>JBBPCX010000114.1:24354606-24381335 GCA_037974365.1 Hydrocynus forskahlii | reverse complement strand
GTTGTGTGTGTGTGTGTGTGTGTGTGTGTGTTGTGTGTGTGTGTGTCTGTGTGTGAAACGTAAACATTTTGAGTTATCGTTATTCATGTAAGCCAGTTGCAAACAGTTATCGTTATTGGCCCAGAAGTTCATCAAATGACATCTGTTTAAGCCCTAATCTGGCCAGCTAAGAATTAATGTTAAAGCACTGACCCTTTAGCATGGGTGCTAGCACTAAGCAGGATTAAAGATGTCACAGCGGCTTTGGACAGCTCGTGTTGGGCTGCTGATGGTGGTGGTGGGTGAGTCAGAGTCCAGGATAAGATGACCTGTCTCTTCAAGGGTCAACACACTAATGAACCGCCCCCGTCTGCGGTGGCTAGCTCTCCGAGCAAAAAGAGTAGAGGACTGAAGGACACTCCAAACGTCTCACTTCAGATGAGCGCTGGGGTAAGAATAGCCACAGTGTAGTGACCTCAGCCTCAACTCTCACACGAGCATGTAGAGAAAAGCACAAAGCACAGCTCCTTATCTGATTTTTGTTCACTTGACCATAGAAGTACGAATGTAATTCTTTGCATAACACTAAATGAAAAAGAAATTCAAATATTCTGTATAATTCCAGTAAAAAAATCTGACACATAGACCACAAACTGTGATTTGTACATCATGCATGAACTATAATCCACTCTAAAAATCCACTGTTAAATGGCTTCACCCAGTATAGTGATAATCCTGCATAGTGCTGACCCTCCTGCGGTGTTCTCTGTTATATAATGTAAAAGAAGGCACTCGAATGAGCCAAGAATGGAACCTATTTCTCTAATGGAGCCTAAATTAGCCCGTTATGATATCATATTTTTGCATGCAGTCCAATGTGATTTATTCCGCTGTGCTTTTTATGGTGAAGGAACAGCTCTTACACACAGCTATTTTTGTGTTCACACTGTTTATGATACAAATTATTATAATATAGTACATTTGTAACATTTAATTCTTTTATTTTTATACACCGTTTTAAATGCTAATCAACTTCACATTGTGGGAGCATTTCATGAGGCCTAGGCCAATGGAAAAAGTTCAAAATTTCTTGTAATTTTGTTCAGTTATATAAATAGTTATAAAAAAAAAGCTAAGTTATATAAAAGTTAAGAACATTTTATCCTTTAAACTGCCATTGTGGCAATACGAGGTCTTAAATAGGACACTATAGTGAGGGGAAACTAGTAAACAGACACTTTTTTTGGCATTTGATATACTTTCAGTGCATTCATTCACACATATAATGTCTTGTAACTCTGTACTCACATCAATCATAGTGAAGGTAAAGAGGTAAAAGGTAGACGTATGTATTCAGAAACTATAAAGAAAAAAATGAACAGATAGTTATTTTGGCTGCACATTTGGGTCATCTTCTCCTGTCTTGGCCAAAGACATTAAATTCTTCTCCAAATATTTTCCTTTGATAGCGTGTAATGCCCCAGTACCGCTTGCAGAGAATCATGATGCTCCTAACCCAGAACTTCACTGTGAGTGCAGTGGCCTAGGAGTCATACATGGAACTCTTCAAAAATAACGAGCTAAACTATTGCCAGGGAAAGAAAGTGTTCTGATTTGTCTAACAGTGTGCAATGTAAATCTCTGGGTGTCCTTTAGCAGAGAAGTTTTGTTTGCTTGTTCTCTGTGTAATTGTCATTCCTGCAACTCTCTCCGAAAATCTCTGGGTTTTAAATGCAGATGCCCATAAGGAACAAAAAATTGCCAAATTTCCCAGATTTCATTATTTTTCTTTAGGTCTTAGAGAGAAACAGAAAAAACACAAAACCTTTGAACATGGGAGAATTTTCAGGACAGTCTGCGCCAACAAGTGCGTGGGGAAACCCCACAGAGGAAGGGGTCATAACTGTCATTCCTGCAACTCTCTCTGAATAACTACCAGCTTCTCTCTCACCTTCCTTATCATTATTCTGAGAGAAATCTTGCACGGCGCACCTGCCTGCTTGTGGTTTAATTAACTTTGCACTTGTGTTTTATCAAACCAGTTGCACTGGCAGAGACATTTAAGGTCCTTGCTATGGCTCTAAGCTTTTTTTTTTCTCCATTCAAGTGTTGCTTAATAATGTTTTCCCAGAGAACTTGAGAAAGCTCCTTAGATTTCACCTAACATTAATTATCTAATTACAATGGCACCTGTCAAAGGGTGGGATATATCAGGCATTAAGTGAACAGTCAGTTCTGAAAACAGAAAGAAATGGGCAAGTGTGAGGATCCAATGACTTTGACAAAAGCCAAATTGTGATGGCTAGACCTCTGGGTCAGAGCATCTATAAAATGACAGGTCAAGAGCAAACACCAGTTTTAGACTGTTTTACACTGTTTATATTTAAACCGTCCACCCTGAGTTCTAAGCGATAAGCAGGTGCTTTTACTGTTATGGTTGATGAATATTAAATAATGGAATATTTATTTCCTGGTGCTGGTGCATTGCATGAATTGCTGAAGTCTTACCAGCTAACTCGTCCACAACTCGCCAGTCAATATCTTCTCCTAACAGACATGTTAGAACCCAGACATTTAACAAGACAACGTGCACAGTTTGAACACAGTATATGACCTTCAACAACTGGTTGCCATTCACCTGCTAAACAACAAAGTCCTAAATGTCTGATAACACATTCATTAAACTCTGTGTCTGTTTCAACAGGTGCACCATCTGAGCACCCCCAACATTTAAGAGTTTTTAGTTTTGTGAAGAATAGAGAAATTGCGTCAGCCTTGTGATGCATTTTTAACCAAACCGCTGCAGTGTGTCAGATCCAGGAGCTCAGGAGGCAGGGGGGATATAAAACTAATAATTGTTAGTGAATTATTTACAAGCTGAAACAGGAACTGTAAAACAAAAGCCATAACTGGGGCACAAATTTCCGTCCCTCAGGTTCAACAAATGCTGCACGGAAGGATGTTCAGACACGAAGAATCAAGAGTTAATCTCACTGAATAAGGGTGTTTTTCCTTTTTTTGACTGCTGATGTATAAAGAATAAGTTTTGCTCTTTGTTTCATCATAATTTGAAAGTCTAGTGTCTCCATGTGAGCTAATTAATTCAGGTGTTCTGACACAGAAGTGAATATTGTCTGATGATATGGATTTTGCTGCACTGTGAGGGCTGTGTGGTAATCCACTCTGCCCATTCTACAAGTGTTAAACAGTTAAGTTAAACCTCAGCTGGAACAATAACACTTAACAGTTCAACAAAAAGCATGTTTTAGACAGAAAAACGGTTAACTGTGTGGTCTCATGAATGTAATGTTTTGAAACACAATTTCCAGGAACTTTTGCAGAGACAGGCATCTTCTAAAGGACTTCAAATATGGGTGGGCTATATGGCAAAAATATTATACATGATACTTCAGAATATGTTTTTTTTCTGATATTTGATCAGTTGAGGCCTTGAGCGGAAAGGTGGACCAAGTCCACTTTTTTGGGTATCAGCTCTTTCAACGTCAATACCATTTAAGCACTGAATATTTTGCGGGGAATAATGAACCAAGTCCATATACAGGTCTGGAATATTCGCTAGATGGCAAGGATGTTCTTCCTCGCAATTGATTTGCCATGCAACTTAGATTTTCACGGGCCAATTTCTCAGAACAGAAGAAACTGGACCTGGTCCACTCTTCCCCTGAAGGCCTCAGCTGGAATGAATAAAAAGAGCCATTATTAAAAAAATTTGTGTACGTAGTAGTGAAACATGCTCTCGGTTAGTTCTTTAAGTATTAATGATCTTCAAAATACACTCTGAAAACCCTATTAAGTAACCACTTGCTACCAATATTAACATACATATTTTCACATAATTTATAACAATAACAACAAATATCATTATATTTCCAAGCTACTCCTTCAAACACAGAGACCAAACAGATGAGTATGATGAGGCAGAAAGAACCACATTATGTTTAGATGGGGGTAAACCAAATGTTGTATGCAGCAATAACAACCTGCCTTTGTTCATTACAGTAAAATCATATTATTTTACAGAATTGAGGATTCGGTAATAAGGCAAAAACAAGCAACAAGTAGTTTTTGTACAATTAATTATTAAAAACCACTCCCAGCACCTAGACAATGTGTTTTTTAGACAAAGAAAACATTTCAGTTGCAATTTGTCTCAAGTGTATGTTTTTTAGTCTGAAAACAAACAGATGGGTAATGTGATAACATTTGATCATTATTGTGCTAAATGTTGTCTTTGTGATACACAGTTTTCTCTGACCGTATCATGATCTTATCAGTACAGGAAGAATACTGACCAGCTATATCTTTCATCACAAAGACAGAATAATTAGCCCTGCTTAATTAGATTTATGCCAGATGTTAAAATAAACATGAACCTAAACATGAAACATGAAGTAGTAGTTGTAATAGTAGCAGTATTAGCAAAGTAGTAGTATTAGTAGTAGTAGTAGCAGCAGTAGCAGCAGTAGTAGTAGTAACAATAGTGGTAGTAGTAGTATTAACAATAGTAGTAGTGGCAGTAGTATTAACAGTAGTAGTAGTGTTAGTAGTAGTAGTGTTAGTAGTAGTAGTATTAACAATAGTAGCAGCAGTATTAGCCACAGTAGTGGTAGTATTAGCAACAGTAACAGTAGTAGTAGTAGTAGAGGTTTTAATGATAGCAGTAATAGTAGTAGCAGTAGTAGTAGTATTAGCAACAGTAGTAGTAGTAGTAATAGTAGTAATAGTAGTAGTAGTAATAGAGGTTTTAATGATAGCAGTAATAGTAGCAGTAGTAGTAGTATTAGCAACAGTAGTAGTAGTAGTAATAGTAGTGGTAGTAGTAGAGGTTTTAACGATAGCAGTAATAGTAGTAGCAGTAGTAGTAGTATTAGTAGTAGAAGTAGTTGTATTAATGGCAGTAGTAGGATCACTTTATTTATATTGTGGTATATCGTTATCCTGCATCACCCATGCAAATCCTGCATCACCCATCCTTTGGGAGCAATAATACTTGTTGAAAGGTGTGACCCAACTTACAGCAGTGACTACTGGAACACCCACAGACATGCTTGGCATGAAGAGCATGTTTGGTAGGAATACTTGGCTCTCTTGAGTGTTGTCAGTCAGTGTTCAGCAGTTGTCTCTTGAAAGGCGCTGGCAGCCTCTCAAAGCACAGTACAAATCTACTTTGCTGCACTGCCCACATAATACACCAAGGGGGGAAAAACATACACACATATACATACATACATATATATATATATATAGATGCGTGTGTGTGTGTGTATGTGTGTGTGTGTGTGTGTGTGTGCGTACTGAGACTACATAACAGTGAAGGACTGTGTTTACCTCCTTTCTGTTGAAGTAATGTCCCTATATTCTCCATATGTTTGGTATGAATAAAAAGTGTGGCTGCATCAGCAGTGTGTGGGCTCGAGAACATAATGTTTTGAAGCAAACACCCTTTGCAGGATCTCTCTGCACAGCTAAACAGAGAAGGTCTCCAAGGTGGCTCTGTTAAACGCAAAGAGAGACTGAATACACCACTTCAGTTGTTTAGTAGATCTAGAATGGACTGTAAAGACTGTGAGCAAGGAAGGAAACATTCATAGCATAAAACAGGTTCAGTGTTGAATAGCTAAAAAAGTTTACCACATTGTCCACCACTACTATAAATTGCTGATATTTAATTGTAAATTTAGAGTACAGCATATATTGTGGGGTGGTCATTTTGGTAAGAGAACCCAGAAGCTTCCATTCTAGCCATATGTTTTTCAATTCTAGCCATATTTTTTTGGCAAAATCAACAAAAACATATATTAAGACTTCATATTAAGAGAAAGAAATGATACTTAAAACTGCAACTAAGACAGCTTCTCTCTTTTTAGACTGGAGTCGACCTACAGACGTTTGTGTAGATGTGAGGTGGTGAGAGGTTATCTCCAAGTATAAGGTTCAGTACTGCTGCAAAGGCACTGTGTACTGCTGCAAAGTACTGCTGCATCACAGCAGACTTGTGGAGTCTTTTTCCTCCTACACAATGTACACAGTGTTTAAAATGGCCTTCTTATGTAATAACAGGAGACTATTAGTAGAGTGAACCAAATGGGGCGAACGTACGTAACGCATCCAACATTCCTAAAATCTTACATTAATTAATAGACATTTCGAATCAATGCTTCTGTTCAACAACAGTTGATTATATTTTCAGTTATGCTTTTGTGCTTGTCAAACTACTGGCTACTTCTGAGTTTTGCTTTTGTTCCTTAAACAGGTTCAGTTGTAAACACTATTCACACTATTCTCAGTCCAGTAGGCTTTTTGGATGAGAAACAATACACAAAAAATCCAATAGATAACGGCTTAAAAGTGAACTGACCATTTGTCATACACCACAGCACACAGTGTGAACAGTATGAGGTACTTTTTTCTGCATTTAACCCAGCCAGGACCACAGCGCCCGGGGAGCAGTGTGTGGGGAATGTACCTCAGTGGTGCCACTAGCAATCCTGGGATTCAAACCCACCACCTTCTGATTGCAGGGGCAACTCCCTAACCACTAGGCCACTAGCTGCCCTGATTAAATATGACTTATTTACATATATAATGAGAACAAAATCAGTTAAATTCTAAGGGATAAAAAAATGTTGCAAATGGTCATGTAGAAATGAATTATGAAATGAAGTTTTGGTTCATAACCCCACAAATATCACTGGTGGACATGACTGGAAAAAATGGAAAAATAAATAGATGGTTCTTTTAATAATGCTCTCCTCATGTGCTACAGCCACACAAAAACTGGCTAAGTATTACAGCGTGAGCAGAGATCATGGTGGGGTGGGGAAATTCATTACCCAAATGAATTGAGCAAAGCTGCCAGTTTATGGCACAGACAGGGACCATTTAGGAAGAGGAAAAAAGAAATCATATTTCATTAGCAGAATAATGGCCAGGATCGTCTTGGCATCCTTTCTGAGTAAGGGAAGACAGCAAAACAGCAAGAGAGAAATGGGGGAGGGGTGGATGAGAGAAAAGCCCTCCAAAAAACGGGTGATAAAATGCATGCTGGTCATATTTAATCCTATATTGCCCTAATTAAAGTATTTGATACCCTCAACGATAAATGGGTCTAGCAACAGCAGCAGCCCCTATTAATAGTCTTGGCTTGTGCCCTGGCTTCATGGGGTGCAATAACTCTGGGTAATTTTATTAATAAAATCATCCCTCTCTCCAGACACCCCCCCAACACACACACTTCCCCTTTTGTGCCTTCCCATTTAGACATCAACTCCTGTCTTGTCCAGTGCACGCACACTCCAGCATAATGAATCACTCTAGAATGCACGAGTCCTCCTCTTCTCTTTCTCTCACTTTCTCTCTCTTCCTCTCTCTCTCTCTCGCTCGCTCGCTCAGACACCACACACACGCCCACACACTCAAACCTCTCTGGCTCCTGACATGCTGAGCTAATATAGCCAAAAGAAGAGACTGGAGGTAAGAGGAGATCTAGAGTTGTATACGAATCTGTTCCAACTTGGCCCAAATACGAGGTAAAGAAACAAGTTCTGGCTTGATCCGCCTCACTTGGCCGGCTTACCAATGTTCCAGCATGTGAGTTCCACACGCAGTGTCTGTATTCAGTGATTCAGTGAGTTTCTGTCTTTTGAATCAGACACTGCAGTGCATCCAGACACAGCTAAGGCATTGTCTATAGTAGCCGCCATCGAACCTCCTCCTAGAGAACCAACTTTCCTGCCGTGTTTAAATTCGATCTAACATGCTGACCCCTCTTCCATACTTAACACTCCAGCCAGTCAGGGACTTCTGAAGAAGTTCATTGTGGCTGCAACTACATTCAAGAAGGTAGATATCCAGGACCAGGTTTGGTGACCCTGGTCCTGAATATCTACCCTCTATAGCCTTAAAAGAAGGTTCAAATATGTTAACGAAATAGTTTGCAAAAATTCTATATTTGAATGCAATACAAAGAAACATTTACACTGTTGCATTCATGTCAGAATTTCTTTTCACTCTATTTTTGTTTTCATGTATTATTACACTATTTTTACCCTATGTGGACGTTTCATGACGAATGGACCGAAGAAAATAGTTCAAAATCTAATTATGAAAATATTAACATTCAGATGTTTTCCTGTGGTAAACCATGACTGTTTGATGTAAGCACTCAGTTCAGGCTAAAACTGCTGAAACCTGATCAAAAATAGAGGAGAAAAGACAACCTCTTTGATACTGCCTGCTAGCACATCTATTGAATTTCTAATAGTAGAGTGCTTAATGGGTGCACAATGTTTTGGACCCTTTTAGATTAAAGATGTAAATCTGAAGCTTGCAAATTTCATTTGTGTTATTTGAAGCTAGTTAGAGAAATAACTATGTATTTTACACTGCATGTTGCAGTAATTCTTTCATCAAAAAGCCCTGGCATAGGGCTGCCATCGCTGTTTTCTATTTTGAATAACTGACTGACTGAAAATGAGATTATTGATTTCGCCGTCACTATCTAATTATGTCTGTTAAGTTATATAATGTGCAAATCCTTGAGTCCAGCTCCTAACCAGTTATCTACCAAGATAACATGGGAGAAATCCCCATTTTGGGATTTGAACCCTTTAGGTTTACAACCAGAACTTAAAATTTAACTAAGAGCAAGCTTAAAGATTCTGTAAACAAAAAATAACAAAGATTTTCTAGACCTTCTGAGAAAGTCTAGAAGACCTTAAGGCAGGGGTGTCCAACTCTGGTCCTGGAGGGCTGGTGCCAAGCACAGCTTGATGGTGGTTCTCCTCAAACCTGACAATCAACTGGCGAGGTGAACCAGGTGTTTCTGAGCAGGGAACAAAACAAAACGTGCTGGACCACTGCCCTCCAGAGTTGGACATCCCTGCCTTAAGGGTTTTTCATTTTCCTGAAAGGTTACTATTTTGTAGATATGTGTTTTTGTTCAAAGAGTGATAATATTTGTATGTATACAGAACCATACTGACAACAGAGTACATACCTTTCCAACATAGAGCGGCTCCGTTCCTGTGTACTCTTCCACCACAAAGAACTGGTTCCACACCCAGCCCCTCTTCACTCTTTCATGAGACATGAGGCTTCTCTCACTAGTCCTTTCAAAATGACAGGACACCCAGCCCCAGCAGTGCAGGACCCCCAGAGTCACCACTAGAGCTGACGTCCTTCTTCTCCAGTGGGCAGCCATCTCAAAAAATTCTACCTTCTACATGGGGTGAAAGTTGATAACACGATTTGAGATTTTCCTTCCAGTTCTAGGTGTTCTCTTTTTTAGGTAGAAAAATGAAAAAAAAAATTCCAAGTAATGAGGTGCAACTCCTTTCCTCTTTGTGGAAGCTATAAATCCGATCAATAGTTTACCATTTTGAAAATGTGCAGATGCTGCTGTTCCTCAGCACATTTCTGGGCGAGTTAGGGAAGAAGTTGGATCACTGCAAATACACATTGTTTTCTGGTGAGTGCAGTCAAACGTCTTTGTGTTTTTATCTCTGTATGGTTCCCTTGCGGTAGTGCAGGGGTTGTGGTGGAGTCACAGACAGAAGAGTTCAAGGCAACAGGCCTGTGCCTTTGCAACAGAGTCTCTGTGGGATGAGCAGGATTTGGACCAGGTGATACAAGGCGAAGACATGTTTGGAAATCAAGAGAGCCAGGTAAAGAAAGTTGTGAGCTTTCTTTGCCTTCAGGGTGAATCTCAGCAATCCCAATGAGGTTATGCCACTGGAGAAGAAAGAAGAAAAGAAAACAATTTTGACAATGCTTTTAGTGATTTCTGGAAAACCAGACATGAGATAATTGGGTTTTGTGTTATCCCATAACATTACTGAACAGTCACTCACGCATTTCAAAGGAATATATCAGATGTACCTGATCAGTTGAGTGAAAATTTTCTCAGAATCAGGAAACACTCCTTTCTGTGTGGTTCCAGGAAGATGGAATGGACTAAACCCAGACCTGAAAGGGTTTGGAGCTTTGGCATATCTTCCTCGACAAGGCATCAGCTGCATCCACACTTGACCTCCTAAGACCTTCAGAAGAACATGCTGGAAAACGAGCAGCTCCCCTAAAATAGGGCATAGAGAGAGACAGGGAAAATTAATGATACTCCTGTGTTCAGGTATTGAATTGAAGGAAAATAGTTTAAGGAAAATAGTTTAAGGAAAATGTCCAAAATGTTAAAATCCAGCATAGTAGCAAAATCTGCTTAAACTTGAAAGCAATGGTGAATGAACATTACTTTGCATAACAACTGTTAAAATATGGATATCCCTATTTTTATATCCGTTTAGGAGTTTAGAGTTATGCTGCATCCGGCAACCCAATCTATTTTTTATGGAAACTGCTTGACCTGCCCACAAATGTGAGTCATTTGATCCTTGTCTCACTGGCATTGCTTTGTGCATGTCCTTTAAAATGAAAACATCAACTGTGTTTAATGTTGCTGCAGCTCCGAACAAAAGACTTGATTTATTCATTCCAACCAGTTACAGTCAAATGCGATTTTAAAAACCGTTCCTGACTGCAGCACTCCGTTGCCAATTTAATTATTTGATTTGCTGTTTTGCATTCTAAAAAAAAAAAAGGCCTGCACACAGAAAATATGCTTTTAGTTCAGATAATCCTGCAAACATTTTTCAAGGCAGAATGTCTGGACTCAGCAAGAATCCCAGTAATGGGCTAAGCCCAGGAGCAATGCCTGGTGTGTGAGCTAGCCAGGTGTGGTGGAGGGGAGGTGGGGAGGCAGAAGGCCGGTTATACATCAAGAACCTGGCCCACAAAGCATCTGACTGCCTAGTTGTGGCCTACGGCATGGTCCTTACACAAGGGGGCATCTGATTAATTGCATGAGGGACCACTAATTGGATAAACGCATTAATCAATTAATTCCATCCATCAGAGCAGCAAGCCTAATACTTCAAACAAACACTGGGCCAGGAGGTGTAGATAAGCTACGGCCCTGTTGCACACACACGTAGATCCGGCGCTGGCCAGGGATAATGATTAATGTTCTTTTTGAAGTCTTGTGAATGTGGAGAAAAACAACATTTAGCGCGGCTGAGGTGTCACAACCTCAAGGCTAAGTGATTGCGGCAGCAGCACACCAGCGAACGCAAGCGAAAGCTCCTTAGGCTATTGTTTTGGTTACCCTTTTGCTCCTCAACAAGCTGCGTGGAAGATGTCTTGTCCGGCGCAGGGCCCACGAGCAGTTTTAGGTTTCATGTCCTATGATGCTTTTAAGGGAAGCTTTTAGTTGATGTGCACAGCTCATATGGAGGAAAGAAAAAGCCTCTGTAAAATCAGATGAAGCAAACAAATAAGGCAAAGGAGTCAAATAAAGTCCACAAGAACAGGGCCAGAAGATCATTTTTACTGCATTTAAATGAACTGCTCTACCAGAAGAACCTGAGGGTACTGGACTGTGCCTCCTCCACAAAGCAGGCAAGGAGAGAGAGAGAGTGTTTTTGTAATTCAGGCAAATCCAGAGGCACACAACAAGCAGTATAGTTACACACATTAGCACACTCAAAGTGTCAGCAGGCCCCAGGAAGCATACCAGTAATAGCTTAGCACCGTCTTAGCAGATGTTTAATGGCGAGTGTGTGACTTCTCTTTGATCATCACCGACAGAGCTTAAATTTGCAGAAATAAACACTCAATTTTCACCAGGGGCACCTTGTTAGCCTCCTACAGTCAGAATTTGATATCTTTCTGCTCACGGGAAAGAAGGTACTCCTGTGTGTTCTGATTCTCCATTGGCCAGTCTGAGGATAATCATAGTTTGTTGCTCTAACTCCAAGCTACGTTTGACAAAAAGGGGCTGTGACGCATGTGGCATTTCCGAGCCCTTCTCGGCTGGTGACTCTGGTCACAAATGCACAATATCACTTTTTTTCCTGCCTGGAAAAAAACCCCCACAAAAGAACAGAAGACTACGACAATTTTTGCTCCTTAAGACATGGCTTATGTTTCAAAACATGCTCTAGAGAGACTACAAAGAGAATAAAACAACATAAAACAACCACAACAAACACAGCGAAAAAAAAGCAGATTCCCATCACAACCCAATAAACAGCAATACTTGTTCACATATGTTGAACCGCAGCCCATCAAAACCATCAAACAAGCTCCATTTTACAATTATTTGATCAAAAAATAATGTTTTTCATGTTTGCAATTTGTCTTGAATGTTTCTGGCGAAAGAGCTCGCTTCAAAGTTGAAGCATGTTGTTTGTTCCTCTTTTTTTGCCTCAAAGGAAAACATCTCAGGGAGAAAAAAGAATTACAGATTAATTCATTTCAGTCTATCTCCATGTTCCCCTGTGCCGTTTGCAGCAGATTTTCCTACTTGGGCCTAGCCATGTGCTTATGATTAATTATAAACCATTTGTATCAAATAGTTTTCTGGGTGAACATTTTTCTGTGAAGTACTTCTCCAAGCCCAACCATTTGCTCGCACTCAAAACTCTTTGGCATGTAGTTCGCGAAAATAAATGAATGAATTAATTAATTGATTAAAAAAAACAAAAAACAAAGTGAAATCCCCACCCCTCCCCTTTAGCCTCTGACTTACTTCCCACTCTTGAAATTCTTATTAAGGGTACGTACAATTTGTCCCTAATTAAGGCAGAGAGTGTGGTGCCTTAATGATTTGGCACTGGGGAGGGGGGTGAGGACTTGGTGCTGGTGGAGTTGGTCACATACAAAAGCCACTGGCCTGGGCTAATTAGCACGATGTCAATTAGCATGCTTTGGGCTGGCAGGGGGGATGGGGGGGTAGGTTGATACAGACGTAAGGCCTCCCTCTTCCCACCCAAAGCGCTATCAGCAAGCTGGGTGCGCTCATTCGTGACCTATTAGGTCACGGATTGATTAGAAAACATGGCTGCTACTTCTCATCAGCCGCCACTCGGAGTGCAGGGGCCGTGACAGCTGGCATCCGCAGCCCGAAAGGAGACTGATCACCACTGAGTGATGGGCCTGGGGCCAGAGGCCCAGACTAACAGCCTCTCAGTCACACTCATTCTCTTTCAACCTGCTCAACATACATTTTTAACGCAAACCGCTGGACTCCATTGGTTGATGTGTGCCATTCACCATTAAACAGGGACAAACACGACCGCTGGGCAAGGTACCTGAAACACATTTCAAGGTACACTGTGACATTTCAAGCACAGCCAACCCCACCCCCTTCAAGAAAAGTCGCAGGAAATGAAAAAAAAGATGAAAAACAACCGGTTGATTAAAGAAATAACCCGAGGACTGTATTTTGAACGAACAGCCCGAAGTTAACCCTTAGAACATGCACGGCATGGCACCGTGCCGCCAGTGCACCAAATGGTAAATCATACAGCCAAACAACCCCTTGTATCTAAGTGTTCTTAGTTTGTGTTGTTACTTAAGGTGTCAATTGTTATGCTGAGCCTTGTTTAGTGTTCCAGTGTCACGTAGAACCAGTATTATAATTAAGAAAAACCTTTTAACAACGCTACTACGATTTTAAAATGGTGTCAAACACGATCACCCATAAAGAACAAAAAAGCCGAAATGTCTTTTACTTTAAGTCTTAGAAACAAACAGAAAAAACACAAGATCTTTGAACCCGGAAGAACTTTCAGAATAGTCTCCGCCCACAAGTGGGAGGAGGTCCGGAGAGTGTCTGAACGATGGCATGTCGAGAGAAGGAGCAGCCAACGATAAGCGTGTAGGAAAACAAACACCGGTTTTAGACTGTTTTACACCATTTATATTTGTTGAAATCAGATTTTACTAATATACTCTAAAGGTTAAAACCTCTCACCTGTCCGGTCTCATGTTTGTTGAGTGATGCCCTGCCTCACTTCATCTTTCTCCTGGGTCTGACACATGAAAGCGCTCATCAAAGCTCAACCCAAAAGGACTAAGCAAGGCTTTGGTTATTCAAGTGAGCCTGGCCTCTACGCTCAAATCCCCTTGTTGTGCTGGTTAAAAACAACCATCTCTGTTATTTAAAATCCCAATTTGTCACAGTCACTTGGCTATCCTGAACTTCAGGAACTGAGAACTGAAACTAAAACAAAAAAATAAACCCTTCGCTTTCAGAAAGGCAAAGAGCAATGGTGTTCGATTCCAATGGACAGACGGGCAGCTGGTTTATATAGGAGTCAAGAGTGCAGTAGAAGCGTCTCTCCTGTACAACATGCATGAAAACCTCGCTGTGAAGACTAGCAAACAAACTATGTTGGCATCCTCAAAATGTTGAACTGTTTTCCTGACCTTGAAATCTGATTTTATTTATTTTTAATTTTTTTTTTTTCTCCACACCCCAGCTGAATTTCAACAATGCATGCTCCAAGAAAACAGATCGTTACCAATCTCAAAGACAAATATTTGCACTCCGATAAAGTGAAAAAAAAGAAAGTCACAGAGAGAAAGGAGGAGAGCCACCCCATCCCCACAGTTATTAGCATTCAGTATGGAGGCACTCGAGTAGACCATGAAGGAATGCATCTGTGAAAGTATGGCAGAGGCTCTGGAGGAGATGACTGTACTCTGTGAATACTTAAATTGCTGTGAAAACACAAATGGACCAGTTGGAGAGGCAGAAACAGCGGTTTATGGGCCACCTTTGTCATCCACACTGTTCAAAAGTGTGTGCACTGTGCTGTCTTGCTGGGGGCCAACATTTCCTCCTGTTTCTTTTTAAAACCCAAATGTCAGTATGTTTTTAGCAATTTCTGTAAGTAATTATACCTGTCTACGCTCTAATGATTTTTCTGCTCGCTCCCTGTGACCCAGCAAGTGTTCCTCCTGAGTAGCAGCCATAAATAGTTTATGTTCAATATCAGCTTATCAGAAGTACAATGAACATGAAGAGCATGGAAAAAGAATAAAAATTAGATGAATTAAAGAGAGAGGTTGGGGACACAAATGAGAAGCTTCTGGAGTAAAGCTTCTGGACGGGCAAGCACCGACTCTGCAATCCTACGTCATCACTGGGAATGCTGCATTATGCATTCTAACAACTAAGGGTTGAGTCTTGGTATTCATTTTTATGGTGTCCCATGAATTCTTCCTTTTTACATAGACTTTCCTGTGTTTCTGATGCTTAACGGACACAGACCATTTCTGATTTACTGTGAATGAACGGTCATTACCTACTGATTGTTACTGTTCACCAAAGAATATGCTGTCTTTGTTAAGAGAGCAAGCACAAAGCCACCAGAAGGAAGGAAATGTTTTGTTTTCTGTTTGTTTGTCTGTTTTCTGTGTTTGTTTTTGTTCTTTTTAAAATCAAAGTTCAATGTAGTATGTTCATATAATTCTTAAGTAGAAACTAAACAACCCATTTTAAATGAACTCTTTTTATGAGGACACAAAAACCAACAAATTATACATATAATAATATACAGTTTTTGAGCTTATGCAAGGCATCATCATTGGCAGAGGCCATTCACTGTGCTTTACAGAGACAAAGTAAGCATAAAAAGCAATCAAGCAATATATGTAAGCAATAAATAATTACAGAAAAATTAAAGCAATGTGTAAAACAGGTTAAAAGAAGTAAAATATACATAAAAGCACGATGAAAGAATACAGATATAAGTGTATGCTTTTTGTGCAAGCGTTACAATAAAGTAGAGCCACTCATGAACTGAAGGCAGAGGAAAACAAGACATTGTTCAGCTTCATTTTAAGCAATTGTCTACGAGGAGTTGATTCCAGCAGAGACTAAAATTTATGGCTAAAGGCCATTTCACCCTGTTCAGTTTTAGCTCTGGGCACCACAAATTGATCAGCCAATCTAAGAGACCCAACAGGCTTATTCAAAATCTCAGAGATCTATTTAGGGCCCAAACCATTATAAACAATGAGTATAATACTTTTACTGAATCTAATTGGAAGCCAGTGTAAAGACCTGGGGATTGGAGTAAATTTGTTCTCTTTTCTTGATTTTTTTTACTTTTTATTAAAACTCAAGCAGCAGTCTTTTCAATCATCTGTAATTAGCTGTTCTTTTTTGGAGCCTAGAAGGAGGGGCATTTCAATAGTCGACCCTGAAAAGATATATACGCATGAATACGTTTATTCAAATCTTGCTTTGACACCAAATCTCTGATCCTAGCTGTGTTCTTGAGATGCCAGAATGCGGATTAAGTTGTAGCTTTATTGCGGTCACTAAAACAAAGATCTCCATCCATGAATAAACCACGTTTTCAGCATGGATTGCAGTCTTTAAGCCCCTAGATTCCAGATACACAACCTACCTGCACATTGACCATACACTGAATAAGTTTTATTTGGTAAGGGTAATGTAATATGATAATGTAAAAATGTAATAATTCATGTAAGTAGATCTAAGGGGGGGGGAAAGGAAATTCTATAAAAATGGCCTGTTCCTTTAAGAGATTGTTTGTAATCACTGTTTATAATATCTAAATACACTTGTTTCTGTTATGTGATAAGAATAATTCTTACTTCTGAATGTTGTATTATTAGGCTAAACACATAATTACTCAAAATAAACACTTCAAATCACCCTGAGGCTATTAGTCCACTTCCTCGGTGTAGCATTTGTACAATAATGTTAGGGTAGTGAAGCGAGCCAGAAGCATTTGAATAATCATTTCAGGCCTTCAAACTGTTTGTGTTCAGGAAAAACAAACATTTGGAAATACGACGTTGATTAGGCAACATTAACCAAACACCTGGACGAGCATCGGTGTCTCTAGTGTTGTCCTATTCTTCCATTTGGCTGCTGGCTGGGCGCTCTTGAGGCTGGCTATTATGCCTGGAATGAAGATCCACTTTAAAGCACCCCATGTCCAAGAGACTCTCTCTCATCTTGGCAGAGTGGAGAGGGCTGGGTGAGTGAGCCTCAGAGGGGAGTAGCCCGGATTGGCAAGCCAAGTCTGCTGTAATGGATGGAGCATGTAGCGTGAATGGCGCCATGCAGAACGCTGCATTGCATTAATTTCCATGTTTGCTTACAGGACGTAATGAGGGAAGACATATATTGTCACAGCCTTAGAAAGGCAGGTTGGCTAATTATGCTAATTGCAAACAGCTTCCTCCGCTTTCCCTTCACTTTTCCCTTCTCTCCACTCTGTCACTACACCATTCTCTGTCTCGCTGTGGTAACTGCACAGCCCTTGCCAAGAGAGGAGCACTTTCTTTCTTTTTTTTATGTTCGCTCTCCTCTTTTACCCACCTTTTACCTCTGAAAAAAGAGCCCTGCCACTCCATCTCCCATTTGCTTTCGACCTTTTACCTTTTTCTTCTCCTAATCATCTCTTCATCTCTCTCTCCCTCTCTCTCTCACTACTCTGCACTCTGCCAGCTGCACAATTACTCAATCGCTCATCTCATGGGCTGCTGGCATGAGTGAAGGCCCAGACACCAGACACTGGCCAATGATCAGAAGGGCAAGAGCAGAGAGAGAGGAAAGGGACCAGCGAGGGGGCTCCACAGTCCCACTGGCAAAGGCACTCTGACAGGCAAGGGAGGCGGATGGGCAGCTGGCAGCTGGGAGCTACGCAGAGTCGTCACCATGGCTGCTGTCTGTGCCAGCCCGGCCTGAGCTCTCCAGGCCAAGTCAAACCTGAGAGAGTTGGATCAGTGTTCTCTAGGAAAAGGCTGAACATGATCCAGACACACACAGTTCGAGTACAAGGGTGTAAACATGCTTCAGTCCTTTCATTCTGCATCAGTCCAAAGATGACAATTCAGCTGCATGGGTTTTATAATGGTGAAAGTAAAGATGGCATGGTATTCCTTCATGTCACTATGAAACCTTCAGCATTAGCCCATATCTATTCGGTAGTTCTCTGTTAAAAACTATTAAGCTGTAAAATGAACTGGGGTTTTAAAAATGTAGTCACACACAAATTGGTGTAAAGAATAAAAATGAACAAATTTATTTTCTTTTAGGTCTTGAAAACAAACACAAAATTTTGGAGTTTGTAAGACCTTTCAGGAAAGTCGCCACCCACAAGTGGGTGGGGAAAACCTGCAGAGTGAGGGGGTCCAGAGAGCGGCCAAGCGGTGGCGCGCCGAGAGAAAGAGTAGCAAACAGTGATATCTACTGAAATCAGATTTTACAAATAAAGTTTTAATGGCTATTGTATGGTTCTTTTAAAAGGAAAAAAATGGAAAAAAAAATATTCTTTTGTGGCATTACTCCAAAGATTCCTTCACGGTACCTTCCATTTAAAAAAGTTGATAAAATCCACTAAAACCAGTACTACATCCAGGAATGGCTCCACTCACGAACAGAGCAATGTATGGCAGAGTCCGGCCTATAGGCCAGAGGAGCAGAGGTGAGCAGTATGCTGGTTATGGCTGATGATAGTCCTTCATCTTTAGCTATATAAACTATATTCACATTTGTATTACACTGCATTTTACTCATGCTTGCGTGCCACATTTGTGTATTCATCTGTAAATTATTTTCGACTAAGGTTTGTACCAAAAAGACCTAACAGTATTCAAGGGCGTTTCTAGTCAGGGTTACAACTGATCTTAACTCTTCACTCTTTCCAGGTGAGGATAAAGTCACTAAGTACTATTAGATGAGCACTATGTGTAGAATGTAAACTACACTGATATACTGATGTGTCAATTGCTGTTTTTAAAATAATAACTTTTTTTCTTCCTTTATTCAGGATTTGGTGTAACTGTAGAGGTTTGTGTGAGTGTGGGAGTGCAGAAAATTACATATTATTACTTTGTCGGTATGTCTGGTAGTCAACGTTTTTAAACAAGTGACTCTACACAAATCTGCATGAATGGAGAATCCAAAACAGTGCAGTATTTTGTTTAATACGTTAATTGTCATTCAAGGTAATTCAGCCAGATTACACACTTTAGAGCGGTAGGCGGTCTCAAACAGGTGGAAAATGAAACTGAAAACATTGGTTCCTGTTTGGGTCAGCTCTTGTTTTTGATTGCAAAAATAATTAGCTGAATCAATTAATTGTGAGATGACAGATTTACACCCCTTGCAAGAGACATCATCTATAAAGAATACAGGGTTTTTTTTACAGCCTTGGTTAGCAGTTACCACACCTACATCAGAAATCAGATCCAAGTGCTGCTCAGTCAGACACCATCCTGGAGTTGTTGTTCTCACGCCACCCGCAACACAATGTGATACAATGTTTTCTTCCATTGGCTTACATAAGACTGTCAGTCAAGAGTCAGTGTGGGACGTGAAAATGTGAATTCCAATAACGAAGCAGAAGGAGACAAACACAACTTAATTAGGCCGAATGCATGCACGGCCAATCAACACCCTGGGAAGTGTTTTGACTCCCTTTATTGATGGATTCATAAGAGAGAAGGGCAATATCTGCACTAGAGACACAGGTTGTGATTAGCCCTGATTGACTCCAGTATTGGCAAATAACAAAAACACAAAGGTCAAAATGATTGGCAGGGGAAAGTTTACAGCCTATGCGACTTCAAACATCTATTTCACACTCTTTCTCTTCCTCTCTCTCTCTCTCTCTCTCCCTCTATATATATATTCCCAAGTGTGAAATACAACCCAATGAATAGATTTATCATCGCCAGTGACAAAATGAAAAGAAACTTATTCGCCAGAAGAAACCTTTTAAAATAAACAGTGAACAGAATCCTGAAGTGTCAAGTGTTTATATAGGCTCATTCTGAGTGAGCAAAAACAATCCAATCCACTGCCACCGCTAAGGCGTGGATGATGGCGCTATCGAAGCAAAGAGACAAACGGGCGCAGATGTTCATGCAATGCTCTGACAAGACATAAAGGAACACCTTGCTGTTTCATCATCAGTCTCTTTGAGTGGCATTTTGCTCTAGACCCTATACAGCTTTCTTCTTTGCTTTCTATCCAGTCTTCCTTTCCAACACTTTACTACACCCCCCTCCCTTCATCCTTCCCACACTCCTGGCTTTCCTGCACAGTCCAGTTCATTTTCTACATGTCAGCGCCACAGCTGGAGCTCAGCCTGTGTGCAGGACCGCACATCCCTGCAGAGACTCAGTCAGCCATAAGATTCCCATTAGACCAGCAGCCGTCACCACGACCAGCCCCCCTCACCTCTGCCCCATCAACTCCCTGCCCCTGCAGCAGGTAAGGGTAAAATAACCTCACCCACAGCAAACGGATGAGGCCAATACCTTGGCCAATTATTGCTATGGATGCAACCAAGGGAAGTCTCCACACACAAAAAAATAACTGGAGCCTGGTGGAAAAAGCTCAGACAAACAAATGCGCCGCTCCCTTGAGTGGGCAAATCTGAACAGATTTGAGGGGAACAGCTTATATAGAAGTCTACAGTAATTATGTGGTTTTGCTTTGTAATTTAATTCAAACATTAAAGAAGCTGTTACTTTCATTTTTTATCATTTGTGTGCAATATTGTTATACAAATTTAGTCATTAAATGTTTGGTTTTTTTCATTTAAAAATCATATTTGAATAGCTTTTTTTTTAACAATTCAATGCAAAAATGCCAGTTGGCTATATGCAGTTTTCTGTTTTCATCACCAATGTCCAGTGCAAGCAAAGATGACTGAATGTTTCATACCAACAATATATATACCATATATCATATATCCTTAATGATTATAGTGTCTCGCTTTCGCTCTCATTCATACAGTTCTTGGATTATTGTTGATACAGTGGAGGCTCTGAAGTGGAGCTGGAGCTTTCCACTTCGCTGTTGCTTTTGTTAGTTTGCTATTCATTGATTTATCCATATGTCTCCGACAAGCAGCTTTCCTGGAAGTGGTCTTCCAAAGGTGCTGAAGGCATCACTTCAAAAGCCTTTAAAACTGTTTCAGAATGAGAAATCTCAGATTCTACCACAGAAACATGCAGCGTGCAAGCAGCTGGACTTCAGTCTGCAAATGGTTCAAAGAGTCAAACGAGGAAAATGCATTAGTAGTGTTAAAAACAGTGGTGGCCTTCATATATTGTACTAATAATGCAATACGTTTAACAACATTAGTAATTAAACCATTTTTTTTTTTGTTACATCAATTACATTAACATTAGACTTACATTCTGTATTGACATTACTGACCACAAACCTGACTGTCCACACAAACATGACTGTCCACACAAAAGTAACCTTTCTACTTACACTGTGGCATTCAAGTTTAAAATCTCATCTTTCAACAGTATTGCTCATTTTATTTCAATGAGAAACAAAAAGAAAGAATTCATCATTAATTGCAGTTTTTCCCCTACTACTGCTGCCCAGTCAACTCACAGTGTCTGGTTTAGATGAGCTACAGACATTAAGTGATTATGTGATATTCTCTCGTTTGAATCTATTTTTAACTGTACATTGCCACTCAAATATGGTGTTGTACCCCAAAACATGGAGTAAAAAGGAGGTGAAGCTGGTGTTGTGTTTCAGTTTTGTGCTTTAATTATGTAAAAATCAGTGACAACCTGTGAAGTTTGCAGACATACGCAGACTCAATCTTCCATGCTTCAATGCAGACGACAATTGAACTTCTTGAGCGAATGTGTAGATAATGTTATACTTGGTGTTTTTACATGAATAGTGTATTCACAGTGTTTGAATAATTCTGATACAGGTCCCATATGTGGTCTTTGAAGTGTCTACTGAAAAAGAAATCCAGATGAATCATGCAAATCCTTTTGTTTTCACTGATGTATAATATTAAGGCATACATCAAACTCTGTATAACTATATATGAGGTATATTTAAGTCTAGTTTCTTATATTAAGGAAAGAAATGAATACAGGGTGCATTTGCCTGTCAGTAATGTTGAGGAAATACCCATTTTCAAAGTGCATTAAACATTGCAGCGTAAGGCTCTCTGCTTGGCTCCCACTGCAGCGCATGGTTCACAGTTTGTGTTCATCATAAAGTATTATAATAAAGATTAAACTCCATGTCAACTGTATTAGCATATTGCTAGAGACTTCACACAATGGCCCTTCATAAAGCGAGCCTCGCCATCTCTGCAATGAGCCATTACACAAATCAACAGCCAACTGATGGTGCTCTGTATACTTGAGCTTCTTTTTACACGAGCGTTATCCACACGAGAGGTCCCTGGGCATGCTGTATGATTTCTCTTTTTTTTCCCCATCCAGCGTTTTCAAGCCCTATAAATATTTTGACAGCCCCAACCTACTTCTAACAAGACCCTGGGGACCTCGCGGGAATGTAGAGATTTCAGACAAACCCTTGAAAACCCATGGCTCCCCTAGAGAAATTGGAAAACGAGAACGAGGAAAGAGAGAAAGAGAGAAAGAGAGAGAGAGAGAGAGCGAGAGAGGGGGGAAAAACACGCTGTATTGTTATGATTTGAGATAAATAGTTCCGACCAAAGTGTGAACTCTCAAAGAAGTCGTTAATGCTCTTCTGTCTAGATCGGGTTCTGGATGCCGCCTGCAAGAAGATGCAAAATGGACCAGCCGGCTGAGTGTCAATCCACTCCGACGTGGCGGGTACTCATGGGAAACGCTGTGCAGATTGGAAGTCTTTAGCTTTTAAGTCTCCCGGGCTGAATGGGAAAGCGCGGTGTGCAGATGGCAACGTGGCCAACTGCTGCATCTACGCTCCAAAACATCGGCATCAGACAAGGGCACATCTGGCCCAGGCGTGTTTATCATCTTTATGACCTCTCGATATGATGACAAATCCAAAACAAAGCTGCAGCATCACCGCTCTGGCATACACTTTGTTTCATTAACTGCACACCTTCTGTTACAGAGTGAAGCCCTATATTTTCATTTAACCCTTGGCCTCTCAGTCTTGCGACATAGATGTAATGGTAAATAATAACTTCCTGACCTCCACCCACAGTATCTGTGGCCATGTAGCCACAATATATATTCTATCTTTTCATTACACGCGGGGCAGCACTGCTCATTCAGGTGGCACACACACCGTCACCTCCGTTCTACAACAGCGATTGACACACCCATTACTCTTGTCATGATTACAGTATTGGCTAATAAATCTATTCAGAGGCATTTTCCCCTGGGCTGGAAATATGCAGGCCCTCAACAGAAGCAAGTGGAACTACTCAAATAACAAGGCCAAAGGGAGAGAAGGAGGAAACAACACATTATAGATGAAGGCCAAACAAGAGTTCACCGAACCCACCAACCATGACACGTTTCCAAGGCCTCGAAAAGCGAAGTTAAGGTCGGCCAAAATGAATGGGATGTTATTATTTCTTAAAGTTCAAACAGGATATATTGTCCAATTTCAGTATATATTTATTATGCTTAATATATGAAGGCTTCAGTTGGAAGTGAACTGCAAATAGGACAGAAATGCTTTCTATCTAGTATCTTTCCCCCCTTACATGATTTATTCTTATAAATAACACATTGTTATCTTTTTATCCTCATACTTCCTCAACGGGACACAGCCGTGCAGACAAACAATCTCATAAATTAGGAGCAGAGCTGATGAATTTCTTTAAAGCCTTAGCCGTGCATCTGCATGCGGAAATTCTACTCGGAGCCATGCTCCCTAACAAGCAATGTGGGACAAATATCAGCATATTCCACACTGTTATAAAATAGTAACTCTGCCCTGAATACACAATTAGCCCTCCCTCTTTTGCTACTTCCTCTCCACCTCCTTTCATACCTGACAAAAAGGTATGCTATATAAAGTCAGCAAAAGGTTTCCAGAGTAAAGGAAGGTATGGAAGAATTATCGTTCCAAATTATCCTGTGGTGTAGGGGCGTATAACCCAATATCCGATCTACATATAGTTCAAGTGTGAGGGGCCTGATTTCAATTGACAAATATTAAAATGTTCAATATTTACAACCCATGCTGTAGTGTGGAGAGCAACAATTATCTTTTATAAAGCTCCGTGTTAATGTCATGTGTGGAAGACTGTTAACCAAGACCCAAGCTAAAAGGAGAGTCAAACACAATTAATTAAAAATGACACTGTCCTAATATATATTGTAAAATAAAGCAAAAAAAATGTGTTTACACTGGTGAATTCTCACATGGCTGACATCATAGTCTGTGCCTGGTTGTGATCTGCCATTATTTTAATCTAAAGACATATTTGTCCACAGATTTTGTGAGGTCTAGGGCTCTTTTTTGTTTTTAACATCAGTTACAATGAAAGAAAAATCTGTAGTGTGGCCCAGGTATAAGTGATGCTAACCAACACACTATTATAGCTTTTAAGGCAATAAATCTGTATTTTTACATCTGTTTAGAGGGTTTATTTTCTTCTTCAAATCTGCTCCTGGAGGACCAGTGCCCAGCACAGTTTGGTGATGTTTACTTTTTTGCTTCTTTACTGGACACTGGTTTAGATGTGTCACAGTTTTTAAAACTCAGAGGACTACAGATTCAGATTTTGTTTAAAGCTGGAGCCCTTGGAGTGTAGTGTTGTAATATTTGCTCTGTCAAGTGAAAGATCGCAGTGTGGGGAGCAGCGCAATATTACGAGGTGACAGCAAAATGATGATGCACCAGTGCCCTTGTCAAGCCCATAGGCAGCGTTGGGCCAAGAAAGGTGAGAAGAACAAGAGACAGCCTCTGGGTGGAACAAATCCTCATATCTCATATGGTGGAGAATGCAGTGCAGTAAAGGACCTGAATAAATCCTAGTGTAAAGTCAAAGGTGCTGGCCACTGGTTTGGACTGTGTTCAATATCCTGGCATAACAATTTATCAATATGTGAATCAACAGGGTCATATTGGTACATATACTTTTACACAGTGTGTCTATGCAGAAGCAAAACTAGCACTGCATTCAGTCTGAGAGTACATAATTTACAACATCCAGCAATTGGGAAACCAATGCTATGGTTAGGGTTTTGTTGCTTGTGTTAGAGAAAACAGCCCCTTCTGCACATCACAGTTTCAGGAGGAAATGATAACTGAGTGGGGTTAATGAATTAGTGCCGTCTGCTGTTGTGTGCATGAATGAAGTTAGTTAATTAAGGCATGTAAGCTCTGTGGTAGCTGTGTACTCGAGTTTCACTAATACTACCGCAGGCTCTCTGTAGAGGTAAATAGAAATAAATAAACAACAAGGCCATAGGGCAGGGAAAAAGAAAACACCCCATTATAAATAGACGCCAAGCAAGAGAGTTCACCCGAATCCACTAACCATGACATGTTTCTAACCCGAAAGAAATGATGCCTCCGAATGTAGTGAGCTAGTGAATTAGCAAAACAATCACCTGCTGTGATTAGCACTTAGCCATTACCAATTTAGTGAACAATGTTATTATGATAAGTTATTCAGTAGCATGACAACATTATAATTTTTGCTCTTAATTTTATAGCCTACACACTCTACACTATGAGAAAATCTTGCATCAAATACACATTCTCATACTAGTGCATGCAAGTCTCATACACATGCCACACACACACACACACACACACCCATACACACGCAAATTTACACACACACAAAACAATGGCAATCCACACTTGAGCACTCCGAATCATAGCCCTGAACACTGAAAGCCATCCGACCCGCTGGGACAATGACAGAGTAATCTTTACACAGAGAAAACCTCCACACAGCACACAATGAACTATTATTACTCTGATCACTGTCATTATTACAGTATTACTACTGTTATTACCATCATAAACAGCATTACAGCCTGCCATACAGGCATCATTAGACCTCCCTCAGCATGCTTAAATGGCACCTCTGGACTTGTAGGTTTCAATTCAGCAGGAAGATGATTCAGAGAGCTGTGCTGGACTGCCGGGAAAGGTCGAACCGCTGGATAATGGGGAGACTGCTTTCCCACACTGCTTTCGATTCACAAAATGACCTCAACCACTGAAAGAAACTGAATCAGCCTATTAATGTTTGTTTCTGACAACTTTTGTTCTCTGAGCTCGCCAGAGCATAAATCGATCGAACTATCGCTCCATTTATCATACCGAATCTAGTCTTTTGGACAAATAGGGCTACTGACTGTAACAAAACGACAGAAAATACTGAATGAAATACCGAAAGTATGAAAATGATCAAATAAGTGTCGTTAGTATAGTGTGAACACACCACAGCGTGAACAAGGTGAAAGTCCCTCTCTGCATTCAACCCATTCACCAAGTGAAGCAATGGGATGCCACCAAAGAGGGACACCTGGGGAGCAGAGTGTAGGGATGGTACTTAAGGGAACCTCAGTGGTGCCACTAGAACTCCTGGGATTCGAGTTCACAACCTTCTGGTCGCTGGGGCAACTCCCTAACCACTAGGCCACCAGCAGGATAGAGGTGTAAAGGTGCACCTGTCCAGTGATGCTCTTTGGCTGGTAGTTCAAAATGTTCTCCATCCAGTCCCAAATGTCCAGGCAACAATTCCAGCAAGAACAGAATATTTTCACGCCCATCGAAGCAAGCATGAGCATGCCTGTATTTATGTATGTTTTCATATTTGTTTGTATGTATATATTTATTACATTCCAACAGGTAACCAATGTAAAATCCTATCTGAACAAGATTAGTTTTCCAAGGCAAGCAGGGGTAGTATAGTTTTATGACTCAAGTTTATGATCAATTCTCCGTATAAACTACACAGACAGTGTCATGGCGGTGAGAAAATCAGCAAACTGACAAAAGATTCTTCGCTGAGTTCAAAGACTTTATTTTCTCCTTAAGAAGGCGAGAGTTATTCATCCTGTATTTGGAAGTTCTCTCTAAAGAAACTGGACCTTCGCAGAGGTCTTATACTCTGAAGATGACCATTCACCTTATCACT
>JBBPCX010000114.1:24316400-24354506 GCA_037974365.1 Hydrocynus forskahlii | reverse complement strand
TCTACTATTTCACTTAATTTTGCTGCTCTTAATTTTATACTGTCCACTTTCTGCCGTACCAAGCAAATTTCCCACTTATCTCATCTTATCTCTTAGGTAAAGAAAGCTTTCAGTGTACACTGCATGACATCTAGCATCTATAACAACATGCTTCATAAGCACTGCACAGGTTTTCTCCTCATAAAAACACCGCCACCTACACAAAATATGGAAACACACATACACATAAATTCAATCGCATGGACGCAGACACAGAAACGCATCCCTCTCTCCCCTTTTAATCTTGCTTTATCTCTTTGTCACCCTTGTTCTACAGTGTAAGTCATGCTGTTGTGCATGCATTCTCTGAATGTCTTGCAATTCAGCTTCAATGTCAGCTATTGTATGGCATCTCTGCTCAAAATACGCAGAATATGGTTTGTGGCCCGGTGCAGTGCGGCAGGGAATATTTTTCCTTAAATTACAGGCCTTCATGTTATCATATCTAATTCCAAACCCAGCCTTCATCTTTTATATGCCCACCACCCAATTTTTCCAAACCAATTTTCAAACATTCCATCTGGGTCAAGCCTGCAGTTGGATTCCCTTATGTACTATTCAGGGGCCTTTCATCCGCCTGGGCCTTTTTTTGTTTACACTCATATAGTAAACTGCTGTAAAATCCCATTTTTTAATGCACCACGCTGGCTCCCACTTCTGGGCAGCAAGTCAAAAAGCTTTATATTGTGTAATTACAGCCTTATAGTTCATCTGCACTGAGAAAAGACCCAAATCAGCAGTCAGAATACACCAGGGTAGGAAGATGATCCCTCCTGACCAGAACTGTGCTTTGTCCACAGCTTCCTCCATAATCATTGCCCAGCAGAGAATGTGTTAAAAACAACAGCCTTACACTACTTTGAGGAAACACAGAACAGGGTAGACTCTGAGATATGCCACTTTAAGGGTCCAATTTCCACAACGCAAAACATGACATTTAACATTGTGTGGCAGTGTCCAGGAGTCCCGGGCAGTCAGTTCCGCAGCTCCCTCAGCTGTGACGTTCCTGAATTAGGATATTGTTTCATGAACCACTGAAAATGCTGTGCATTTCCATATTTCCACATGAAACTAATACATGTTAGAATCAAAAAGAGCAGACTGCACCAAAATGTATTTGTCTTACATCTTTGTGAAATTGAAATATCTTATTGGCAATGCTTCGGTAGGTGGTACACGTCAAAGTAACACCCAGATGAATGCCTGGACACAAGGTCTGCCTTGGGTCCAGGAGTCAGCTGGCTTGCTTTTTTCCTCATAGTACATCCTGGTGGCATCTCTTCCACAGGTTAGTAACACACCCAGCTGTCGACTTGATGTAAAGAAAATCATGATTCATCATACCAAGCCATTCTCTTCCAATTTTTCATGGCCCAGCTCTAAAACATGACCGCGCTGCACTCTGACCGGGCTGCATTAACACAGCACTTTACACAACAAACTGCGATGCACTGACATCTTTCTATTATAGCCAGCATTCCTTTTTTCAGATATTTGTGCTAAATAAGCTCCTCTGTGGGATCTGACCACAGAAAAAATTTTTGCACTTAAAATAATAAGTTATTCTTCTTTGTGTTTCCCTGAATGGGCATGCTGAGTTGAAAAATTGTTTTAGTTATTGTGCCTACATACAACATTCTTTTTATTTACTAAGACACAGGAACTGCGGAAATGTTGCTAACTCCCTCCCTATCCTCAATGTATACATGACTATCAACATTAAAAATATTCAAAATATAACATTCTGAGCGTAACTGCACATGCACTATGTAAAATTCCAGTTTAAAAACACAATTTTCTAAAAATTCTGATAAAACAGGCCACACAGAAATCACCACTAACAAATCCACAAGTGTTTGAGGTATTTGATCCCTCACCCAAACCATCCATAAGAGTCAATGAGAATTAGCAATTGCATAAAAGATAGCTGCATATATTTTGTCGCCCCCAATTTTTTTTTTCTCAATCCTTTTATTAAATTACATTGGTCAGGAAAAAAAATGAATGAACAAAATAAAACAACCCTTATGTCAAGCTACAGTGTTGCTAAGAGCCATCAGATTATGATGTGCAATCAATTTCAGCGAACTGACAGATGGTGCGAGCAAATTTACACACATAATCTTCAAGCTTGGAGACCGGTGGGCTGGAGAGCATATAGCCTCTGATATTAAAACATCAGCTATACTGGCAGACATATTAAGCCATATTAAAGAGGTAAGGGCTATAATCCCCTTGAGTCAGCAGAATTTGGCCCTCTGCTAAGCTGAAGTGTGTGTGCAATCACGCCGTGTGGGGGAGGGTGCGCAAATGAGAACTGTGCACACAGATCACGTTTAGAAGCGAGCAGGATGTTTTAAGCAGAAAAGCTTGCATTGACTTTTTGAACTTTTATTTACGATTTTATCTACGATTTACGATTTTTATCTAAAGTCCTGTTTTACGCCCCCGCCCGTCAAACTCAGGCCCACCCAAAGTCTCCTCTCAACTTCCTGAGGTGTTCTCATATTTATTTATTTACTTACTTACTTACTTATTTATTTGCTTATTTATTTATTTATATATTTATTAAATCCTTTTTAAACACAGCAATGACACCATTTTTGCACATTCAGAAACAGACTGGCCGAAAAATATAGGATTGCTTGATCTTTCTTTTAGTGTTTGATGCCCCCCCAAAACCCCCACTTCTGATCTGTGTTATAAAGATAAGTCTGTTCTCCTGTTCATTTTTTGAATGGCTGCACAGTTTAGGTAAGACTGTGCCACTCCAAATAGATGAATTCTAATGAATGCTTTTGTTTTATAGCCTCTTAAAAAAACATTTTTTTTTAGTTTTTGTTGTTTTTTGAGTTTGAGTTTTATTGCCCTACTCTACTTAGATGAAATACCTATTTTATGCTGAGTCTTTCTCTCAGTTTTGATGGCAGAACAGAGGGGTTTAAATCCAGAAGCTTTGTGGCAGAATGTTTCTGCAGTATCTTTATTTTTAACTCTGCTGGACTCTATTTACTGTATGGGTTTGATGGCCTGTTTTTCTGCAACAAGCAGCAGGAAAAATACTCCAGGAGTAACACCCATGCAGTCACATTTTTGAAACACAACAGGTTTAAACATGTGAAAATATGAACAATGCTGATATTGCAGTTATTTCCATTTCATAACAGTCTAACCATACATACTGTATATTTAGACCACTTTGTTCATTTCTGAAAATGTGCCTCACTGCTGCCAGAGTTAATGACCTTTCAAGGATCAGGCCTGGATCTGTGCATTTCAGATGAGATTTCATCTACGACATCCATAAATTTGCCAATAATAGGAAAAAACAAAAGACATACTAAGACATGACCTTACATTGACTTTAATCTATTTTAAGACTTTTAAGGATCCACAGGAGCCCTGATTTATTTATTTTTATTTATTCGTTCTCCCATTGCCTAATGAGGAATATAATGTAGGACAAATATATGCAGCCCCTTGAAACAGTAACCCATGCATATTAATGCCCCACAATAATTTGAATGTTCGATTGCAAATGACAGTTTGTGGTTAAATATTTGATTATTGTATTAATAGGGTGCATTGGCGTCTGCTTGGCAAATGATTGGCAAGCTGAATTGCAGCTTGTCTAATGACCAAATATTTTTTATCCTTTATTCATACCCTGCAGAATTAACGTAGGTGGCTTTTTTTTCTTTCCTCGCGATTAAGCACAATCGCACTCCAGCAGCTGCCAGCCAAAGTGATTTGCGCTTGAATGTTTTTTTTGTCATCGCCCATGTTAAGTTCTGACTCGGGATGCCAACAATAAGCAGGAAAATAATGAAAATCAATGCTGATTCAGTTAAGGCTAATTTTTAACGACAAACCATTTAGCAGAGCATAATACAGTACACGAGCAAGTTCAAGCGAACTAACTATGGCCTGTCGAAGGATCCAGCCCCTCATAATTACACTTGATTAGATTAATTAGGTCCCATTCTTGGGTATGGAGAAGAGCTTGTTAGTGGAACTTGGTGATGTTGTGAGGAGCTAAAACAAATATTTGGTGGGCCGCGCTGAGTGTTCGCACTCTTCAGCACGTTCAGGCAAAGTGAACAACGTGATGGTATAAGAAGTCAGACCACTTCACCATGACCTTTAGCTCTCATTTGTTTGACAAAGGAACATGTATTCATCACATTAAAAGTGGTTACATACAGGGGGACACACTGGTGTAGGTCTCTAGCAGTGGGGGGTTTGCACACACTGTACTCAACGTCTCGACTGTTTTACGTGGGGCGTGTTCTTGTGTGTTCCCTCTTACAAATCACTGGGTGTATAACTCGGGAGGAGGGAGACGAAACGATTGATTTTTTTTTTTAAGTTACCCCCCCCCCCACTATAATGGTTCTGGCGCCCATGGTTATATATCTCTACCTACTTACCTTTACTGCAGCTTAGCAGATACTGCTCTTCATGTCCCTGTTTCTCCACTGGGCCACTCTCAGCTTCCTTCCCTCCTACTCCCTGCACAAACACACATACACACACATACAACACACACACACACACACACACACACACACACACACACAGAAAACAGAGTTAACTTAATTGTTCCCAAAGTAGGGGGGCAAATTCATTTTCAGGACGTATATCTAATCACAGTGACGGAAGTGGAGGTAATTTGCTAATGGACCGAGAAGAAATAGTGGGATAGCCTCCCTCTCCCTCTCCCTCTCCTCCCCTCTCTCTCTCTCTCTCTCTCTCTCAGAAATACCGTAACACGCACATTAGCAGCTCCGGCCAATGCAGGACAAAGTAGAATTAAAAAAAAAAAAAAAAACAGACTCATTATACTGTCTTTTGCTCTCTGGGTGAGGAACTGAGAGAGTGACTGAGAATAAGAGGGAGTTGGAGAGAGAGAGCACGAGAGAGAAAGGAGAGAGACAGAGAAAGAAAGAGAGAGAGAGAGAGGGGGGGGGGGGCATTACTTTGTTCACCCAACACATTCAATAACCCACAAGACCATTTAATTACCATCTCCACCCGCCTCAGGACACTCCTTCCAATCCCCTGACACAGCTCCATGTCCACTTAAACTCTTTTAATTACTCTTTAACTATGACCTAATCACACAAACTTTGTTCTGACAGAGCATGTATAAAAGCTCCACCCCATCTCGCCACCATCACGGAATACAGATCAGCCACGGCTGGGGGGGATAGTTACTAGTGCAGACATGACATGCATACACTGTCTGTTTCTCTCACACACACACAGGCAGAGTACTATCACCTCCGTGCTCAAGCTAAGCGCTAATGGGCAATTGCGTTAGCTTTAAAGGCAAGGCCAGCTCCAGCTAGCTTGAAGTGCTTTCCTCAAAGTCGCCATGGAGACTGAGGGGGCAAGGAGCTTTAGTGAAACTGCAAGAGATCACACAGGCCTGGAGTCTGTCCAACTCGCGCACACCCACATCACTAACAACCTGTCCGAGAACTCGGTTCACCTCATAAAGGTAAAAGGCAACGCACCATTATTTCATGCTCTCTGCTGGCGGTTCCTGCGTTCAGCTGAGACCTGCTTCAGAGCGAATGCAGCCAAACGAGCAATGAAAACATAGAATCAAAAGACTGTTGCAGAGACACATCACTTCACCGTACTGCACAGCACTCACTTTATATTCATTCTTAATGATAATAAAACCAACTCTTGAATGTATTAAAACATGATAAATACCAATACTGATTTTAGAAGGCCCATTTCCTGCATTTTTCCTGCATCAGTATGATGTTTATGTGAGTGTATATATACCAAAACTGTTTCCAGAAAACCATTGTCCACCATTTATCTCTTAGAATTAACCAGGGTATTTTTATAACTGTGGTTCAAAGACTGATATATGTAAATTCCTCTGCTCTGACTGGTTGCTCTGTTTTACAGATATATTAGGTTGTGATATGTCTCATTCAAAAGTAATTCAGGCAAAAACATTTCATATAAATTCAGGTTAGGCCTATCCATTAAGTCTGAAGTAGGCTGAATAGACAAATATACACTGACAAGCCACCTCAGTATATATCTTTATCCTTTATCCTTTTTATCATCCTCTGGTCCTGGTCATTTTCTATTAGATGGACAGACATTGTTGGATGGATACCTTTGATTGGTGGACTATTTTCAGCCCAGTTGTGATGTTAAGGTGCTGAAATACCAGCATCACTACACACACACACACACACACACACATACACACACACATTCCACTGACACCTCATTGTCACTGCTGCGCTGAGAATGATCCACAACTCAAATAACCTGCTTCCTGGTGGTTCAGTGGGGGTCCTGACCATGTGGTGAATGTGGTGAAGCGGGCTATAAATTTAGATAATACTGATCAATATGGTTTCAAATGAACTAAAATCAGACAGATCCAATTGGTAAAACATGCTAGGGTTGCTACATTGAATTCATCTTAGCTCATTATTTCACAATTACTTCATAATTGGAAAACAATGCAAACTAGCTATTATTCTAAAGTTACAGGAGTAATGAATGGAAGCCTGGACCTGTGATTGGGTTAAACAGCACTTTTACAGTCCGTAATCATCAGTGAACTGAAAAGTACAAAATTTGCTTTGTTAAACAGGGGGACACCTAAAGGGCTTAAACACCATAATTATTGCACTGCTGGGTTGTAGCTTTCCAGAATTCTAAGCAGTTTTGTTGGTTTATGGTGACTAGCTCCTATTTTTCTCATTTTCTCTAAAAAGACATCACTTATCCAATATTTCCCAAGGCAGTCCTAAGGGGACCCCAGACAGTTCATATTTCATGCTCCCAACTCCCAGCGCAGCTGTATCAAGTATTCAGTGTCCTTGATTGCTTGGTTCAGGCATATTGGGTGCTTTTTTATGTGCAAAAAAAAGAGGATCTTCCAATCCGTACTGCTGCCTCTGAGGAATAGATAATGTTTTAATATTGTTACTGTAAAACTAATGTGCTCCCAAAAGTCCTGATTAATGCTTTACGCTACAAAGTCCTCCAGAATTCCTGGCACCCAAGGAAAAGATGAGAAACATGCCTGTGAAAAACGTCCTTGTGGTTTATCATTCTGATGCTTATCTCCCTAAAGATCTGAGACCATTCCTCAATATAAAACATCTTCAGATCCATCCAGTCCTTGTGCCTCACTGGTGAACTCTTTCGCTGACCCTGCTTGTTTACAGTGGGATAGGTTTAGGTTAGGGGATAGGTATGGTCAATGCAAAAGCATAATTCTTTAAACAGTGTCCCAATTTTGAATTAAATGTATTAAAAATGAGTTATCTGAATCACTACTCTGCTGGGAAATGGAACCACAACCCAGTTGAGGCCTCTGGATAGAGTTTGAGGCCATGACACTATGACAGAAAACAATCCCACGACATCACAGATCCAGGAAAATATACTTCTGGCTTCTTAACAGTCAACATTTTTCAGCTCTATCCACGAACGAGCCTGGTTACTTGAAACGTATTAATTACTGTCTTTGAGATGGGTGTCATGAGTCAAGGATGTGCAAAAAGATAAAATATAAATGGAATAATATGTGAATTATACTTTGCTAATATGGATGTCAGGAGATGTTTTATGTAAAAAATGTTTTCTTCTTCCTTTTTGATATCTTTGAATAAATTTTCCTCATTGGATGGAGAGAAAAAAGACTTGTCATGTTCATCCGTGATATGCTCCTCACCCAGCTGAAGGGCCTCTACATGTACCCTGTGAAAAGAAGAGAACAGCCTACCCATATTAACCACTTAACAGAAAAAAGCTGAGAAAATGAAAAAAATAATACCTCCCTCATAGCTGCATTTACACCCTAACGTACGACTCCTTTAATTAAAAGACATCATCTGGAAACATCAGACAAGGCACAACAAAGTTTTTCAAAACACTGTGCTTTAGAGAAGGATTGATATCAGGTTTGCTTTCCATTATTTATTCATGCTTATGAAGAGGGCTTTGATGAAACGACTAGGAAAAGGCCTCAATAGGCTGCTATAGATTTGAGCTGAAAATCAGATCAATGAGCTAGAACTGGCTTTCAGCGATCTGGAGATGCACTGCTCATTCTGTGCTTTTAGAAAGTTCTGACATGTTTTTGTCAAACGTAGCGTTTCGGTTCTGATCAGTGTCATGCTTTGTTTTCCCCGGTGTGTGGGATTTTATTTTAACAGGTGTAACCTGTCTGAGGAGCTCCTAATATCTGCGACAGAAGCTGTGAGGCAGCTGTGTGTTAATGGGAAAGAGGAAGGTTGCTTTACTATAACATTTAGGTTCTCGTCAAACAAAAACAGAGATTTGCTAAAGTCAAAATGATCCCTAAAAGAGGCATTACTTTAACATACGCACTCACTCACACACTGTCTGTAACCACTTAATCCTCACTAGGGTCGCAGGTGCCCGGGGCCTATCCCAATTCAGTTCAGTTTTATTTCTATAGCACTTTCTATATAGTTAAAATACTTTGCATTGTTTTTTTATGAAAAAAATGATTTTTATATTAAAAAAAAGTAAAATATGTATAGAGAGTTCAGTATTTGCTGAGCTAGCTTAGAAGAGATTTATACTCGCTCATTTGGGAGATCTAGTGATTTGTTTTTGTGTTGTGGATCAATGGAGTTTGTCTCACAAAATAATTTTCCCAACTCCAAAAGTCACACATGCACATTTATGTGAGAATTAAAGAACAATTAAAAAGGGAAGAAGATGTGTATGAACATTAACTGGAGAAGAAATGCTGGAAACAATGACACAGTCATTTATCACCACAAAACCCAGTACAAATCCAGCAAAACTGGCGGAAGGGCTCATGCATGAACAGAAACAGATACATTATCATAATTGCGGCTAGCAAGGCTAGTTAGTGTTTCTGTAGCGTCTTTCTTTTAAGTTCTCATCAAATATCACCACAGTATATTTTATATACAAATCTAGTATGTGTGCACTGATCACGGAATTTTACAGCCTATTTCTTACCAGCTATATTGTCCAATACTTTTTGGACAATTGTTAATTGTATTGTTTTTTTGGTTTTTTTAAATGTTTTGTTTTTGCTCTGTTTGGGTTAAATGATCTAATGAAACATACTTTTAATAAATCAAACAGTGAATAATGTTATCTGCTCTTTACTGGACCAACAAGCGCTTTAAATGTGTAAGAGAAAAACCACACGCCTAATTAAATAATATTAGTCAAATAAGGTGCAACACTGAAAATGAAAAGTGACTTATGGGAAGCAGCTAAAGTGTAGGACGGCAATCAAATACAGCATGAGTTCACTTACATGTCTCATGTTAATTCTATCATAAGCTTTGCTCCACAGTGGCAAATCTGCCCTGTGAGTCTGTGTGGCTGAACAAACGTGATGCAGCATGGCTGAAAACCAGAAATTTTCTGTAAACATTTTTGTAAAACCGGAACGTTTCTGTAAGGCTTTAGTTTTACCTTAAATATGCGAACATGTCAGTCATAAGCTCCTTTTTGCTCAGAAAAATGCAACATTACTTAGCTTTCCATTTTCCAAAACAGCCAAATCTATTCTTGTGTTTTTTGGAAAGATATTTTTTCAATACAAGCTGTCTAGACAGTCACAGCAGAATATCTCACACTCCATGAGCGAGTGGGTGCAGGAAAACTTGAACATCACTGTGTGAAATCAAGCCCAAAGCTTTGGTGTCAACTCCCAATTCTCAAATGCCTGGAAACAGAAAAAAAAAGACTGTGTGAAATGCCTCCATATGTATATCCACTCTTGCCATTTTGTTTAAATATCAGTTATATATGTCCTGATATTCTCTATGGTTCTATAGCACACATTCCATCAGAAAATGACTTTAAAATGACAAAATAAGACAAGATTGACCTACTTTCTCACTAGAATTATCTTATTTGCATAGCCAAATAAGTAATAAACACTAAAATTAGTTAAGATATGCATTAGTAGTTGCATGCCTAGAGATTTTTACTAGCTACCAGCTTTGTACACAAAGTTGCCAGACTGCTTGATATACACCGCACATAAAAATCTACGCACATTTCAGAATTCATGGCTAACTACAAACGCTATAGACGTACACTGAAACAGACCAGGCCTGGGGTAGGAGGTTGTAAGCAAGAGCTACGGATAATCTGAAGTAAAAAAAACAAAAAAGACAATAGCAATGCAAAGGCTGGTCCTGAGGCTAATGGCTAATCTAAATATAAAGAAAGTGTAAACAGAGCCGCCCTGTGGTGGGCTGGCACCCCACCCAGTCCCTGCCTTGTGCCCACAAACCCTGGGATAGGCTCGGTTGCAGAAAATGAATGAATGAAGTTAAACAGAGGGTAAATTAAAAACACTACAAAATATGGGCAGAGCACATTGGCACAGTAAGAAGAATGACTAAGAAAGTTATTACGTCCCAGATGAGGGGAGGAAACAAGGCACAGGTGTTAGGTGAGGCATAGTGCCATGGACACAGTGGATTTGGAGCTAGGTAGAGGTCCTACATGTTACAGATTGGTTAAATTGAGCTTTCCTGTTAATGTCAGCAGTTCTCAAATTTTGCACAGTCTGATTAGAACAGATTACATTTCAGTCTGGTTTTACACAGGCTGCAGTGCAATCTCATAGTTTTCCACACCATAAAACCCCTTAGAAATTGTCTTTATCAGGAAAAAAAACAATTTCCTCCTTGGTATACACTACTGTTGATTCCATTGCTGCATGTTAGCCATTGACCTTGACAAGTCAACTGTTGCCTAGTCTATGCAACCCATAATCCTTATATCTTTGAAAAACTACACCCCTCCATCACCAAAACTGCATTTTATGGTTCCTAGTCCACAAAAAAAGGAGATGCTCATGACAACAGGAGTCCACTTCCAAACCACTGTTTCCTGTTTATTTGTGTACCAAATCTAAAGCCAACGAGTCACCAAGCCAGGCAAATACTGCGGGCATGTATTTGAGAATGAGGCTGTGTCTGGTTAAAGACTCCCTCCGGCTGATGCCCATGCACAATAAAGCACAGATGAGGAAAGATCTAATCTCTTAATCTGAGGAGTAACCAAAGGACTAGCGGCTATGATTGTCTGTATGCAGACGATAGGATCCACAGCAAACAGCCAACGGTGTGTGTGTGTGTGTGAGTGTGTGCGTGTGTGTGTGTGTGCGTGTGTGTATGTGTGTGTGTGTGTGTGTGAATTAGAAGACGAGCATGGAGCAGCAGAGATGTGCTTTAATGTCAGCTCCTAAGGTGCTTCTTCAAAAACCGGCTGCAGAGAAGGATAAACGTACTAAACACCATCTATTCCCTGGGCCTAGGGCTCCCTGAGCCTCCATCCCTCACACAAAAGCGCGCATACACACACACACACACACACACACACACACACACACACACACACACACACACACAAGCTCCTCCCCCTTTGGTACTACGCTCACTTCCCTCTTTGTCTCGTGCTTTCTCTTTCTACTTCTAAGGTCTATTACTTGTTATTCTCCCTACCCCCCCCCTTCAGTCCCTCTCACTCTCTATCCTTCACCCTTCGTCCCTATCTCTCCTCCTCTTTCACTCTCTTTTTCTCTACCACACTTCCTATGTTTTTTGTGGATGTAACTCTCACTCCCTCTCCTCCCTCACCTCTCTCTTTTTGTTTCTGTCTGTCTCTCTCCCTTTCGTCTCTCTCTCCATCTGTCTTCCTGTAAGGTCTATTCTGTGTCATCCTCTCTCTCTCCATCTGTCTGTCTCTCTCTTTCTTTGTCTCTCTCTCACTTGCTCGCTCTGTCTCCCCTCTGTCTCCTGGATTGAAGAGGAGTCGCTCATGGCAACAGGCTCCAGAACATGTTTATCCTTGTGAATAGACATTACTGTATCCCCTACTCTGCCTGGTTTACACTTCCAGTCAGTCTGCTTTCTGACAGCTGTGTGGATTCAACTCAAACAGCCTTGCCTTGTACATCCAGCAACTCACTGTGCAAAAGTAAATATGTACAAATCAATACAAATGGGAATAGCACAACAATTTCAGAGTCCTACAAGACACCGCAAAGTTTCTGTTTTAGTTTGGAGGACGTGTTAAAGCCCAGAGGAAAGGAAATGTTCAGTGTTTTGACAAGGGTGAATGGTGGTTTCTGTCCAGCTGAATTATAGAATCTGAGAACTGAACTGTTCTGGAGTTACAAAGCACATTCAATTTTTGCCAAAAAAGGCACTTTGGTATTCTAATCTCCTACTGATTTGCATCCATTTCTAGCAAAATGTTCTCACATCAACGTAATGAGAAGCTCAACCCATCTGACAGTCATCAGGGAAGCTTTTTCAAAGCCAGGAATTCCCAAAATGTACAAAACATTATTGCTTTTAAAATATGGCACAAAAGTATTGGGACACACCTTTTTTTTCAGGGTTTGGGCTAGTCCCCTTACTTACATTAAAGAGCTTCACTTTGAACAATGCCATGCTTCCAAGTTTGTGGACCCAGTTTGGGGAAGAACTAGTGATGGGCCAATCCACGTTTTTCCAGTTCCGATCCGATTCCAATACACGACTGCCGATACGGATGTAGATTCCAATATAACACATCTTTTTTACTTTAATATTAGCATTATTTTTGTTGAAATTGTGCTGTTTGTTAGTAAGGTTACATCACAGAATAAATAAACTACTAACCATTTATTAGAAGAGCAAAAAATTTACACAACTACTCTGAATTTAAAGGCATTCCAAAGGAATTTATGTCACACTTCAGAAAAAGGTTGCAGCAACAGCTGTAAAATTTTGTAAATATCAAAAGCACAACAATCTTGGCAGAATCATCTAAATAGTTCAAGTATTATGTCCATTCTAGCAGCAAAAACTGGGTAGAAAATAAAGTGCAAAACTAATAAATTTAAAATAATGTGAATTCGGGAGACACGGCAGGGGCAGAGTGTAATGTCACCACTTCTGTATTTAAAGCGGACCGGCTGAGTTACGAGATGCCCACCTTTAGCCTTGTCATGTTTTGAGAGATAGAGAGAGGGGGACAGGGCAAAAACAGTCAACAAAACACACAAAATAGCCCTGAAAGAACCCCAAAAAGGTCTTGAGGGAGAGCCAAGCGTCTTCTCTGATATTCCTTTCGCTTTTGGGTTGTCTGCTGTAAATTGATAGCGTTTTTGGAAAATGTCAGCGAGCGTCTGCTGCCTGGTGTCTTTTCCCCTGTTTGCTAGCATCTCCTGGTACTCTCTGTCATGAAATCTCTAAAGGGGCTTGATTAAATTTGTTGTATTGTACGACGCAACCATACTTCCACCCCTCAGCACGCTGGCTTTACACACATTGCACGTAGCCATCTTGCTTTTTGGCGTTTACAAACTCTAATATCTCCAAACGAGCGACATTTTGTTCAAAACAAGGCTCGCTCAGATTGAAGTTGCCGCAGGTTCATGGTATGGGGGCGGTGACACATCTCGTATTACACAGCGTCGAGTTTAAGGTCCAGCGCAAGCTGCAAACTGGAATATAGAGATCGGGGCTCTCCAACCAATATCCGATAGTGGATTTACAGCTTTATATCATATCGGATCGGGCCCGTCTCTGTGAAGAACCTTTTCTATTCCAGCATGACTGCCCCAGAGCACAAAGAAAGCTCCATAAAGACATGGTTGGGTGAGTGTTGAAGAACTTGACTGGTCCACACAGGGCCCTGATCTCAACCACATCCAACACCTTTGGGATGAACTGGAACAGAGATTACGAGCCAGGCCTTCCAACATCAGTGCCTGACCTCATAAATGCTTTACAGAAGTTTATGAATGCAATGTCATTAAAGTCCTTGTTCGCGTAATGGTCAGGCATCCTAATACTTTTGTCCATATTGTGTATATATTTATTGTTTACTCCCTTGTCCCAATGGGTAATATATGGAAACTGAACCGCAAGAACAGTCTGTTTTGAATGAACTGTTTTTGTGAAGCAATAAAAAACATGTTTTTTAAGTAAATTCTCTTATTCTGCCTATACCAGTTTAGTAGATTCAGTAGAAGGAGCGTTTCAGCTTGGAACTGTCTTTTGATCATAGCACAATTGGAACAGAGTTCATGGAAAAATCAGTGCAAAAACAGACAGTCTGAATCAAATGGATATAAAGAGGTTAGAAATGGTCATGTAAAAATGAAATATGACTTTGTGTAGCACACAAACAACATCATACATGGACCAGAGGGAAAAGATCATTACAAGAAAAATGCAAAGCATGACTTATTTACTAATTTATGTAAGCACGTGCCAAAAAATTCAAAGTACATCTCTCAGGGCTCACTGGCGACTGTGAGCTTTCTACGGCTGTGCTGCCGGGCCTCGCCCCTCCTGTCTCTGTACGACACACCATCAACTCTCTAAAGGTGATATACTGAATGGCATTTTTTTACATCTATTATAATTTGCATTAAAAGTCCTCTCTGACAATACAACTGAAATCCCTAGTCAAAGGCTTTGGCACCCTTTAGTGTCGACAAAAAAAAAAAAAAAAAACACAAGTATATGTCAAAAAAAGAGCTTTGAAATGTACAGTATATCAATCAGCTTTTATTCCCTGGCTAAGTTCTGCTGGAACACCTTTGTGCAATGTCACCTTGGCGAGAGTGGCAGTAGACAGGGTGCGGAGGAATTCGTTTACTGTTAATACACTTTCATTGCTTGAAGACAAGGGGAGAAGGAAGAGGCAAGAAGTGTCCGCAAATTCAGTTTTGCAAGACATTAATTGGGAATATCAGTGCGATCGGGGCAGAAGCCAAGAGATTCAAAACTTTCCTGACTTCAAACACCGATTTTCATAAAGCACTTTCTTACACATAGGCCAGCAGAGCAGACAGGATGAAAAAGCATTATTTACTAGGAGAAAGGGGTGCGAGAGCGGGAAAAAGAAAACAAATTCCCTTTTGCGCCTCTGAGAAGCCTGCGCTGCCTCTCTCGTCAGGCTGGGGAGCGAGGGCAGGGGAGAGGAAGAGAAAGATGAACAGAGCTACATGACAGTAGCGGAGAACAGAGAGAATATTCTGGAGAGTCGGCGTGCCGCGGGAACAAGAAAGCAGAAAAGATAGTTTACTTGTGCTGGGTCTTATTTTATATATTACATCAGCTCTAATTTACATAAGGAGATGGTCTGAAGAGAGAGGCATCTGGAACAAGGGAGGGAGCGAAGATTACTGCGAGAACCCCGCTGCAGTGTGGATATAAGTCATTGTGCTGTCCAGTTCTATTGTGGACTTGGAGAGGAAAGCATGATGGCACATACAATGGGTGACTGAAAATGCATTTCTTTTTGTTCTTTTTTTTTAAAGCACCATCTCTGTAGCTTTGGAGGCCCTAACATTACAACCTATCACATCTATGATGGTCTCAACTTGAACATGTCATCTCTCAATTCACAAGTGTCATGCACTTGTGTGTGATAGAAAGGTTTTTGTCAAACATATCCCCCTCAGGCTTGGCTGCAGTTCTGCTCAAATCATATTCCCATATTCACATTAGTATTTCTGTGAATGACCGGTATTTGACCAGAAAAAAACTCACAATCAAATGTTGAGGGGGTTAGTCACTGCTAATGCTATGATTCCTTCTATAAAAATGGTTTAAAGTGTTACCAAAATGTGCTTTTGGTTTCTTTGGCTATTACAATCAATTACATTGGTAATCAAATAATCAAAAGATTATGATGATGATTAATTGAGTACTTGTTTTGTTTGGGCTCCTATCTTACTTTACACTTTATAATTACATTTGTTTCCCCCGAATTCCACATAAAAGGTTTTATGTAGCAAAAACAGCCATAATTCTTCATTAAATTACTATTTTCCATGCTCTTTTTACGTCTAAGAAATAAACAGTCTGTTGTTATTACTGTCAGGACAGAAATAGTCCTTATAACTTCAGGGTGAATGGGCAGCGCTATAATATTGTAGGCTGCATATGCAGATCAGCAACAACATTAAAGCCACTGGCAGGTGAAGTGAATAACATTGATTATCTCATTACAGTGGCACATATCAGGCAGGGTGGGTTATATCAGACAGCAAATAAACAGTCAGCTGTTGAAGTTGATGTGTTTAAAGCAAGAAAAATAAGCAAGAGTAAGGACTTAAAGAGACTTTGAGATGGACCAAATTGTGAAGGCTGGATGGCTGGGTCAGAGCATCTACAAAAAAAGGAGGTCTTGTGGCTTTTTCCTGGTGTGCAGTGGTTAGAATCTACCAAAGATGGTCCAAAGAAGGACAATCAGTGAATGGGCAACAGAGTCATGGGTGACCATGGCCCAGTTATGTGTATGTGATTGAAAGTTTGTCTGATCCCACAAAGAGGAACCATTGCACAAATTGCTGAAAAAATTATATAGTTATAGACAGAAACATATCAGAACACACAGTACACTACAGCTTGCTGTATATGAGGCAGCCACCCAGGCTGACACCTGTCCTGCCAAAAGTGCCTACAGTGGACACATGCTGATCATGATCAGAACTGGACCATGGAGCAATGGAAGAAGGTGAGATGGTGTTATAGATCACCTCGGATTTTTGGATTAATGTGGATGTTGACATGTACTTCCTACCTAACATTGTTGAAGAACAAGAACACCCTTTCATGGAAACATTATTCGCTAATGTCGTGGCCTCTTTCAGCAAGATGATGCCTCCTGCCACACTGCAAACACTAACCAGGAATGGTTTGAGGAATATGACAAAAGCACAGAGTGTTAACTTGGCCTCCAAATTCTCTAGATCTCAATTCAATCAAGCATCCGTGGAATGTGCTTGACAAAGTAGTCCAATCCACGAAGGCCCTACCTTGTAACATACAGGGCTTAAAGGATCTGCTTCTAACTTTAAAGATCCAGATAACACAGCACACCTTCAGAGGTCTTTTGAAGCCCATGTCTCAACAGGTCAGAGGGGCAACTAATGTCGGGTCAAGAATTTACCTGCTTGTCCAGCAGATTAATTTAATGCTCTACACCATAACCATCAGTAAAAAAAACCTCCCAAACAAGTTTGAGAAAGTCACGATACACATCCCTCCCTACACTTATCTACACAAGGTCCTACCTTGAAATTGTATTTTCTTCATCCCTCACAGCATCCCACAAGTCTGGCAAAGGGTGGCAAAAGATTATGACAAAAGATCCAAACAAAGCACAAACTAGTACTCCACTTACAGCCTATACGTCCCTTCCCCTTATTGAATTACTTTAAAATCAGCGTTTAAGATAACTGGTATCCACCATGAGGAAACCTGCATTTAGTACATACTCTACTTTTAATGTTCTACCATCCAGGCAATGAGTCAATCACTGCTTAAATCTACTGCCATGGCAAGGATCCAGATATTTAATTCCCCATAGTAAAACATTCCGTCTCAACTTCTGCGGCTTGCTAATTAGCTTTACCCCAGTGGCTTGGTAGAAACTTCAGTGTTCATCTTTCTTTCGGAAGAGTCTAATGTAATATCTTTATCAGAATTCTTTGGAAGCAGTGATATAAATGGAACAGAGCACATAAACACAACCACGGCGTCAAATTAACTGCAGTCACTTGCTAAATGCTGGTAAATATTTATATTTACCTGGGATATTTACTTAATGTACCAGACACTGTGGTGTCACATAAGGTACATGGAATCAGCTGAAGCTAATGCTAACATTGTTGAAGGCAAAGATAAAGAGTTCCTAGTGAGTCGAACCACACAGACAAACATAGTAAAACCTAGATACACAGACAAAACTGGAAGTTCAAAAAAGTGATGGAGACAGGAACGTATCTTAGCTGCTCATTTTCTGTGACACAAGAGTACAGCATTGTAATCCATTATAATTTTGTTTAAAAATAATGAAGTAATAATGAAAATTAATTAATGTGTCTTAATTACTAAAATAAACAAAAAAATTAAATGTTCTGCTTGTTCTCATTTTTTCAACATGGTCTTCATTTTCATCATCATCATCATCATCATCAGTAGTAACAGCAGTATGATAGTAGTAGTATAGATGGCTGGCAAGATCATGGAAAATGGGGGTGATGATGGGGTGATGCAGGATCCTCAAATTTCAAAATAAAATAACTTAAAATGAGAAAATGAAAATGAGTGGTGTATTGATGTGTGTTGTTTGTGTACACAAAGGCTGTTGTATATTTAAAGTGTCCCAACTTAAAACATTTGGATATCTGCTGATACCGATACCGGAGCACCTTTTTTCTTAAGTATTGTTGTTTTGTTGTTGTTGTTGTTATTGTTGTTGTTGTTGTTGTTGTTGTTGTTGTTATTATTAGGGGCCAACCACTGTAGATAGAGGCTCCTATTATAAAGCCTCTGTTTTATACACTTTGCCATGAGAGTCTATGAAAGCCTAAGGAGTCCCTTGGTGGATTTTTATGAAGTATCAAGGCACCAAATTTGAGTCAACCTCTCTCTAGAGCCACCAAGAGGCCAAATTTCAAGGTACGTTTGGCTTATAACCTTTGAACCATCCTAGACGTGTGATGTAATCTCCCAGTATCTAAGTCAAACTGTAAAACACTTGCTGTAGAACAAACACCACAGGGCGATAATCTCGGAGATTGTTTTTGTTGTTTTATCAAGAAGTGTTTGCCGCTTGAGCATTGTCAGACTCTGCTCCGCAAAACTTAAGACAAGAGGTTTTTGATCCATGCCTGCTGGGTTTTTGAACTTCTCCACTCTGTGTACCACTATTGGCACTCAAACTCAAAAGTCAGATCAGATGTTCCTGACTGTACTTATTATCTACTCAGTAGTTGGTAAAATTTGGGCCTCCAGTAGACAACGTGGCAGGCAGGTGGACTACAAAGTTCATGTTTCACCCTGAACGCAAACAAATCGAACAACGATCCAAACATATACAGAAGCACAGACATCTCACTCAGCTGTGTTACTTATATACAGTATTTATAACCAGGATTTCTATATTTAGCATAGTGTATTTTCATGTTGAGGTGTTTTCTATAGATGTCTATTTAGATTTTATTTAGACTTCATTTTTTATATTATTCTTTTCTCTGTGTCTCGTATGTCTTTGCAGCCATTACAAAATTGTAAAGAGAAACATGTGGTGTGAGAAGCCCAATTAGGTGTGTGTGAGTGTGGAGTGGCATGTGCCTTACTGTTGACTATTTTAAATCGTGGTGCAGACAGATAGAGACTGTACATACATGAATTCTACGTGGAACAGATTTAATTGTGAATAGTTGCACATAGGTCAATTTTCTTTTTTTTTCAACATTATAATAGTAATGTGTGTGTATAGTAAGGACTCTACATCTTTAATATGCACGTATGTATGTATGTATGTATGTATGTTTGTGGATTTATGCAGTAAAAAAAATAAATTTGTAACATATTTTCTGATTTATTTCTAATCAGTTGTGTCCAAATAGTTGGTTTAGTTATAAAGATAATCTTTTTATAATATTAGGTAGGTTGTGCTTAAGAAAGGACATGGGACACTTGTACATCACACATTGTTTATGGCTTTAAATATTAGAAAACAAGTAACACAAACAGGGTTGCAAGGGTTAAGCTGAACAAGGCACTAGAGGCAGTTCAGCTCTCCAGCAAAATAGCAGCTAATAGGCTGAAGCTGAAATTCTACAGAAGTGATAATAACACTGAATGAGGAGGGGGAAAAAAACAGAGACTTCTAAATAACTCACCGTGTCCATGCCCCGCACTGCATGCCTGCTGACATCTTCCATGTAATAGAATTTTCTGAACACTATTTTCTTGCCTCTGCAAGAACCATTTGTGAAGCCATGAGACCTTGGGTGGGGTATTGAAAAATCTGCAACTAACACTGAAATTTGCTTGCGCAAATTCTTCTGACAATACAAAAGGCCAAGTCTGTTCACCCAGACATTATGAAGGAGACAAATGGCCACATTTTTATGTGGAAAGCAGTGGAAGGCGCATGTGGCTCGCTATCACTACAAAATGATGCAATTCTGGCCGCAAATAGGGTGGCGTGTTAGTTGTTGAATTATTTAAGTGACAGACAGTTGACGTGGGTGGAATAATTGATATCAATCACAGCTGGTTACGAGGCGAAGGCCCAGACATGCTTTATTTTGTCATGGCGAATCAAGAGTGAGTAATCTGATTGCTAAAGTCAAACAGCTGTGACAATCAGTTCGACACACTGAAACACACGGTCGAATCAGGCTGCAGGATGGAACAGTCTATGGCATAGGGCTACTGGAAAAACCCTTAATCACAAGGGGAGGTTTTGAGGTATTGTGTGCCACTCATGGACTGTCACTAAGACAATCCACCATTTTTGGGAGCAGCAGGCTAATGTTTTCGCTCTGTTGGTGTCACAATAAAGCTTGCCATTGCCTCCTCGTTCTGGGATAAAAGCAGAAAAGGAAACAGGGAAAAATACAGCACCATAATCACATCTGCATAATTGTGTTGTTTATCCCATCCGAGCCCAGAACATTCCTGACTTCTGCTTTTATTTCATTCCCAGCAGCTGAAAAACAATCAGCCAATTGCCCAGGATGAGAGCGCCAGAGTTAGCGGGCATAGAAAGTGCTTAATTAGCCAAATGCTTCTAATGTAAATCAAAATTTGAAGATTGTATTTTTCATGTGATTGACATATAAAGAAGCCCCCCCCCACCCACACACACACATGAAAAAGGCCTTCCTTGTGATCCTCTCCTCAAGGCCTCATCTCAGGCTGACTCCTGATGGGAAAGCAGCTCAACTGCTTTATCCCTCTAAGCCTAAAGCTACTGTTATTGAGATATTCAAGGATGTCTGACTAAGTCTGTGGCGATGTCTTGGATAGAAAACAAAAAAAAACCAACAGCTCACGAGGCAATCTCCTACCTGTTCGACTAATCAACTCCTCTCGCCGTGTGTGCGCCCAATGGGGTTCCTGATACACAGTGAACCCTTTTTTCAAGTGTGCTGCAGTAAATGTTTGGCATTTTCTCTCCACTAGTGACTCCAATCACGCTCCTGAAGCTGAACATGCATGCTAAGCTTTGGCAGAAATGCAGCCAATTACCTCTACCTTGGCAAAAGTTAATTCCTTTGTACCCAACCTCAATTCCTGTGTACCGTGCAGCCTGGATTAGGTAAACCTACTAAGAGAACCAGTTGCAGTTTGGGTCCGGCAATGCTTGCATTTTATGTTCGCCAAAGGTTTCATTAGCATACAAAGCAACTGGTTGCATCTCAGACGTTTCTTTTCAAATCAGTACTAATGAACAAGTGTAGACAGAGGCAAGGGGGTACTTTTCGGCATTAATCAGATGTCTGGGCTGCAACACCATGGCATGAAATCTAACTCTGTTAAGAAAATTAAAGCACACTCCAAGATTAAGTTGTTGTTATCGCAGTACATACTGCTGGGCTGACAATTCCAGAACAATTTGTCTTTGGTTCAGCACACATATTGAGTAAGCAAAACATAGAATAGGGCAACAATTTTATTGTAAATTCAATACAGAAAGACCAGATATTAAAGCTAAAACACTTGAGTATTGAGTTTTATTCCAAGTCAGTTAAAGGACCCTAACTATATATTTTTTTTCATGTAAGACACGTAGATGGTTTTATGTACCAGAAAATAGTAATAATTAATTTTTACCTGACCATTTCCCAATTTCTTTTTGTGATTTCGCTAAATAGGAATTCAAAAGGGCTGTTTTTGCTGCTTATTTGCCATATAAGTACTGTATAGACATAGGAGTGACTTGTATGAAAAGACTAACAGTGTTTACCTAAACTACTATTTCAAAATGCCAAAAAATTTTAAGAAATACAGGAAAAGACATATTTAGTAACTCACTTCAGTAGCTCAAGTATTCTTCCTTTGCAGTGATATTCGTTTCTCTATTTGGCAAGGGTGTATATTTAGTATTCAAATCTGAAGTCAAGATTGAGTTTGATTATTTATTTTTTATGTGTTTACAATATAATTATTTTTTTAAATACAGTTTTTGGTTTTGCTCAGATCAAAAAGTAAAACCGAACTTTTTCAACTTTTACCTTCCCATCTGAGCATGGGTGCCTGCAGAGCATGAGCCCCAGTCCTTCCTGCCCACTTTACATAGGTTTTTGATCACTGAGCATTAGAAGACAGTACTAGGACTGCACTATATAGAAATGTTGGGCCTATGCCAACATCCAATGTTTTTCCAGCATAATATCTGCCAACGCCACTACCGATACTGATGCCAATACACACACAAAAAAAAATAAAACCACATTTCATCAGCTAAGGCCATTACATAGAAATATTATGATTAAAAAAAGGAAAACGTTAACAATAAAGTTGAATGCATACCAAATTTGTGCCAGTCATCCATTTTACTTTGCTTCTGAGTGTAATAAACCACACTAATGAAGCCAAAATAGCAAAGATACATAAGAAGTCAAATGTGTCTAAATTATAGGACTATAAAAAAAATTCTCAGCACTACATGTGTAGTAAGAGGTTGATATACCACTGAGGAATGATGAGACACTTTAAAAAATTAAGTAAGATTCTTATCCGAGTACTGCTCACTGAGCTTGCTCTATGCTTTACACAATGGCTGAATCCGGTTCACTGTTGATTTATTATTGTAGGTATGTATGTCATCCCACAGGTGGCAGCACCCCCAGATATGCACACTGCAAGGATTTCAGCAACGATGTGGTGGAGTCCTGGGGGTCAGTTCCTCTTTGTCTGAAGCAAAGGAACTATTGGCCTTCAAGTTTCAGTAACTTAGCTAAAGTGTATCCTAAACATATGATCAACATTGAAAAAAGCCCTCAACCAAGTCAAGCTTACAACAGGTTCTTCTGAGGCCTTTGTGAAAGTGAAGCAATTAAGTCCTTCATTTGAAACTGCAGAAAATCTTTTCCCTGGAACTTGTTGGTTTAGACGATTCCCCAGCAGTGACTAGACGGCATCTACCTTCCAACTTTTGCCTCCAAACTCCGTCACAAACTTTGTGAGGATGATGGACTGAACTTTAAGTATCTGTAAAAATATCTAATCACACAAGGTTGAACTTTATATATCTGGGCACGGCAGAGTACAGCTTACCTTCAGAACGCAAATGCTGTAAAAGTTAAACTTTGTGTGAAGAATCAAAACTCAAATTTGTGATGCAGCGATGCATATTCCTCTTTCAAATCACTTCATGTACTAACATCATTCTCAGCACTTCTGAGAATTACTAAAACTTCATATTAATGAAGCTAAACACCGTTAGTTGTATCATAAGCCTGAATTAACTCTCAGTGCCACACTCATATTTTAAACTTTGCCATTGCCTTTGATCTAGTAAAGACTAGATCAAACACTCAGCTGATCTCATTAACATACAGTGCAGCTTATCACAGTGCCACACTGAGAAATCAACACCATATTTCCTTTTGTCTCTAGGTCTCTCTCTCTTTCTCCCCCCCCCACACACTTAAAACTGTACATATACCTATGTTCTATGACTGTTTTAGAATACACTGTTGATAAATGTTTTGTTTACTTTCACCAAGTTGTCTTGATTTCAATCTAATACTGATGGCAAAATCGATATCAAAAGAATTCACATTTGTTAAACACATTTGTTAAATATAACTTTCTTTCATTAGAAATTAAATATTGTAATATTTAGGCTTACATTATACTAATGAGACTTATTTGTTTAATTAATGAGAGCAGACCCCACATTGTTGTCGCCTATTAGATATTTATCCAACTGCAGAAATGGGTACTCTTTCAGAAAAACTGGTCATTCGAATCCTAAAAAAATCTGGTCCAGCCCTGAAGGTTCCTTTGAAAAAAAAAGCAGTCCTTTCCAGCAAGAAAAAATTGTGAACCGCATTACATTTAACACAAATTGTAACCAAATGACTGTCAAAAAGCATCAATCTTGGGAACTGAAAGCACTGTGGTGCCCTAAAAATTCGTTAGACTTTTTTTGTATGAAAATCAGAGACTGACAATGGCTGAGACTGGCTGCCCATCTTAATGCACCCTTATTGATGGTATTGATTTCCCATTTCAGGAGGCACTTCTATGCCCTGTGGAAAAATTGGCTGTTATGCTTGTATACACTGACTGCAAGCTTAAGAATAGAAAAATCTCCTAAGGCAGAAGAAAGCTGCTTTCTATTGGAAATATAAGATATATGATTTCTTGTCTTGAATTATAACATAATAGCATGAGATGTGGCTTTTCTGAGAGGAGGGCTGTCATTCCCAGATCCATTCTGAGTTGACGATGGTGACAGATAAGTAGTTACCCAGCGTAACCTCTCCTCTGCCTGGGACATGCAGGTACTGCTGAGACGAAGCTCTACAGCTCCATAACCCTCGCAGGTTTAGATTGAGAGCAGTGTACTTAGTGGACCTACTGTCTCTCTTTGAGATGGAGGCCTTACCACCGTTCTCCATTAGAATACTGCCTTGGTCCTGCTGACCTGATAAGCAAGCAGCTTTGGATGCAATTTCTGGCTTCTTTGAATGCAATGTTTGTTTCTTATCCATAACAAGGTTTACTGAGGAGGACGGTGTGAAAAGAAGGAAAGAGAAATTGGTTTTCCTGAGTGTTAAACAGGGGTGTGTCTACGGGGGGGCTGGGGGGGCCCCCCAAAAAAACAAAAAAACAAAATGGATGGATGGAAGGATAGATCCGTTTTGCCCCCCCAGATAAGCCAAATGCCCACCCACACATGATGTTTTGGTCACACCTCTGGTGTTAAATCTACAGTGTCAGACTTTTTTCCCCACCATATTCTGAAACAACTATGCCTTAGCAAAGCATCAAAGGTAGAGAGAGAGAGAGACAGAAAGAGACAGACAGACAGAGAGAGAGAGACAGAGAGCAAAGAGTGGTATCTATCAGCCAGGGCAAGACGGAGAGAGATATTGATCGGACTATACTTTGAGGACTGGCAACAGGAGTTTGAGTCACAACAGAACCCACAAAAGATGGACAGCTATAATAAAGATCCCCAGCCCTGCCACATCATCCTAATACCCCCTTCCTTTCCACCAGTGCTCTTTTTCCCATCCTGTCCAGAGCGATAGCAGCAAGCCATAAACGTCTTCACACAGCGCTGTTGTGTTCACTGGCTTTTCTGACTTCCTCTCCAGAGCAAAAGGCGTTAAGAGTGACAATAGGCTCTGTGATGTGCGCACCCAAATTAACTTTGAAACCTAAAAATCTGAGTGTCTTCATTCTGTAATTTTGCCAAATAAAATCATAGTCACACATCCAGTGCCATGAGAGCTTATATTGTTTTTCTTTTTAATTGCTTATAAAAAAAAGAAGTGAAAGCCAGAAAAAATGTAATTACAACGTGACCTCCCTCCACCCCATGACATGAACAAAAAAAACGACAACCTGCCAAACTGCAGAATGCAGAACTATCAAAAACATTCCATTTCAGTTTTAATAACACAAAAGAGGTTTTTACTCAGTGTCACACTCGGCTGTTTGATTTAGGAAATCAATTTATTCAGTATACCTTCCTTCAAAAAACAATTACTATCGCTTTAATAGCATACATAAATAGACTGCGGCTGCTGAGAGTAAAACATGTATGTCTTACTGTCCCTGTTCAGTGTTCACTGTCTACTGTCTTTTACTGAATGTATAGTTTATTTTAGGCAAGTCAGAGAGTACAGTCAGTAACGCAGGGTAGAAAGAAACATATTTTAATTTAGTTACATGGGTTGAGGTAGAAAGTTTTACAGCAACACATATTTTTCTTGAGATTTTCCATGAAGACTGTTTTTGAACCTCACAAGTAACATTTTTCACAATGTTTTTCCTCTCCATGGCGGTAATATAGCACTGATTTGAAACATATAGGGAACTCGCAGTGTAAGCAAGTCAGCCCCCAATCCCCATTGGGGGGTTAGTTTTAATATAATGTTACAATTAAACCTTATTAATTAATCAACAGAGAAGGTTATATGCTTTTATATAAATTTTTACTTTCTATTCACAGGTTAATAACAAAACATACTATAGATACTGTATCATGTAAATAATTATGCTGATAATTGCCATTTTACTTCATGGTCAAAAAAAAATATTTGAAAAATGTTTGAATTTTTAAACATACTTTGCCATTTGTATATTGGTATATTGACTCATCTATTGACTCATCTTCAGTTTTTTAGAGGAAATGGGTGAGCTGTGAAATTGTAGGGGGCAGTTTGGCTGTGTTCAGCCTCTCCATAGTGTTATCTGGGTACGACATATTTTTATATTATGATTTTTATATATTTTTTTTTTGATTACTTCATGTCCCTCTCCTGATTTAAACAGTAATAAATAAGCCTTTAATTCAGAAAAATGTCAGAGTTTTGATTTCTGTTAGGGTCTATAGGGTCAAAGATGATTCAAATGCTAAATACAGAAACAAAGACTAACATAACAAATTCTAAAAATATTCATTTTGAAGCCCAAATAGGCATCTTGTATTAATAATAGTAATCTTACCATAGTATTATATAATATAATCTATCACAAAATATAACCGAGGCTTTGGCCCACTCAATGTTAAGTATAGTCTATTGTACGAATTGACTTCTGAACAGCCGTCACTTTGATGTCAAACGAACGGCCGTGCTATTCCCAAGAACTGACCCAAACATGTTGCTGCATCAACAAAGAATCTCACCTTGCTTGTCAGTAAACGGAATATAAGATCCGTCTCCTTACAGTACATCTGTTTGATCACACGCACAAAGCCAGTTTGTTCCAGAGTGCTGCAACCATTAGCAGAGACAAGTCTGTAGAATCTATACCAAAAAACAAGGGCCAGGATATGTCGACCATGCAAGTCCATTCCGGGCAGCCATAGTGTTAGCAAAATGTTGGATCTCACTGCCAAGCGGGAGGGAAATTGAAACTTTGCTGATTTACAAGGCCTGAAAACACCAGCAGCAGTGCATGTCCAACCGTAAATGGAGTCTGACAGGACAGCGGCTGGCAAAGCTTCCGCACTCCTGTTTTCAAATGTATGACTGCATTTATATGTCAGCATGTAATAGTGGTTGCAAAGACTACTAATTGGTTTTTTTTTTCCTCCAGAACAGATTGTGGCCACTCCCATTTATAAAGCAGTGTGAACACACACAGGTTTTGCCCTTTGCAAAAGCAATCCATCAGGTCAAGACAGCAAGTCATTTGAGAGCATAAGGCAAGTCTACGAGGACACAATGGCCTTTTCACCAGCCTCTGTTAGGCCTTAAGCCACTGCATAACAGGTTGCTTTAATGTGGAGGGAAAGCAAATGCACCAGACATAAATTAATAAAGGTTACAGCAAGTGATCCGATTATTAAAATGTGTTCAAGACTACAGTTACTTATCTCGATTTGCTTCCCTCTTACTGAGTTTAAGCCAATGGCATCTGGTACAATGCAGTAAAAAAAAACAGACAAAATGATGTGACATTGTTCATTAAAAAGCTTTTTAGTGCAAGAGTAACATCCCTAGTGGGAGTTTGTTTCCCCATGAAAAGTGACCTGCTTAGCTTTTCCACCCCTTACCTTAGTCTACCTTGAGTTCAGATGCAGAAAACACACACACGCACACACACACACACACACACACACACACACAGTTACATTAAACATACACACTCAAGCAGTACATTAATTTACACTTTTAACTCTCGTTTCCACAGTCAACACAGTTTCAATTTCTATCAGGCATGAATGATATGAAAATATGTTCTTGTTGTGCTTTTGTGACAGTAAGGATGCACTGATTTAGGAAATCTAGGCCAATGCTGAGTCTGTCTTATGTCAATCATTTTTCTAATAACAATTATGTTCCGATATTGATTTACTTTCAGTGTCATTGTGCATCCCTACATTACAGATAATATAAAATGTAATACACTACACATTTTTTTATTAATTGTTTACTTTTTTAAAGGTTTGATGACAAAATATATTGACAAAATATTATTGCAAATGTATACATATATATATCTTCATTTAATATTCAACATATCATAGTATATTAAAAATACACATTTAGAACAACTGTAAATAGGGATGGATATTGTACTGATACCGACACTCGTCTTGATTTAACACTTTTTATTACTTTTTTTGGAGAAATTACAAGCTCAAGTGTTTCCTGAGTTTCCTATATTTATAATGAGTGAGGAATGATTGCTACAAATGTGTGGTGATGATGTGCAAAGCTCCACTCCTGCCCCTCCTACTGATCTACTCTACCATCAGTCATTTAATAATGTGCAGCACTGTTTTAATAGCAGCACTGTTTGTCCAGGAGCTTATCCATATTTCAATACTGACCAGTCAGGAACCAATTCTCCATGTCCAACTGTAGAGAACCTGTGAAACAATTTGAATTCAAAACACACACAAAAAGAGTCAAATTAAAACTGTGTAAAATCAATTATTTGATGTCCATCATGCCACTCCTCTATATAACTTTAAATAAAAATCCATTCCTTGATTTTTCCTTTGGTTCCCAATGACAGTAAATTAGATTAAATTAGATAAATAACATTATACTTATACAGGTCTTGACACGAACGTTTTTTTCTTTGGTGTTCACTGATTATTTAACTGCCACAGGCTCTCACATTAGCTTGTGCAACCAAATACTGACTACTGTTTCTATTGTGTGACAGTACAGTGGACAGGCACAAGCAAATTTTAACTTTCAGTTTACTCAGATCACAACTTCTCATGCTCATGCAAGTTCAGGACAAGAGAAAGAGATGGCGGCATTAAGTTAAGTTCTTTCTTCACAAAACCTTCTCCAGGAATGTAATTTTACTCCAGTAAAAGAAACAATACTACCTGCAGTAACAGGTGGCGAAGGAGGAAAAGGCGGAAGAAAATCTACACAAACCAGGCCGCAGGAAGGTTCTCAGACTTTACTAAATCAAGTGAAATGTGTAATCCGCCACATGTGTAGTACCTCTACCCACTATTGCGTGATCCTTTAACATTTTCATCATCAGATATATATGCATGCGGAGGAGAAGAGCATTTCACCATGCACACGTCACAAACAGCGTGTTTAGGCTCATGCAGCAGTTCTGTCCCTAACACACCAACAGAATGTGCACAAACTGTGCCTTAACTTGGCACCAAAGTCTTAATACATCAGGCATGGAAAATCCCGTCTTCTGGCCTCCTGAGATCTGACCAGAGCCGCAAAGGGAAGCACACCCAACATTGTGGCTATAGACTCCCCAGCATGGTTACTTAGTCTTTATTGCATTTTTAAGCTGTAAAGTAAATAATATTTGCCAACTTTATTTATTCATTCATGTATGTTTCCGAACAAATTTTAAAACAAACATTGACCAAAAAGATCGTACTGTATTGCAACGCTTGTATCGTGATGCGTAGTATATCATGAAGTGGATGGGAATACCCAGCCCCATCCCCAGCTCCTGCCACACACACACACACACACACACACACACACACACACACACACACACACTCCCTAAATGCTTTGGAAGAATTGCCTAGTTATACACTCCTGACTGACCTGTAACAGTAGCCATTGATCTTGTCCGCTCCATAGACCAGCAGTGCTAGCCTCGCTCTCTCACTCTGTTTGCCATCCTTCAACAATTAACCAAACCAAACCTGACCATGCATTCATTACCAAGCCATTGCCCACGGCACCTTGGGATGTGGGCACTTTCAGTCACTGCACCCATATTTACCCGGAACCGGGTACTCAAATATTCAATCAGGGAGGAGAAAATTGCAATGCGCCTTATCTGCTATGGCTGCTTGGCAGAGAGGGGGAGAAGAGAGGAGTAAATATTGCAGACCTTTCCCACCTCCTCCATTCATCTCCCATAATCCTCTTTTCTATTGCTTTGCCCTCCTGAAATTACACACTAGGATTGATATTTGCCATTACAGCCAAATGGGCGTGAGGCACGACAGAGTGACCACGAGCGAGACCGGGAGGAAGAGTGGACCGTGGAACTGCAAGACCAGCACTGCCCTATTATGATCGCCAGTGCGCTAATAGTCAACCTGGCAAAAACAGGCAAAGCAGATATATTGTCCTCTTTTTGGTAACAGATTCCAAAATAGCTTTTTGATTATAGTTCTAACAGCTCACTCAGTTTTGCAGTAATTTTTCTAACAATGCAGGCAGAGGAGAATGATGTTAAAATCTGAGAGCGTACAGCTTACTGCTGTGTGTAATTATTATCATAGAACAGGTTTCTAACAGGCCTCTGGAGAAACATATGAGGTTTCACTGGCAGACATTTCTGAGGCTGAGCTTATGAGGAGGACAGAAAAATGTTTCTTCAACGTATCGCTTTTATTAGCTCAATAACTATTCACTGAGAGAAGTCCAAATCTTTAGATATGATGAATAAATATTTTGAGTGGATCTAATTTAACCGTATACTAGCAGACCCAGGAGGACTTTCGGCAAGGAAGCTTTTTCCTCACATCTTCATTTCTTGCCAAACTTCCTTACATTCCCTTCAAAACAAACTTTTTAAGCAAGAGACACAAGTCATTGTTTTCTTTGTGAGTGAGTGTGTGTGTGTGTGTGTGTGTGTGTTTCGATGAGACCACAATCAGAAAGGCTGAGAGAAGAAAATGCCCGTTTTGTGGAATGAGCTCCAGTGTCTTTGGAACAGATTTAGGCAGAGCGGCTTTGTGGGGCTGCCACAGTAAGCTGGATCATCATGTCATTTGCTGATTAGGCCTTTGTCGAGTCGCTGTCGCTCCCGAGCGGAGGCCACGCGCTGCTGCTCCAGCACTGCCTGGAATGCGCCTTCGCCCAATCCACAGCACATGGCTCCTTTTCGGAGGCTGCCAAGCCCTGCCGCAGGAGGGGCTGAGCCAGAGGCGTGTGCCTCCACACTCACGCCGGCCCAGCCTGGTGGCACTTGGAACGAAGAATTAAAACTCACTCGTTTTCTCAACAAGCGTTCCCACGATAGCTCTCCACTTTGAGTAGCAATTAATGTGTTTTCTTGCTCAGTGGCTTGTCAAACACATTAATCTGTGGCAAGGGAGAGGGGAGAAAAAGCAGAAGCAGAAGAAGCTGGGGAACAAGAAGAAAAAGAAGAAGAAAAAGAAGAAGAAGAAGAGAGGTAGAGAGAGATAGAGACAGAGAAAGGGGTGGGGTGTAAAGTGGAGAGAGGTGTGGTATTTTTAGAACTCATTTGTCTGTCAGTTTTAAGGCAAATATAGCTCAAAAACAAGTCTTCCTCATGAATGTGACGGAGGAGCTTTGAAACCGTCTTGAAAGGCCGGTTCTCTTTGAATACTCTGTTTCCACGTCCACAGCCTTTCATCCAAGTTATACGCACTTGTGGAGGGATGTAAGCACACTAATACCAAACCAGCAAAATGAATTCGACCTGACAACAACCTTTCATATTAATTGAAGCCAGCTAAAATCACCATCTAACACCATCTAAAATGTACAGGAAGGGCTTTACATATACTGACTTCAAGTGATCACAGCAACACCAGTCCAACTGTGTATATAATAATTATATACCATAAATGAAATGCAAAGAGAATTAAGAAGTGAGGGATACCAGGGAGGGTTGTGACACTTTTTGTACCAGTCTCCTTAACTTGGTGGCGTTCTTTACAATACCTTTGAATTTGGTATTTATAATATCCATACAGCCATTACATTAAAAGCACCTGCCTAATATTGTGTAGGTCCCCCTCATACCATAATCAAGGTAAGGACTCCACAAGACATTTGAGGGCATGGTTGATGTGCAAGATGTTAGCAACAGACCCTTTAAGTCTTGTACATTTGTCCAGCATTTGGAGGTTATGTAAACATCTTGAACTCTTTGTCATGTTCCTGATTTTTTTTTTCTTTGTGGCAGGGCTCTTATTCTGCTGAAAGAGGACACTGCTATTATGGACTATCATCTCGTGCCCAGGTAATGATGCACACACCCAGCCATTCACATGTAAAAGAAAACATTATTCAGTACTGATACTCACATGTAAATTGTAGGTGCTTCTGGAAGTGGACAGAGGTCAGCATGGGCTTTCTGACTGGTCTGCCATTACACAGGCCCTTGGTTAGCAAGCTGCAATTTACTGCATGTTCTGACACATTTCTATCATAGCCAGTATTGACTGTTCACTTGGTGCCTAATATATGACACCTCTTGACAGATGACACTGTGACGAGATAATCATTCACTTCACCTGTAAGTGGTCCTGGTTATTTATGATACTATTAGGGTTTTAGTGTGTATGTTTGAAATTAGAATACATGTAAAACATCAAGTTGAGAAAGTGATTATTTAAGCCACTTGGACCATTTGACCTCTATTAAAGAGTGGTAACCAAGCTATAATCCAGATTTGTCAGATAAACACATCGCCGTTTAATGCAAAGTGCTCAAACCCCCTCTGCCCGCTGAGAAGGGTGATGGAAGTGCTTACTCATGACTGGTAAATCTGGGGGTGCTGCAATATAACTCATGCTACAACCCTCCCCAGTCATGCAAATCTAAAGAAAGAACTGGGAGATAAAGCATAGAACAAATTCTGCTCATCTCTTCCACTTTAATTTTGTAACTTTCAATACAGTATATTAGATATACTGCATATACATTTTCCCATAAAAATATGCACTTACAAATGATCCTGACCTGTGTTAAACAAGAGAACTAAGTCAAGCTGATTAGAGGCACAGTGCTACATCCAAAGAGCCTGCCACTGACAGTCTCCATTTTGATAAGAATTATAGGTGAGAAAAACAACTAATCATGCCTGTCAGCTTGTGTTACCACATCAATTTGCTGCATCTGACAAAAAACTGAGCCAAATAGTCTCTCAGCAATTTGCTGATAGACTGATGTTTCAGAAAAGAGAGGGCAAGACACTGAGGAGAGATGGAGGATTGATTAGTTCAGGTTTTGGAAAAGATGGTTCCTGCATTCCCTATTAGAGACATGTGTTTTCTGTCAGGTAGGGACACTTGACATAACTCTTGAGCCCAGAATTCAATTCACCTCAAAACTCTGGTGTGTGACTCATAAAGAACTCAGGTTAACTGTGTTTCTGGTCTTTAAACTGCAGTCCTTCCCTTCCCTTCCCTTCCCTTCCCTTCCCAATACCGCTGGAAAGAGGCACTGTTTCAAACAGGCCATTACCTTCCTCTGAGCCAAACAAAAAAAGCACAGTCCAAAGCTTGTGCTTCACTCCATGTGGAACAAATCGCCCGGCAATTCAAATTATATCACTTTAAAAGAGTGATTAAAAAAATAATTCCATTGCATTCCGTTTCATTCCGTCCTGCTAAGCACAATTTCAGCGTTCATGCTCCGAGATCTGTACACAGCAGTGTGCAAGACCTCGAGTCACATGGATAAAAGAACCAATCCCCCAGTGCTTTTTTGGCGATCCCCTAGGGACCTGTCCTGCCCCAAAACAAGTTGTCGTTAAGAACCCATGTAAACATTAAATCAAACCCTGAAGAGCTATAAAAGACACATCCCTAATTGACAGTGTCAAATGCAGAAATCTTGTGCCTTGGTGCCTCTAGATAAATGACAGAGAAACAATAACTAGTCTCTGGAGAGGAAGGAAAGAGAGGAAATGACAGAAACAGACAGAGAGAGAAAGAGTGACTGGGAGAAAAAACCATGCCTGGTTTTTACTGCTGCAGTGTGGCAGACCAGAGCACCATTTGCATGAGCTTGGCACATGAGCCGGTGAGCTGGTGGCTGGGAGGGTCAAAGTGGAGTTATGAGTCACACACATGCACACACAAAACACACACACACACACACACAAGCATCCGCACGAGCACTGTGTACGAATAACCACGGTCGCTTAAGCACCCATTACGGACATAAACAGCATAATGAGTGGGCCCGGGTGGAAGTCACAGCTTAAGACTGATCTGGTAGATATGACGCTGTGTTTTTTTTTCCTTCTTCTTTTCCAGTTCAGTGACACAGAACATGAAATTAATGCAGGAGGTGACGGCCCCCGGCTTGATTTATTATTTGTTGTGACTTCACTGGTGAAAGGCATTAATAATGCAATGCCTTTGAAATATGTACTATTTATTCCTTCAATATGTTAGGACGCAGATGCATTTGAGCAGCGGGTCAGGTTTAATTTGGGAAATATCCCTCCACAAGAGAGAAGGAAACAAACACTAGATGCTAGGTGTGGGCGAAACACAAGCAAAATATTCTCGTACAGTTTGGGTCATTTTATAACAGTATAAGGTGCAATAAAAAATTCAAATAAAAACCATGCTATAATAGCTATTTTGGGTCAAGCCAATGAATTCATACATTATAATAAATAACTGTTGATACTTCCTTACTTTTGATTTTTTCTATTGTAGCAGAGGGCTCCCAAACCCACGGGTTCATGCAGCAGGCGCTCCTCCCTAAGCCACGATGGAAGTGCTGATTAGACAGCGCCCACTCATCCACCAACCTCCGCAGGGCCTGTTCAGCACCTCGGACAGCTCCCGTGCCGCACATGGGAACAGGAGGCCACTGACCAACCAGCGGATGGTGATTAGAAGATCACCGTCATTGAGGAGTAGGGCGCATATATAAGGGGGGCGCGCCAGAGCAGAGGAAATTCTGTGTCATTGCTACTGAGGACGAGAAAGAAGTATTAGCAACTCTCTTTCTCCCACTGCAGACTCCAGCCCCGAAGACCCGATACCCCTCGTCTGGACCCCCCCTCGAGAGAGCAACACAGCTGCCACCTCACCTCCCTGCACACCCTCATTTATCACCGTCCTCCTGCACCTTCCCCCTCCTCACTGTAAGATCTCTTAAACACTACTGTAAATAAACATTATCTTCGCACCATGTTCCAGCTGTGTGATTGCGTTCGTGCCCAGGCCCCGGGCAGTGTCACACTATATATAATGGAACTAGGCATGTATGGTCATGGTCTCAGCTTTACGAGACTTATTATGAGATTTTACAGAAAAAAAGGCTTTTAGCCAGGGTAAAATAATAATAACATGACCATATTATCCAAACTGCTGACAATAAGAAAACGGTGAAGTGAAAATAGTGAAAAAGGTTAACCTCATTCTCTCATGTGTTTTAATGTTTAGCTATCTACCAGAGACGATAGAGAAGCCAAAACTCTGTCTACTGGTAGAGAAGCCAAATCTCTACCAGTAGACAAATTTCTTCGGCTGCATGAAAAACTTTGTACAAGATCTGGCAAAATATCAATCATGATTGTGATTAATTACATCACAAAATTTCACAATATGTCTTTTGGAGTATATTGTGAATAAAATCAGTATAGTTAGAACACTGTCCAACTGCAAAGAGAGCATTTTTTGTCCTGTTACTTTAATTTACTGGGTGAAATAGTAAATAAAAATCTTTTGTGTTCAGCTTTCATACTTTTTGAACATGGCACAACTTTTTTGTTGGTTCCAGCTTAGCAGGAAAAGCATACTTTTATATTGTGACAAATTGTGTATATATATACATTTGATATATTTTATTTTTTGCCCATCCCTGCATCATCATATCACAAACAACAGTGCTGCACATTTGCAAAAGTTGCCTGTAAAACTATATAAAGTGACGCTCTAACAGTTCTTTGAAACTGTACTTGCTTTGTTCTCCAGAGTGAAAAGTTGGTCATATGGCAACTGCCCTAAAAAGTTCTCAGCTAAGAGAACATTTGGTTACTTCAAGTCAAGTGAAAGAATGCCTTTAGCCAAGGCTCACTAAATGCCACCAAGAAAACTCCCCCGTGAATTTCTCTCCCTCATTCAGACATAATTGTACTCCAGTTTGAAAGTACTTCGAAGCACTGTGGATGAACAGCATCCTCTCTGACAAATGTTGCTCTTAACAGAAATTAAATTTGGTCCCAAATTCAAGCACAGCGGGTGATCAATGCCAAGTCCTGTAACAACTTCCTCTGGGCAGGAGAGAGAAGAGAACGCCAAGTTTCTTAATTTCTTAATTTCTCAAGACTAAATTTCTCAACAGCACATCCGCAGCAGGTTTTATTGGTGCTAAAAGTATGTATCATCATGTAAACACATCTGCAGCATCACTCCAAGGAGTAAGATCTGACCGCCAGCTTGATTACTGTGCCATGTTCAAGAACAACACAGTCTGGTCTACAAAACAACTATCTCTTTAGTTTGATCCCCACAGTGAGCTAATAATACCACAGAACCCAGAACAGCTTTCAGGATAAAAGATGGTATGTATTAATTCCCCGGCTGACATTTAGTAGCTGCCTTTAACCTGTATAACTGAAGTTAACAAAGGCCATTCATTTCTTTCAAATGTAGTGATCTCAAGCTCAAATGCCAGTCTCAAAGCCGACACTCAGTTTATTACAGGCTTCTGCATTCCTTAAAAATTGCATTGCATATTGTCATCATTAAAAAAATTCACACTGATAAGGCCCTTATAATTATCTGAATGGTGGACACTGAAAGCCAGGCCTCTTAAATCCTTTTACAGCATCAAAGGGAAATACTGTGCAGTTTAAAGGGTATAAGGATGTCCCACGTTTGCCAGGATTCAAAGCCGCATGTGTGAATGTGTGTAAATGTGTCTCTCTATCAAAGGCTGCGTAGACCGGGGTCATCTGGAGTCCCCCTGCCACTATCAAGACACTCAATGTGTTCTTGGCCTCCGCCACCTGGTTGGCTGGGGCATCTGCCTCCACCCAAGTGTGATTGTGCTAGTTCAGGTGTCACTGGGCCCCAGCAGCCCAGGTTGAGCAATGAATAATGGAGCTGCCACAGAGCTGAGGCCTCTGGGGAAAGAAGCCAGCCCAGCCCAGCTCAGCCTAGCCCAGTGCAGTCCGGCCCATCGTGAGCTGCATCACTGATGGGCCATTAACAGTCCCTGATTCATAGGGCCGGTAGTCTTGACAGGAAACGCCATTAGCTAACTGGGCAGAAATTGCATGCTAAGACAGAGCACTGCTTTGCACCCAAGCTGTTTTTAGAAAGAGGAAAGAGGCAGGAATTAAAGCTCTGAAAACACTGAAAGCGAGGAAGGAATGAAAATTGAGTAAGTAGAAGAATGAAAGAGAAGAGTTCCTATTGGAATTGCCTATTCTGATTCTCTGGCCAGCTCCAGAATACGAAGCTGAATTAGAAGTTTCCTCAAATGGACAACACCAGCAACAAGGGGTTAAAGCGTATTATGGAGTTGAACTCTGAAAGTATTTGTCTTGGTCACAGCTTGGTCACACTTTATACTTACTTCCCTGCTTCTTCAGCTCAGTCTGTCAGGAAAACACTGCTGCAAGCTTCCAATGACACAAACCTTTTAATTAACGTAGATGCATATTTATACCTAGGGGTAGGAGGAAAAATAATAATACTCCCACCACATTTTAGGTTTAACAAGAATATAAACAGTGTCCATATGCTGTATTTTTAATTATTAATTAATTTGGAGAGTATTAAGCCTACGGGATAACAAAATGCAATATTGGAGAAGACTCCTGGTGTTACATTTATATGCAATTGTAAACAGCGCTGGAAAAAGAGGACTGGCCTGAACGGCTTTGTTTAGGTGAAATACTCCAGGCTGGTGTTTGCAAATGAGTATGTTTACTATCAAAACTACTCTTAAGAATAATTCAATTAATATTTCACATTTACCCATACTTGTAGTATGTTAATTTGGTCATTTTATATCGTTTCTGGTACTATACACCTTTTTACGAAGATGCAGAGATAAATGCTGTGCTATTTTGTTAATGCCGGATAAGGAGACGATTGAATCTGCTGGCTTGTTGCTTAACGATACAGAAGTACAAGGCATAAAACTCTTAAAATCTTTATGAATGGCATATTTTCATGCATGGCCTGTTTACTTAATGAAGAGGAACAAGGGCTCCTGTTAGTGTACCAGGTTTCATGCATACATATATGTATGTACTGTATATATATATATATATATACATATATACAGGGAGTGCAGAATTATTAGGCAAATGAGTATTTTGTCCACATCATCCTCTTTATGCATGTTGTCTTACT
>JBBPCX010000114.1:24283242-24316300 GCA_037974365.1 Hydrocynus forskahlii | reverse complement strand
ATATCAATACACACGTCCATAGGTTTTGTTCTATTGTTTTTATTTGTGCTGCTCTTACCTTTATACTGTCCACTGTCTGTCGTGACAGTGCAAATTTCTCACTAGTGGGACTAATAAAGGTTTATCTTATCTTGTGCATGGCATCTTGAAGAAACTTTCCATTCCAGCTTAAACAGCAGTTTTACATTCTCACTGCTGCACCATTTAAGGTGAAATAAGGTGCCGTTTAAGAAAATAAGAAGACGACTTTAACTTCATAAAATATGTGACCCCAGGAACTTTGGTGAAAAAAAAATCTACGATCAGCTGTTTTGCTATTTCTTCTTGTCTCCGTCTCTGAGCTCTACTAAAATAAGTGACTGAGACCATCTTTCAGTAAATTACTGCCAAACCCAAAAAATAGCCTACTTTTCTTTGTTTAAATGTTGTTTGCTATTAAATCTCTTTCCCTTACTAATCTTGCTTCAGTCTTTCAGAGAAAAGGGCTTTAACATTTTATGTATGCAAATTTTCCTTGATTTTTAATAAATGGGTTAAATAAACCTTTATTTCTAAATGATGTAGTAGAATTCTCATGTTTTGGGTTTTTTTTTTTAATGTGAGAATATACCTTGATACCTTTATTTTAATTTTCTGCTCATTCTGTGCTCTCAGATCACAAACGCTGCCTCTTATGTAGCATATAAGCAGGACGTGTAAGGCCTGCTTATGTGCTACTACAGAAAACTGCTTTTCTGTTTTTTTGTATATGTAAAGGCAGTTCACACTTTAAAAAGTATCAAAGGCTTTTAACCGCATATTTAAATATTCTGCAAGTGGTGCTGGAATTACTTTACCTCCAGTGTGCGGGAGATGTAGTCACTTCCCAATTCATGCAAGAAAGAAAATGACTAAATCCTTTAACTAAATCCTTTAGGTTTTGAAGAACAGGACATGAATAAAGAAACTGTCGGGAAACATCTACACTTACTACAGCCTTGTTAACCCTTCACCACCCCAGTAGAGTTTAGGTCTGTGGAGGCCATTTTCAGTGTTTACTAAATGAAAAATGATGCAATTAATGATATTTTTCAACCTCAGTCTCATTAGCCTTGGCTCATTTTCTGTGAAGTACATGTAAAAAACCACATTTTCACTGAGTGCACACTGCAAACTCCCCTACACATTTATACACCGGGCCTATGGCTTCACTGGATCTGTTGGTAATAAAAAGTAAAAACAAGTACACATAGTAAAAATAAAAGAAAATGTTACCTTCACTCGGTCTGACACCTAAAAGGACCATCGCCACCATTCTAAGCATTATTGCCAAATGCCAAGTCAAGTCAAATTTATTTATGTAGCACATTATCGTTCATTGAAGGACATTCAATGTGCTTTACTGGAATAAAATAAAAAAATAAAAGAAATAGAAGAATAAATACACCACGCCCACATCCACCCCACCTCCACCAATAATCCCCCCTCCCACATACACACACACACACACACCCACCCACAACCACAAACACCTACACACACAAACACACACTCCCAATCCATAATTTCCTTTCTTTTAAAATTCAGAAAATCACCTCCCAGTTTCTCTACGCACACACACACACACACACACACACACACACACACACACACACACATGGTTTCAAAACAGCACCCAGAACCTTTCAAAACAGTCTTTACACTCTGTAGTGTGTGAAACTACACACACCCACACGGTCAAGGTTGCAGCATTGTTTTATTTCAAACCCGAGACGTGTGTGTGGACCCAAGAAGGCAGGAACACACAATGCACTAGTGTTTCAGTGGTGTGTGGTTCCATTGTATACCATGATATGTAAAACGTTTATCATATGGTACACATTTTCTTAAAACCAGTATTAGAAATAAAATTCAGCCAAATAGAGAATCTCACCTGCGCATGCGTTTCTCCTTTCCTTCTTGACTGGTGACACACACACACATACGCAGTGAAGAAAAATGCAGACTGTAGCAAGACTGACACCACCAATCTCCATCCCCCCAAAAAGAAATGAAAATCAGCAGAGTGGGATTCCCCTGGATACCCCAGAGATGAACACGAGCTTGCCCTTAAGGATGGACATCCAGTTTGTAAAACTGCAAAGTGGCTTCCAAAGAAGGAAACACATCAGACCTGTTCGCCCACCTCCCTCCGTGCAGATCAGAGTATGTGTCCCATTTATAACTTTAACCCCTGATGAAAAACGTGGCCTCTGACATACAGACAGACACACATTGACCCTGATCCGAAACCATAAAAAACCGCACACACAAACTTTCCTGGCTTTGGGGGCTGACTCTATTCTTTCTCAATAATGTTCTTTAGAAGGGACTACAGTCTGAATTATGTCGAAAGAGACAATACTTTTTAAGATTCTCCTCCTTCTTCTCCTAATTTCCTTTGTTTAAACACATATATAGCTTCCTTTGTTATCGCATGTCCTATTTAAAAGGGAGACTTTTTACATACTTTCATTTCAAAACCTGTTTCTAGTTTCAGTAAGAGCTTTGTTCAACCAAAAAACACTTTTGTAGTCATTCCTTTAAAAATGTTTCGAGATAAACATGCCTTATTCTACCCATGTTTTGATTATTTATTCATTTTTTTCTTACTAAATTACATTTTACCACAAAAACAAATAGCAATTTTAGTGGTAATGTTCTAGCAGAGATAAATGGCAAATATTAACCACTCATGCTGTCTATAGTGCTTGTAGATGAGACGAAGTCACCATCTGTTGAGTATTTTTCATGAAGTGTTATGGCTGTACTGTTTTTAAAAAAACCTAAAATGTGGTGGGTGCAGCAGACCCCTGACACTAAACTAGAGATTAGAAGTATAATGAGTTTCACTGAAGTAATGTAATCCAACTAATATAATGTCATGCAGTACCAACATGTGAACATGAGCGAAAAAGAAAGTGAATGGAAAAACAACCCAAGCCTCCAAACCACCAGTGACAGAAGCCAAAGTTGTAACACAGTCAAACAAACCACACAAAGCCTCCTTCTTCTCTCCTTCCCTCAAACACAGAGATCTCTCTGATGAGAGCCTTTCTCTTTATGCCCCAGCCAGCTCTTGTTAACAATTTGTCCGTGTCTGACTCCCAATGGAGCGATTGAGCGAGAGACTATCCTTTCCCCAGCACAATATTTGAGCTGAGAGGCAGCGGGGGAGCTTCAAGCCAAGGCAGTAGTATGCTGAGCATGTAGGAAATTTAAAGCACAACTGCACCGCAGCAGCATTCACGGATGCCAATGAGAGTTATGATGTTTACTGTGCATGCACACAGTGGGTGCATGCCCTGCATTGATGAGCAATAACTGGGGCTTTTATATACAGTAGCAGTAAAAAGGCAACCTTTTGATTTTGCTTTGCATTATGCGCATCGTGCTAGTTAGTTATGTTACACTGTGGCACTGTCACTTACCACAGTGGAAGTACTGCATACAGTTGTTAGAGCTGTCACTATAGATTATTTTATTCACTGAGTAATCTAGAGATTTTTTTGATGATTAATTAAGCAATCATACACACCCAATTTATGACAGGAAGCATTTAAATTGATTAAGACACATTTGTGAGATCCTGCTGGTGTGGGTTTACTCTCTTTCACAAGAGCAATGTGAGTACCATTCTTGTGGAGAATGGTCAGAACATGCTTTACAAAAACCAGCAGATACACTGTTTATCATCCATCCAGTCAAGTTCTGAACCCCTGATCCTTAACGAGTGGCAGGGGGGTGCTGGAGCCTATCCCAGCAGCTATATGGTGAAAAAGCTCTTTGGACAGGTCATCAATCCATCACAGAGCTGAAACACATTTACACCTAGGGAGAATCCCCTCAACATGCATGTCTTGACTGTGGGGGGAAATCAGAGAGAACATGAAAGTGGTGATCATTCTGTCATACAAGCACACACCACAGCACACGGTGTGAACAGCATGAGATTCTTCCACTGTATTTAACCCATTCACCAAGCAAAGCAGCAGGCAGCTAGGAACACAGCACCCGGGGAGCAGCGTGTGGGGACGGCACCTTACTCAAGGGTGCCTCAGAGCTGCTTAGCAGTCTTGGGACTCGAATCCACAACTTCCTGATCACAGGACGAACACCCTAACCACTAGGCTACCAGCTGTAAATTCAGCTGAACCTAAGGTCTACCTGAGATTACCTACGGTGTAGCTCCACCATTCAGCATTTAAAATGAAAAGTAATCACTAACCTGATTCATCAAAAATGTACATTCAAATCCATTTTTAATTGAGTAATATTCATTGAGTAACTGAGACAGCCCTGTTAACTATACAAGTACTGTGTGTAGTTCTCAGATTTAAACTTTAACTGCTTTTACTCAGCTTTTCTGTTGTCTTTTAAACATCTTTTATCCGCCGTTTCATAAAATGAAAGTGCACTCACTGCGGCTCTATGACTGAGCATTTATGACCATAACAGTTTATCTCTTCAAATGCATTGTGATCTAAGGGCAGTGACCGTTTTGTTTAATTATTTGCCTGAATGGTTTATGGAAGGAATAAAACCTCTCTGTGGAGACACACAGCTACGTTTGATGTGACATCAGGAGGCTTAGTCACACCTGTTCAAGCCCACCAACGGGCTTCAATTGCCACAGCACAAAGATCAAGAGCAAGTAGATGTGCTTGTGCCATCACACTGCATGCACTGCCCTCTAATTTCATGCACTATATTAAACTTCTGTTTTATCTGGGCCTACCTTCGTGTGAAGTTGGCTCAAAAACAATTAAATACAGGTCTCTAGGAAGGCACAGATGGAGAGTTCAGTGCACTAAGCCCACACTGGCAGAGCACAGAGCATAGTGAGAGACACTCCTGATGTGATTTGTACTGCAGAGATGACTAGATATCATGTCATCTTCAAAACACAATAAAAAAGGAAAATGTTATTAAGGAGCTATGAACACGCCACCCTACAACCACAGACCAATAAAGCATAGAACAATGTGCAAAAAGAATCTTTCAGGCTCGCAAGTGGTGCAAACGTAGGCCCTATCCCTGCAACATTCATCACATAGCCATTCGTGGCTGGGAGTCCAATCTAACTGGCCTCCCTCTTCCCCATCACAGCCAAAGTGATGGTCTGTTTGCTGACACTGGCTGATGTAACAGGACTGGCAGTTACTGTTCTCCTTCAAGAGTGTTGAGCTGTCAAACAAAGTTGCATTACCAGCAGTCTGGAAAGATGGGGTGATACCTCACGCATTTCAGAGAAAGAATATGATGGCCTTCACCCTCCCAGCATTTTGTGATGGGGAGACCTAGCTAATGGGACCAACAAGACACAGCTAAATTGGAGCAAAAATTGGTTAAACCCCCCCAAAAATATTGATATTTTCAAACAGGCTATTCTCAATAATCCAATTTTATCTGAAGATTTACTCCCATGAAATGTACTGTATAATTGCAACTGACAATTTAACTGTCTTATTTTTCAAGCATGTGTAGCAGCGGAAGCCTAATGTGGCATCATTGGCTGACTAGAAATCATGCTTCCTATCACACAGTTGATGTCACATAAACAAACAGTACTCACCTTTGCCCTCTGAAGGTGTTTTAGTGCCAGTCAGATGTTTTGCTGTTTTCATAAGATCCATGCGCCGTCCCAGTACATTCAGTTTCGGCTTTCTTTTATCTATGTGTTCGCCACATCTCAGTTCAATTCACATTTGGTTTTATGTGGCATAAAATATGATGAAATCTAAAAATTGGTAAAAAAATAGCTGCAGACAGTGTTAATATTCTTTATCAAGCAGTGATGTAAGGTAGGCCCAAGCTACCAGAATTAGCTGTGCGTCAATCTGAGCTAAGTGAATTACATGTGGCCAATCCACATTCAGTTCAGTTTCTTAAAAAGTAGTATTTTAATTTTTTAAATCTTCTAAAACAATATTATTTAAACATTTGCACCATATTCTTATCTATTAACCTCTATTTGCTACCGCACCTTCCAGTAGACACCACCAGCGCACTGATATCAGATCAGCCTTCTGTTTCAGACAGTTCTATTTCGCAGTTCAGATGCCTGAACTGATATCAGCAGAGGAAAAAGTTGGATCAGAGCATTCCTTTTTAAAATGCATGGCAATACAATTGACCTATGTCATTGTTTGAGGTATTCTGTAGCCACAATTACATTATAACTAGCCTCAGAATATTCTATTACATTTCTGCCTCTTTTCTGTTAGACACTAAGAGCTAAATTGGGGGTGCAGTATGCTTCAGACCTTTTGGTCCAAAAGAAAATCACAAGCAAAAAAAAATAAATCTGATCAAGGACAGAGGAAAAAATGCAGCAACTCCTTCTGTTGGCAGCAAGCACATATGTTCAAAGTTTCGAAATAAAATGAGCAAGCCTCATACACGACTCCATCTTTCATCATCTTTGCACTAAATAAATAAATAAATAACACAACTTTTTATTCACTGCATTAACCAGAACATAAACAAACAGAGCTGAGTTCGTGTATTTCTGCTGTAAGAAGTGTGAAATGTCTAGAAACTAGACATTGTGACGTGCGTCGCCAGGTATTCTTATCGCTGCTCTTCTTATCACCAGACTGTGCTTGTGGTCTTGTGTGACGACTCGTTTATCAGCGAAGAACAGACAGACTTTAAAAGTGAGCCATCACCAGTAAACAGACTACGGTCACAATGTTACGCTGCACCTTGTTAGATAAAGGCATAATTAAGCTCCTAGCTCTTATCTTCACAAGTGGAATTATTGTATAATTTATTTCACTGCCTTGTAAAATAGCCCATCAAACCAATTACAGCAAGCCCATATACATCTCTCTCAAATGTCATCACGTTTGGAGGGGTGAGCTGACAGTGTTGACTGCTGTGATAGAAGACAAGGTTAAGAAAGAGGCCCAAGATTCAGGACAATGTTCTTCTTAACGATTTTTGTTTATTATACTATCTAGGTGGCTGGAAAATGTTTTTTTTTAAACTTTCACAAAGTTAAGATGGCAATAACACTGTAAACAGCAAACCTCCCATAGCAGTTCAGTTTTATTTTTTTCTTGGAATCAAATGGCGCATAGCAGAAAGGAAAGAATGACTTGTTTTGAGAATGCAAGATGTTTTCATTTGTTTTATTCTTTCTGCATAAGTAAAGAAAGGACAGTGCTTGAAGGGAATATGATAAATGCAGTTAGACATCATGAAAAAAACACAATAATGAAAAACACTAAAAATTTGCCTTAGCCTGAGGCTTTTAAAGATTTTGTTTTTGCCATTTACAATTAAAATAGACCCATTCTTAGTCAGAACACCGAAGTCTCCATTTGTCGCTGGGTGTCTGAATTGGGGCATGAGTTTCAAATTTCCATCTGACAAAGTGAATCATGTCCGAGCCTGGACGTGTTCATTAAGGAGTGATGGCCAGCCTCCCGGTGCCTGCGACTATTCATCTGTGATTGACATAAAGGTCGGGAGATTGGACAGAGCAAATGGGCATCTGGCTGAAATTAGGCTTCGAAATGGCAAGCGCTCTACAGCATGTCTCACCAACGAGATTCCCCACTGCAAACCAGCCAAATCAAACCAGTCTGATTATTACAAAATCTAACAAAGGACACCATGAACGCAGGCCATTCTGATGCTTTCTGTTTCGCCTATCATACGAGACGCTGGCAAGCCAACCGAACCATCACGCCATGGCTTCTGAAGTGTTGCAACATTAACGAGGAACAAAAACAAGAGAGAAAGAGGTTTGAATGAAACAACCAAAACAAAACAACACCAAATAAAATGAGGATCTGTTGTTTGCTGTCATTCTTGTGAACTACTATGAATGCATCCACATGCCAATTACTACAATTTTTTCACATATATATTCCAGTGTTCAGCATTTTGGGGTTATCTGGTTAGAGGACTGGTGCAGCAAAATGAATATGAGCCAAACCAATTTTGGAAAAATATTGGAGAATCTTGAACACAGAAATCATATTTAACCTCTTATACTTCCATTTACTCCAGATACAGTCAAGCAGCCAAGTCATGTTTCATGTCCAAATTCTGCTTCTGAAGCTATGAAGCTAACAGTTGTAAGAAACAGAACAGCCAATAGTCACCCAGATGTTCCTGTAAAAATACCTCACCAACCCCGGTCACCCCGCTCAAACCACACAAGGACCGTCAATAAGGTCGTGCAGACTCATGAATGTGGTTTAGCACACAGCACAAAACATCGCTGCTACAGGCAGCCATTTCAGGCAGCACCAGGGCCAGTGCTCACGAAGCAGTCGGACAACTGATCTTGGACCAGATTCCACTCCTTTCCATTCCGGAGGTGGTTTGTGAAAACAGATCTTGATGTCTAGAGTGGCTGCCCACAGCTTTAGCTGCAAATGTTGTTCACTATAAAAGCCAGAGTGCATAAAACTGTGTCCTGAACTAAGTTTGTGCTTTGAGTTGATTGAAGAAGTTTGTGAAATGGATTTACTACAAAGGATTTGGGTGACTCATGAGTTCTAGTGTTTGTTAGCTTTGCTGCTGCAGCACTAAACCAAGAAGCACAATTTGGACTCCAAACACATCTTGGCTCATTTGCAAAATCTGGGGTAAGTGGATAATTGTATAAATAGCTTTTTTGCCAAACTATTCCTTAAAAATATATATTATTGCACAGTTCCAGGAAGGAGAGGAGGAGGAAAAAGGGGTGGAGGACACTATAATAATTGTCATTCCTCTGCGAAATACAGTGTCTTTAGGAGGGAAAGTGCTCGGAACTGGGGCAGTCTGACAATCCGTACACAGCTCAGAAGAATTGTTGTGTCTCTTGGGTATTAATTTACAAAGCCCATTATGCTGGTGAAACAAAAGGGGGATGCACAGAGGAGCCCGCTGACTTGTCACATTGTGGCATCGGGCTTAATTTCTTCAAGATATGCATCATCAGGGCAAATCCCGTCATGTATTAGGATTAAAGTCCTGTGCAAGCGCTGCTCTGGGCCTTTAAAAACAGATGTGCTGTGGTCATATCATAATTTTGTTACAGTCAGCGACATATTCTCAGCTAGGTGTTTATGTAGTGTGCATTAACATTCAAACAAATGCACAATTCCTGCGCATGCAAGAGTACAATGGCAGTCCTGAAGGAACACCGAAGGCCCATATATACAGAAGCATAAACATGCATATATGCAAATCACTTGTCATGCATTCATGTGTGATTTTAAATGATTGATAATTATGCTCTGAAAATGTAAACCTTTCTTGACACATTAACCTCATGTTTGCAGACACACACAACACACACACATTCATGCACACACACAAAAAATATAGGAAATCATATTACATATTCACACAGCCATGAATAAATCAGTACATAGATGCACTGGTATGTTTCTGTACCACTATACATTCATTTTAAAGCACATATAACAAATGTTGAAAATAAATCAGTACTGTCAAGTCTGTCATTTCAGCAGAATCCCATACGATCGATTGTCATAAGTCATTTTCACCACTACACTCATTCTGCAAACACACTTGTTAAAACATATAACCTAAGTGAACAGTAATAAATGGAAAAGACAAAATAGGAACCATTTAAAAAGAGTTCATTAATTTTTTTTTACAGATGTACAGATATTGAAATGGTGGGTCAATGCCAACTGAGGAGTTTTCTATTGATGATTATGATTTTATAATAGAAAAGTATTTAAAAAGGCAAACATGATTCATTTTAATAGCAATAGTGAAATGCATAAATAATAATAATAAAAAACAACAATATTTATTATTTTTGTTGCTGCCATTCTTCTTGCTAATAATAATGCTTTAATTTGTTTTGCTTTATAAAAAGGTTTGACTGATATTAAACACCACTGATAAATATTTATTTTAATAGTAAGTTGCATTAACCCCCAGACTCATATGCTGCTCGTAAAACAGCATGATTATTAAATCTAATCTAGTGTCTCACAAGTAAGACATGCGGCCATTTACACATGGCATTTCTATGCGTCTCGCAAGCATCTCCAGTGACCACTTGACTGCATAATTGTATTTCGTGACAGGAGAAAGGGCACTATGTTCACACTATAAATGTCATGTGGTTAAATGTGTCCCTGACCACCTCTAGAGGTGGTCTGCGTAACTCACACCTGTTCTCAGCGCTGTTCACTTATGACTGGATCACTCAAAATGAATGATAATGTGAAGACTGAAAGATGTCTCAGTAGCTATAAATTGCATATAAATCGATCATCAGGCTCTGTTTCCTCTGTTCGAAGAGATCAGTTCGAAATCTTAAAATATGCATTAATGATGCAAACAGAACTTTTTCTTTCACAGTGAATGCTCATACTCGCAAGGCCTGTAGAAATGCTGGACAAGGATCTGATCCTAGTTACTCGTATTAATTAAAGTAAATATAAGTGCTACAAAGCTGAAGTGAACTAGGGCTCTAGGAGATTTCCTGAACCGGAACACAGAGCAGCAAAGTTAGGTCAGCACTAATTTTGCAGCCCTGTGCTCAAAAGTTAGCCTAACCTCTCTTCCTCATTCTCGCCCACCTGGGTAACACTCAAGGAAGTCCAAAATACACCAGCCCACCAGCCTCCTGTTATTTCAGAGTAGCAATAGTACATGATGCCCTCTCTCTCATGCGCTTTCTCGCTTTCTCTCTCTCTCTTTCCCTCCCACCTAGCCTTGCATGGAAATCTCAAATCTGGCCCCACGCAGGATTTGTTACATTCAGCTAACTATGGTCCTCTACCTCAACACGAACATTCATATTCCTCACCAGCCCCATTTTATGTATGCATGTGAACACTTTGGTTTCCCAGCATCACCAAATGCAGAAACATTAATAAAATACAGGTATTCTTGACAAATAGCCCTGCAATAACCTAAACCTTCAGATCCTTCTGAGTCCAATCAATATGTCAACAAATATCAGTTTGAAATAATGGCCAAATCTAAACATCTGACTGATGGTGACAATTACTTTTAAATTAATTATCTGGCAATAGCAATATGATTCCAATTGCATTGTGCATCTGTAATTTACCTGTCATAACTAATACTAGCATAACAGTAAGCATTTATTACTTTGAAATGTTGAGGTTCAATTTGATCTTCAGTATTTCAAGTGCTGTAAATGGTGGTAGTAATCATGATGATCATGTGATTTTCACAATACACAGTCATTCATGATATTTATTTTTCTGATATCTGTTAAGTTCCATCAGGCAAAACGAGTCAGTAGTGCCATATTTAGAAAATACTATCAAAAACTACTTCTACTATTACTTCACAGCAAGAAGGTCCTGGATTTGATTCCAGACCAGGTGGCCGAGGGTCCTTTCTTTGTGGGGTTTGTATACCCTTCTCTGTGTGGGTTTCTGCCAGGAGCTCCGGTTTCCTCCCACAGTCCAAATATATAAGTCAGGCGAACTGAAGATGCTAAATTGCCTCTAGGTCTAATCGTGTGCAAGCATGAGTGCATTTGTCTGGGTGTGTGCCTTGTGATGGACTGCTGACCTGTCTAGGGTGTTTCTCTGCCTTTCAACCTATGACCAATGGGATAGGCGCCAGTAACCCCCACAACCCTGGTTCAGGATAAGTGGTTGAGATAATGGATGGATGGATATCAAAAACACACTGCACTGCACTAAATCAAATAAAAAACTGACAATATCACTAGTGTTTTCCATACACTGATTTATTTGTGGTGCGTCAATGGACAACTAGAAAGATCTCACACCACACTTGGTTTTATATTCATGCTTGCAAAATTTGTTTTTGCTTAGATTTTCCATGCAAGAGAAAAGCTTTGACTTCTACTGAATGCCTGTGTGTGTGTGTGTGTGTGTGTGTGTGTGTGTGTGTGTATCAACAGCCTAACCTATAAACCTTACAGTTGTACTATAAAAGTTGCAAAAAATTAACAAAAAAAGACAATTCAATCAATAATCTCAGTTATTTGAGGCCTTGGGAGGAAAAGTGGACCAAGTCCACTTTTTGGGTTTCAGCTCTTTCAACGTCAATATCATCTAAGCACTGGATATTTTGCGGGGAATAATGAACCAAGTCCATTTGCAAATCCAGAATATTCGCTAGATGGCAGTGATGTTCTTCCTCACGATTGATTCGCCATGCAAATTAGATTTTCACTGTCCGATTTCTCAAAACAATAGAAACTGGACTTGGTTCACTCTTCCCCTAAAGGCCTCTTTTATATGACAACTGATCGTCAGCTAAAAAGTCAGGATTGCGACTCCTCTCCTAAAGCATTTCATCATGTACAGGCATTTGTTTAGTAGTTGTATTTATAAGTGAGAGGAGTTTATTAAAAAAAAAAGGATGAAGGACGATGTCTACTGCACATTATACTATACTACATACAAGAAATAGTGAAATCGACAAGTAATTTCTATCTCATTTATGTGAGCTGGGTCATTTCTCATGTCATCAGAGTTTGTATGGACATTAATCAAGAGCTCACTGAGATAACATACTCAGGACTGTAATCCCGCCTTGTGTCATCCAAAACCACACCGATATGGAGGCTGTGCTGCCCACTGATGGTATTCTCCATGCATATCACTTCATTATATTTGGCTAGCTGACATGAATGAGGTGCTGTATGCTGTAATAGGTGTCAACCGTGTCAGTCATGCTATCGTTTGCCCTTATCAGTCCTATTTAGTCAAGGGCCACGGCAGTACATCAACTAGGCCACCATCAACACTTAGGCTGAATCTTAATATGGCTTTGAGGTACTGTACATACTTGTCTTGGACAGCTAGATCAAGATCAAGCGGCAACCTCCAACCTGCACAGTATCTCCATTAAGTCCAAGGCAATTACCTGAGCTAAATCTGAATAGCGTTCTGAGTGGAGTTTTTTCCTCTGGAGGATAGAGAGAGAGAGAGAGAGAGAGAGAGAGAGAGAGAGAGAGAGAGAGAGAGAGAGGCTGACCGAGAGACAGGCGAGTGCAAGAGAGCGAGAATGAGCTTCTGGGGACCCCAGAGGCAGTCTGTCAGTGGAGCTGATCAAAGCCAGCCAGAGAGGACAGAGATTGTCACGAAATCATGATGTCCAACCCTGGACTGACCTGCTCTCTAGTCTTTTCCTCGAGACAGGGATTCCTTTATGGCTCTCCAAAGCTAAAGCTGTCTGCAACACCATAATCAAATATGAACTGCTTCTGTAATAGCGCTCCTCTCCAAAAAACTAGAGGTGACTGACGAGCAATAATTCAAGCCAAAGGAATTTTTTTTTTTTGTTGCTAGAAATGACAACTTGCTTTGATGGCTCGCCGGGAGCAGCGCACGAGAACTTTCTGATCACGGCTATGACCAGCACAGTTTTGTACCTGTGCCAGGAACCTTGACTGGTGCTAGACAATATTAGACTGATCTCAGATCTGTAAAAATGGAATGGGGGTTTTTGAATGGAAAGCTTTGGCCACCAGCAGCCTAGAACAGGATCTGCTGTCAAGATAAGAGCCACCAGGAACACCCACCTCCCACCTTCTTCCCAAGGCTCCACTGTTAGATCCACAAAGCCTAGCTGGGGCAAAGCCCACAGCAAGCCCTTTTTTATCCCCTCTACCCATTGATAGTGTATCCTGGAGGCCTGAAAGTGCTTCCTGACCATCAGATCCTGGAATTCATGCATTATTTAGTAGCATTTAAAGTTTAAATTCCTTTTTAGTTGGAGCTGGGAGGGTGGTCTATGCTCCGGTGCAAAGTACAGAAGGGGCAGAGGGGGGCAGATAGAGTGTGAGAGAGTGACAGGAAGAGAGAATGGCACTTTTCTTACTTGCTCTTATTCTATCGTCTTGCTCTATGAAGCCAACTGTGAAATAGACCTAAGATGTGTGGCTTTATAACAATCACAGCAGGCCTGTTTGGCACCCGGGTAATTTCCAGCCCGAAATTCCACTGATTGCACGGCGAGAGAAAGAAAATCCTCGCATCGGAGCCTGCCAAGGAGCGCACTCTGTGAAGTATGGACCGTAGGACGAGCAGCAACTGCCGCTTTCCTTCATAAAGACAACCTTGTCGCTTTCCACTTCCCACTTCCCACTTGCAAAGAGTACAAAAGTGAGACAACATACTGTACTATGGCGCACATTTTCTGTCTGCTCCCTCTGACAAATGCCAACGTCTTCAGCCAAGCTAAATTGCCATGGTAACACGGCTCTTGATGACTGCCAGTGGGGGAAAAAAACAGAAATAAATCACATAAGGCCGTCTGAAATGTTCAAATTGGGAGGTGAGAGTTCATATCACATGCGACTTATGAACTTACTAAGTTCTCATTAACTTCTGTGAATCTCTTTGTTTCTAAGCAGATGGTGAGTAAATTCAAATAACATTTCTACGGATTACTAATGAAAACCTCTGCTGATGTTTACTGAATTCAAATGAAAGGCTGCAAAAAACAAAGCAGAAAGGGACAAATACAATAGCTCAGTTTTATGAAATCAATCCAGGAAAAAGGGGAGGAGGGGTTCCAAATGCATTATCTTCCATCCTCACGCAGGTTTTGTGTTCCATTATGAATAGAGGGAGGGGAAGAGGCACAATCCATTAACTGTAAGAAACTTTGCGTTCCGTGCACTAACACTGACGGAAGACTCACAGAGGAGCACTTAAAATATTTCACCTTCTCGCTCCACAGTGGCATGCTAAATGTGAATAATTAATCAAGTTCAATTAGACTGTGGCATGCCAGAAACCTTTTTTTTTTCTTTGTGGACTCAAATTTCAAGGGCGCCGTTTTGAGTGACAGCACTAGAGGTTAGAGGCTGACACATTAATAACAGTAATTATTAAATTTATTCTGCAGCTACCTCACCTGCTCCCGTACACGCAGCCCTACAGTAAAAGGCACTTGACCGGCATACGGGGTTGTGTCGGCCATAATCACGAAGCAGACTTTATTTAGCATCAGCTTTGTTAGTGAAGACTGGTTTGATTAGCACTTACACAAACAGCTGGTAAAATTAATAACAGCGGAGCCCAGCTCAGAGCATGACAGATCTATTTTTGATAAATAATACTTGCCTTCAGGTTTCAAACAACCAATAAGGAAAGCAGTGAGCTCAAACTACAATAGAATACTAATCTGATTTAAGGAACGGAGCACTGATTCATCAAAGTCACCGCCCACAAATCGCTCTCAGCTAGAAACTATGGATCCATCCCTCAGCAAAATAAGGACTTTCCACGGAAATAAAATCAAACATTTAATAGACCATAGCATTCCATTCATTATGCTAAGCTAAATGACTCTGACACACACTGTGCCAAAAACAGAAATGGGTCCAGTGGAGTCGTGCAAAAGATAAAACAGAAAGGATTTAACTTCAAAAAAAGGATTTTAAAGAGAAAGTTTCATTTTTGTTCGTTAAGACAGAGTCATTCAGAGTGGTTTGGTGTGACATGCACCAGTCTAGAAAAACAAAGTCGGAATCGTATCCAGCTGTGAAGATCTAACAGGGAACCAGATGACTGAAGTCTTTTATTTTTTTAAGTTAAACTTAAAAAAAAAAAAATCCACGTTTCTTTGAACAATGCACCATAAGACCCATTTTGGCTCCCTAAAGAGACCTTTTTCTGTTAGGGAGATATTTGAGTGCAAAGAACCTCTTAACGGGTAACAATGTAAAGAGTAAAGAAAGTACAGGTTCAGTTTAAAGGTTCTTCCAAAACTTATATGAAGGTTCTTGGTTTTATAAACTTTTAAAAGGTTCTTCACACTAGGCAGTGGAGAGGTGGCATGATGGTAACAGCTGAGAGGCATTAGGGGAGGAGCCACAAGCTTTTAACGCCTGAGTTCTTCAGCCAGTCAGGGGAGAACTTTGGAAAGAGAGAACAGCAAAAGGGCTGAGTGCCGCACGCTGGTAAGGAGTGGGATTTATTGGTGTTTGGCTTTACTTTATGGTGTAATGAGTAAGTAAAAGTAATGATCTGCACCCAAGCTTGGTCTGTAATGACCTGCACCCAGGCTTGGCTTCCTTAGCTTCCACACCCAATGTGACGCATCTGCAAATCTCATTTACAAAATGAAAATGAAGAACCATCTATTGAAAGGTTCTTTAAGCAACCAAAAATAATTCTTCTATCATGCACAGAGCAGCCTTATGTTTTACAGAAAGTTATTATATAAAATGATTATGAATGCCCTGCTTGGTGCCTGAGACATTATTCTTGACCTTAATTATATTTTTAAGACATTAACAGAGGTGCATGCAACCACCTCAGATTTACTGCTATATTAACATTATCAGCATTACAAATAATAATGGAGAAGACACGTGTAAGTTCACATAAAATAAAATGGCTATATTTGTGTTGTAGACATAATCACCACCGCTGTAAAGAAAAATCAGTCAGTAAATTTCTCAACTATTAACCATTTCACAGCAAAACACTCTGAATGATTTAGTTTACGTCTCACTTATTTAATTGTGCAAAAAAATCAGTTACCCTTTAACTGTAAAACCTATTAGAGCACAGACTGTCAAAAATCTAACCAAATCTACACGAATTCAAGCCATGTACAAACGTGTGTACTGTTCACTTCATAACAACTGAAAATTGAAAGAAAGATAGGTGCTGCTGCACTGCCTGAGTAAAAGTTTGCACACACACACACACACACACACACACACACACACACACACACCACATACATACAGAGTACTGTGCGGAAGCTGGGGGGCGAGCTCCTTTGGCACGCGCTGGCTCTCGGAGCAGGTGTGAGATTGTAACACAGTGGATAATTTAAGCTAAAGGTCTGCACCAGAGGCTCCTGAAGCAGGTGCAGAACTGCAGCAGCGCGCCCTGAACTCTGATCAATTAAAAAAGACATTAATGGTCTCATTTCCAGGAGGCATAAAACCTCACCCTCATTTGTAACCCATATCTGTCAACCGCATCATCCCCCCCGGCAACATCCATCACCTCCCACTCCCTAAAACCCACCACCAAAACCCTCACTATGCTCTGTTCCCAGACTTGGTAAACGGTAATCAATGTCGTCCAGGGCTCACTGCTCCATCCAAGCGATTTATCAGTAGGGGGCTGTGACTGTAGGGTCCCTCGTGTTTGTGGGCCCGTCAGATATAAATCACAAGCAATCTATAGTGCGCTCGTCTGCACGTCTATGATTTACGGACAGCCCGCTCATGTCCTGCTCGTATTTACACAGGAAGTACGTGAGCGACAAAGGGGGGGCGGTGGGTGGGTTGGGGGTGGTTAGAAATCTTCATCCTCAGCTTCACTGCGCAATGTCACATCGAACTGCAAGGGCTGTTCAGGAAAGCAGAACATTTACACTATGTGAGCAAGGCAATAATGCTATTTATCATTATTGCAATTTAATTACAACACAATGCATCAAAAAGCTAGTCTGACTGTATCAGTGCTTACAAGAACCCTGACCAACAGTGTGCTCTATTATAAAGAGAGCATAATTCGCTCTGTTTAGCTATATTTAATGCATTGCTGTATCTGAAATGATGAATAAAATTATTTGCAGGCATTATATTTAATTTGGCACTACTGACTATTTTTGTCATTCCATTCCAAAAAAATGAAAAAATATGTATTGGGACATACGTCTGTGATGATTTTGACATATCCCCCACCCCAATGAAAATGTTCTTCACAAAAAAAAAAAAAAAGAACCTTACACTGAATGGATAATAAAAGCAGTTCTTTGTTGGCATCACTCCAAAGAACTCTGTTCAGCACCTTTATTTTTAAGAGCGTGAGCAGAAGTGGGACATAACTGTAATAAAAGCAGATCACAAGGGAACAAACTAATTTCAAACCATTTCTCCAGCATCTCTCAGTCATGTTAGGTGAAATAAGATTTTGATACAGTAACTGAAGGCAAAGGCGGCATGCAGCAATAACTAAGCCTGCATTAGGGGTGAGTAAGCCTGTTCATGGTCTAGTCTGAATATAACCGCATCCCGGAGATGAAGAATAAAAACAGTGAACACCTGTTTAGCCAAGGCGCCTCAACCCACTACTGTTAATTCAGGAACAGACCAAACCCTGTGTGCTTAACACAGATAACCAACAGCACAGGAGGCCGAGCTTACAAACTTATAGAAAGCATAGAAGAGCTGTGTTTAAATAATTTCCTATGAGGATAAAGAGAGTGATGGATGACATGTTCTTTTGGTCAGACCTAAATGTCCAAATCTCCAAAACTGTGACTTTACAAAAATAAAAAAAAAACTTTCATAACTTGTTATGGAAGTTAAAGTACAAAGTAAACAAGTACTATTTCAATTGGTCCATTCATCATGAAATTTCCATGTAATGCAAAGGTCAGCCAGTGTTTCCCATATACAAGAAAAATGACCAAAGTAGAGATGCAATGATTGGATCCAGCAGTGCTGAAATGGTTCACATAAAAGATCTACCTCTCTCAGTAGTCCGCATGTAGACGTTTTACCATAATTACACTATTCTTCTCCTCACTTCAAACACTCTTTCCCGCCAATCACCATGGTGATGTCCATGGGCCAATTACAAAGCAATACGTTGATAGAGCAGTGCTCACGCCACCTCTTTAATTCCTTTACCCTGTGACAGGGTCCAGTTTACATAATCATCTAGACCCGCCAGTAAATCATCTCCAACATTATAATGGTCTTCTACTTTTGCTGAAATCTGCCCACCAATTCATTTCTAAAAGTTTTGAAACTGCCTAATTAGGGACAAACCAGCTGAGAACCTTTGCGAGAAGTCTGCTTGTCGGGTGTGATGGATGGGCACTGGATTTGTCTATTATCAAGAGTGACAGTTAAGTCCTCGCTTGTCCTCTTTTAATGCTTTTCATGGCTGGCAGTGGATCAACAGCTATTTCAACAGGAGAGGTCCCCCGTAATTACAGGCACATTTCTTCTTCCACAAGATGCCCAAGCAGGCAACTTCAGATGTCCTCAGTGTTGAACACTGGCCTGCAGCATGCAGATGGACATAGATGGACACCTTAAGAGTTCATGCAACACGGGGGGGGGGTTAAGTTCTGCGGATATTTTAGGAAACGCATTAGCCCACGCTGGAGGAACATCACCAGGCTGCAGAGTTAGAAGACAAGCCTTGCAGAAGCCTCGAGTACTAAAAAAGCTTTAGGACTTTACAGAAATCCCATATTTCCAGCGACCACCGCCTCGAACAGGGCTTAATTCGATCTGATTTACAGCAAGTGCGTAGCCAGCCGCGTCAGGAGCCCACAGCCAGAATAAAGGCAGAACTGGGCAGAAACTGAGGAGAAGCAGTTTTATTCGAGGTTTGATCTTCTGAGCGGTTTGAAGTGAACGCCGTTTCTGTCAGGGAGGCTCAGGGAGCGTCAGGAGCCGAGAAGATGAAGCTGAGGATCTCCAGCCGTGGAAGTGTGAGTGAGGAGCGCAAGCAGCCCACTCGACCCCCACTCAAACCAAGACCCTCAGTCAACTTTGCCACAGTCCGACTCGCCCCTCACAAACTACTAGTGGTGTGAAAGGTGTCCATCTCCAAAGTTCTCCTGTCATTAGGAGAAAAGACGAGGCAACAAGTTACCAACACACACACACACACACACACACACACATACGCGCAGCGTCCTCAGACATGTTCCCTGCAAGCACGGCTAGTCACGCGCCTCACCTCCTCTCCAACTAAACCAGAGCGTGCCCGGAGACCCGGGGACCGGCGCGCGCGCCTGGAAAGACAGAAGAGAGACACGCGCTCGCTCTTACCCGGTTAGACCCCAGATGAGGAGCCGGTGGGTTTCTCTCTCCCCGAGGTCATTGAGGGTCCCGGTTCCTCCTCGGCTGATGCTCCGCTCGTGCGCTGCGGTGGGAATCAAACGGTGCCGCGCGCACCTCTTTCGCACCTCTCTTTCTCGCGCGCGTGCCACGCCGGTAGCGGAGCTCGCGCTCTACAGCGACCAGAGATACACCACAGAGAACCTCTAGCGGTGGAGTGGAGAATCAGGAGAGAGAGAGAGAGAGAGAGAGAGAGAGAGAGAGAGAGAGAGAGAGAGAGAGAGGGAGAGAACGAAAGGGAGAGAGATACAGAGAGAGAAAGGGAGAGAGAAGGAGAGAGAGAGAGAACGAAAGGGAGAGAGATACAGAGAGAGAGAAAGGGAGAGAGAGAGAAGGAAAGGGAGAGAGATACAGAGAAAGAGAAAGGGAGAGAGAAGGAGAGAGAGAGAATAAAAGGGAGAGGGAGAGAGAGAGAAGCAGTCAGGGGAGGGTTTCTGTCAAACTGCTTATTTCAAGAACCTCCTGGTTTGTGTGAACCACTCATTCATGTTTAATTCCTTATTTCTGCGCAGTTCATTCGAAGCGAAGTCTGAGGATTCAGATTACTATTTGAGTGCATGTGCACACTTACAGAGACCCAGTCTTAATGAGTATGTTAGTGGGGTCCACCGTTTCAGGCTATGAGCAGAATAAGCCGTTCTTTGGAGCCCCAGAGCCAGGGGGTCATCAGGGGAACGCTGTTACATCTTTAGTGATTTCTCTATATCGTTATTTATTGTTTTATTGTTTTCACACATAACCTTTATTTTCCTAAACAAAATCAATAAGAGTTGATTACTTTTAAATCTTGCTCACAAAAAAAAAAAATTATTTCTTTGTGTAGAACATCATAGAACATCACTTAGGGACCCTAAATGTTCCAAATCAGGTCCTTATCCAGGAGTCTTCCAAGAAGCTAGAATTTTCCTCCCTTTCTCTTAGTGGACAGGATAGCCCTCCCTCCCCCCATCACTCAGCACAATGCTAACCAACATTGCATTTCATAGCCAACATAACAGAATTGGCCTTCAGTGTTCTTTTCCAAGTTTGTTAAGCTGATTAATGTCATGGCATTTAATACATTATCTTTACTGGAATTAGCAACAGTTAATTCCAATAAAGAAGTGCTGTTACTTCACAAGACTTTTGAGAGGCATCAACTAGCATTCACCCAAGCAATGAATAAACTGAAGAGATGTTCTGCAGCACACAAAGATGTGAAAGCAAGACCTTTTTATTGCACTTTTCTTTGGAAACATGGAGTTGTTGGAAAGATTTCATTTTGGTTACTGAGGTTAAGCTAACGGGTACAATTATTAGGCGAGTGAAAGTCCTCCCACCAAGATAAGAGTGTGTGTGTGGGTATGTTTGGTTATTTGTGGTGCCAAATGACAGAACATGACAGGAAAACATGGACATTTGACACTGGGGAGATATCAGGCTCACACCAGGATGAAAAAATGCATTTTGCTTTTTAAAAGAAGGAACCGTTTCCTTTTGGTTGCTGAGGTTAATGGTAGGTCTGGCTTAGCTGCAGGCTACAATAATAAAGGCACATCACATATATTAACACCCCCTTCCAAATATTCACATTTTTGTTGCTTTGCAGCCTGAAATGAAGGTGAAAAAAATGTTTAAAACAATTTTAACATACAGTATGTATTCTCAATGTAATATACAACATACAAGGGAAATATATGATAAAAAACAACAGAATTACTGAGATAGATAAATAATTCCCCTCCTAAATATACTTATAAATTCAATCTGGGGTAAATAATCACCTTCTCCATAGCACACCAACTAATTGGTTTCCACCTGTGATCATTTGTAATTGTTTTGATTTGTTCAGTATAAAATCAGCTATTCCTGGAGCATTCCAGTGCTTGGTAGTCAAAGTGAAAGCAAATGACTATGGGTGACAAGGCACTGTCAAAAGATCTCAGGGATAAAGTTGTGGATGGGCACAAGTCAGAAGATGGATACAAAAAAATTCAAAGTTTTATCAGTCCCCGGGAGCACAGTGAAGTCTATAAAGAAATGGAAAGTACTCTCCCCGGATCAGGCTGTCCCTCCAAACTGGATGGAAGAGCGAGGAGGAAACTGGTTAGAGAGGAGACCAAGAGGCTTATGGCAACTTTGAAGCTGTTACAGGAATTTATGTCAAAGCGTGGTCATTGTATGCATGTGACAAGAATATTACAAGTGCTCTACAAATGTGGCTTGAATGGGAGAGTTGTAAAAAAGCTACTCCTGAAGAAAGGCCACATTAACTGAACTTTGGCAAAATGCATCTTGAAGGTTTTAAGGTCAAGAGGGAAAAGCTGTTATAGTCAGATGAGACCAAAATCAAAATTTTTGGCCTCAACACCAAACGATGCACCTGGTGGAAAGCCAGTTCAGCTCACCATCCAAAGAACATCATACCTACAGTAAAGCATGGAGGTGGTAATGTCCTGTGGTGGGGGTATTTCTCTGCAGCAGGGACTGGGGCACCTGTCAGGATATACCAAAAAAACGGACAGGAAACTACTGTCAGATTCTTGAGGGAAAACCTGCTGCCCTCTGCCAGAAAGTTATCAATGGAAGGAAGGTTCAGCCTCCAACACAACAATGACCCAAAGCACATAACAAAACTGACCACACAGAGGCTGAAGGAGAAAAAAAGGCGAATGTCCTTCCATGGACAGAGCCCAAATTTAATCCCTATTGAAAACGACTTGAAGAGTCACCAACAGTCACCATCCCATTTGACTGAGCTTGAACAGTTTTGTAAGGAAGAACTAATATTGCAAGGCCTAGAAGTGCAACATTCATAGAGAAGTATCTCAACAGTCTCAAAGCAGCAAATAAAGTAAAAAGTAGTTCCCCCCCAGGTGATCCTGTATCCATCTCAGAGATCCTGGTTTGTTTGTTTTTTCCGAACTGTTGCTATCCTATCATTCAATGTTTTGTGTGTGTGGGGTGTGTGTCATTTCAGGCTGCAAACCAACAAAATGTGAATATTTAAAATGGGGTGATTCTTTTCTATACCCGCTGTATACATGTGAGTGTACGTTTGTGTGTGTGTGTGTGTGTGTGTGCATATCAAAAGAGAGAGAAGGGCAGTAGAGGGCCAGGAACAGGAATAACACAAGTGCTTCTGGCAGTTTTCTGTCATTCTCAGGAGAGAAAGAGACAGAGAGAGAGAGAGACTGAGATAGATATAAGAAAGACTCTCGTCTGGCCTGTGTTGCTCCTTCCCCAGATGGCATTAGCCACCATGGCATTATTTACTGTGGCTGTCCTGGGTTAAGTACCTGGCTGAAGGGTCTGGATCAATACTTTACCGAGAGGTGAATTCACCAACATGAAAGGTGAAATAGTCTCAAAAACTTCACAGCAACCAACACGGGTCTACTGGGACCGCAACTACAGCTGCACTTTGATGTCTCAGTCTTTGTAGAGCTGCTGTTCATTATAATGTTGAATCTCTCAAGTGATTAATACATGAAGGAATGTACATTAGACACAAAAAGGATCTATAATATATAGCTCACTCAGTGTGCAATTGTTTTGTCACTAATTAACACTAGAAAACATAAAAACAGTAACATTTTAGATTTTGCTGGGCTTTTTAGTAATATCTAGGTTCGAAGGTTCATGATCTACACCACCAAATGACTTGATGTGTTTTAAACTCATGACAAAAAGCCTGAATATATTAGTTTTTGTAAAAGTAATGTTTTGTATTATTATGAATAACATTTTGGATTAGTTTTCCTCTGTAGTAGCCACAATCATTGCTTATGCATCTCACACATATTAGCATGGCCAATGTAAAGCTAATCTGGATGGTCTGTTCTGTGCAATTAGATTTTCTTTTCTAAGTAGCACTTGACCAGAAGAGTGGGCAGCACTCCAGATATGACAAAACAAGTGACCAAGCTCCATCAATCATGACAGAAGAGGGAACATATGCAGAACATTTCACTGAGGTTGCAATGCCTTTGCCCGTCATTAAGACACTGTGATCAATTTGATCAGACCAAGACAGTAAATTTAATTTAACACCCAGTAGTTTCAAGCAATAGTTGCTCCACTGATATCCCATCTAGAGATAAAGTTCAGTAGAGTTAGCCAGAACATTCCTACAAGCAAATTCAAAACATTTAGTTATAGGTTAGTATTAATTGTTTCATCCTCAAGCATGGGCGCCGGAACCATTATCAAAATGGGGACATATGCCCCCACTTTTTAAAATCATTCGACATAATGCCTGAGACTTTGCTTCAGGCGCCACTGTCCTCAACCTTTTAGTAATGCTTTGCAACTAAACTTTTAGATTATCCAGCTGTGAGAGACATACATAACTGCATAAACTGTTTAAAAATTACATGGTAAATCGTCTATACAAACAGAAAATAAAACTGGGCCCAGTACACTCCCCTGTAGAACACCATATGGTACCTTTTTGCTGTCAGAAAAACTGCCAGAGAGTAAACTCCTAGCACTTTCAAAAGCTGAATAACCCATGATATTTAAGCTTAGAGGTTAGACTACTGTGGTCAATGACATCAAACGCTGCTGTAAAATCCAAGAACACAGTTCCACCTAGTTTCCTTTAATCTATACATGCGAGCCATTGATCAGCCAAGTGTACTAATGCAGTGCTACTAGAGTGCCCTGGTCTAGAAGCACGCTGCACTTGAGTAGAAAATAAAATCATTTAACATTTGATTAAAAACATCATCTAAAATATCTTACTACGCACAGGGAGTATACTAATGGTTCCACAGTTAGAGCCAGTAGAGGCTGCTTTTCCATCTTTGGGTAAGGTAATTTTAGTCTCTGGACAGGTCCCACGGAATAGACATTTATTAAAATTTGACACTGGTTCGGACACTTTAGACAGTCTAGCTGCAATTTTAAAAACGTCATCCAGGTTTTTTACACCAGAGAGACAGAGCAAAATCTCTTAAACTGCATCTTAATGAACATTTCAAATGCAAAGCATTTTATCCCTGTTAATACAGTCAACAGTGTCATATTTAAGACTGCCACTATTTAGTTGCGTGTAAGCTTCTAGATGGTCTAATCCTCCTTCTGCTTCTATGTAAAACTTTCTCTGCTGATGCAATAACAGAGAGAAGACACTCATAGTGACCACTGAATCATCCTTACAAGGGGATACTTTAGCTTGTTTAAGAGGCATCATCTCTCTTATCAGGACGGGCAAGGATTTGAAAGATGTTGGAAATGCTGATGTCAGGTTAGGTCTATCAGAGGTCTAGTAGGTTCACTCCGTCCAGGTCCAGTAGACTTAATTATTTTGCACACAATGACTCAGCTGCTAGATTACAGTATATCATAATATTACATTTACTCACACTGGCGCTGTTATTGCTCTTATCGACTGTACTGTTTGTTGTATTGTCTTGTAAATAATTTTTATTTAAATATTATTACATTATTTTTTCTCTCTTTGGTCCTGTCCTGCCCACACTTGCATAAGCTTGTGGTGTTCTGCTTTTGTTCTTTGTGGGTCTGTTTTTGTTCTTTGTGGGTCTGTTTTTGTTCTTTGTGTTGCATCATGGTCCTAGAGGAACACGGTTTCATTTCACTGTGTACCGTGTACACTACCAGTCAAAAGTTTGGACACACCCCCTCATTCAACTATTTCCTTTGTTTTTATTATTGGCTACGTTGTAGATTAATATTGAAAAACATCACCTACTGCTCTGATGACAGCTTTGCACACTCTTGACATTTTTTCATTCAGATTCATGAGGAATCGACCTGGAATGGTATTTAATTAACAGGTGTTCTTCGTTAAGAGTTCATTAGTAGCGTTTCTTGCCCTCTTAATGTGTTTGTGATCATCAGTCATGATGGTAGGGTTGGTACACAATTAGTAATCCTGTTCCACTGCGGTTCTACTCCACATTATGGCAAGAACCACTTAACCACTTAAGAAACAACAGTCCATCATTACCTTATTACAAAACATATTCTGGTTTATTTAACTTTTTTTTTATTTACTGCATAATTCTATGTGTTCCTTCATTATTTTGTTTGTTTTCAATATTAATATACAAGGTAGAAAATAATAAAAACAAAGAATAAACATTGAATGAGAAGGTGTGTCCAAACTTTTGACTGGTAGTGTATATGGTTGAAATGACAATAAAAACCTACTTGACTTGACTTGAAATCCCCTTGAACTTGAACTGACTTGAACTGAAAAGCAAGTAACAAACTTGAATGTTGCTACATTTTTTTCCGCAATGTTGAGAGAAAAAAACACACATCGTTAGTCTGATTCTGTGGACAACCATGTTTAAAAGTATCCAACAGAATTGCTTAGTTTCTAGTTGTATTTAGACAACCCAGATTTTAATAGACAAGGCATGGTGACTGTTACTAGTGAATTATGTAAATAATTTATACTGTTCGTCTGTAGCTCATTTTAAGTGTACTACAGTTTGTATTCTCTGTAATTGGCCTTTATTCTGCCCCCTGAATAGGCTGATAGCTCAGCAGATAACTGAGCTAACAAGATAACAGGCTAACCGGCACCTACAGTAATAAGAGACAGGCTTTTAAAATCTGCAGTGTAGAAAATAAAAAATGAATCAGCTATTACAAGTCACTTAGCTGAGGTTCCACTAACATTGTGAGGCATTTATATTAATTACATTAAATTTTGCATCATCACGGTACAGAATGAGGAGGATAAGATTTTTGTTTCACTTATGAACGATGTTTTGATTCCTCATACTATCACATGAGGGATCAAAACTGTACCTCAGTGGTCTCCAACCCTGGTTCTGGAGAGCTAACTTTCAGAGAAGTTGCAGCCACAATCTGCAACACTCAGGCCAATTAACTTCTTCAGAACTTCCTGATTGGCTGGAGCTTTAAGTAAAGGGGGTGGTGGTTGGGGGCAGCATGTTAGATGCAGGTTGGAGCTAAACATAGCAGGAAAGTAGATCTCCAGGAGGAGGACTGGTGACCGCTGATCAATGGTACAAAATGCCACTTGGGTTCCCAAAATGTGTGTACATTTATCTGGTGACATTTCTCCTAAAACCCTCTATTGGATGGTAACTACAAACACTGGGCCTGTTTATTTATTAATTTTATTTATGTGTTTGTATTTTTCTAATGTTAGTGGGGCTTTTGAAGAAATAAATGCTTTCTGCCCAGATAAATGGCTTTGCATCTCATTTTCTCAGGTGACTTTTGCACATATATGTGTTTGTCTGTAAAAACATCCAGTTTTTTAGGTGCTGTCAGGATTATAGTGTCCAAGCCACTGACCAGGGAACTTGTCTTGGTAAGCTGTTGAGTCTTGAGATGTCAGACGTGTCTCCCTTTCTCTCTCTCTCTCTCTCTCTCTCTCTCTCTCTCTCTCTCTCTCTCTCTCTCTCTCATCCTGTCATACTTGAGTTGCTGTAATAAACCTTGGTCCAACACCTTGGTTCTGCGATGCTTTTAATCCATCATGGTCTGGCATGCACATGCTCTCTCTCGGTCTCTGCCTCCCTCGTTCTCTCATCTACACACACACATACATGCACAGACTCACCAACTGTTTAAATATGTTGTCATAAGAAGTGCTGACTATGGAAAGGGTTGTTGAATATTCCACATATTTTGTGCCAGCAAGCAATCTCTCAAAGCCCGCACAGGCCATCCCCGGACAGGCAGCGCAAACATGGCCACTGGAGGAAGACGAATGAGACTGACAGTGACCACCACAGATACGCCACACTCCACACCAATGACAGAGCGACGGGAACACGCAGGCAAAGATAAATGCTACATCCATTAAATCAATACATTTGCAGTTAATCATAATCCGTGCTGGGGAAGGAAGTCCATTCTGGGAAAAAGAAAATGTACTCACGAGTCAAAGTTTATAGTGCAGTGGGCCTTATGCCTGATGCATGAAGGGCCTATGATTTGCACTATTTAATTTTTTTTTCCAAATAGCTCAGATATTTGGAAGTACATGTGCTAACATAACTGAAATTACAATCGGTTTCAGTGACTAACTCTGGAACACAATAAGCATGAAGTAGGGGAGGAGGGGTTAGAGGAGACTTTTGTCTTCCGCTGCATTGTTTCATTGTCTCAGGCAAGCGTCTTCGACAAAAGAGGAGGAAAATGGGTTAAGATTTCCTCTGCCGTTTCCCAGAAACTGTTTGATGCTCACATGTGCAAAGTGTGGAGCGGCTTGAAAAAAAAAGGATGAACCAGAGGGGCTGGAATGAGCATTGGCTTGTTTGAACCAGTTCATCTACTTTTGTTTGACTCAAATGGTGCTTCCAGAACAAGGGCTTTCTGTTAAAACCCCAAGTTCAAAAGTCAGGGCACCCAGTACCAGGACTGTCCTAGTCAGATGTAACAGCAATGAAAAAAATATTATAAAATATGGATTCAATTACAACCGTATTTACTTCTAATTTAATTAAAATTCAGCATGTCATATCAAACCCTCACAGCACTCATTTCACAACCTCATTTTCATAATGTTTTCATTGCCTCATTTTTTACACCATTTGAAAATGCCAGCTGCTGGCCTTTACAACCAGTGAATATTTCATGATGAGCTTACAGATATTAAAAATTTCTTGGTTTAAAATCTTGTTTCTTTAACATATTAAATGTGTTAAATTGAAATGTTTTACAGACTTTACTGATAATATTTGGATATTAAATGTTTTGTGAACATATATCATGTACAATGTTGTTATGGTATTTACAGTCATAACTCATACAGTAGTGATGCTCAGTTTCACTCATGACCCAGGGACTGACCTGTGGGTCGGACGGGTTCGGGTCAGTTTATTAGAAAATGACAAGGGTGTCGGGTCAAAAAGTGACAAAGCAGCACCCCCAATAAGTTATAAATAAAATACAGAAACATTTAATGCAATTGATTTTGAGTTATATGTTCTCTGATATATTAGACCTTCTTCCATCTACTCTTACCTTATCTTTGTCAAACACGCACACACATATACACAAAAACACAAACACACTGGATATGCACCACAAAACTATAAAATAACCTGTATTTGTCACACACCCATGCATCTATATCTTTAGCTTCTTTATAATGTGTTAGGCCAGCCCTTTATTTTTAATAATAGCTAATCAGCAGCTTCATCATCTATTTGCGATTGTGCTGTTGGTCTGTGCATATGTATTAGAGTGTTGATAACAGGTTTTGCTTAGAAGGGTTTTCTGGTATCCCTAGCTGTTGTTAATTTTATTCTCTTTTTGTTGTCAGACATAAGAGACTACCACTGACAATATGACTGACTCAATCAGAGAAAAGTCCAAAACAGGGTAGATGTGTAGATTTGATTTTATGCCAGAATAAAAATGTGTATCATTACACAGAAATACAAAGGTGGAGGAGGGAAAAGGGACAGAGGCCACTGCAATTACTGTCAGCAGCACCTGCGTTAATGAAGGATTTGTTTGTTTGTTTGTTTTTTTGTACAAACAAATAACCTTACACATCACTTTCCTGGATGGCCCTTTTTTGGACTTTTGCACACGACTGTACAATGAGTTGCACGCTGAATACAGTTTACATGAGGCTGGATTACTGGTGCTTGTCTATATGGCATAATGTTTTAAAATAACATGATTTATTTTTAAAATATGAGTTTTTCATTGAATTATAGTAAAAAAGGACTATTGTCCTGTATTTTGTGCCATGGTATTCAGGAGCTGCTATTGTGTGTGTGCGTGTGTGTTTTGCTGATGTGTGTTATTGTGGCCCTTACTACACTTGCTTCTGGGCTGTGATCAGTAAACGTAGCCGTCCCTACATTCACAAAATGAATCCAGGCCCAAGTCTCTGAGTCTGTCTTTTCTTTTAGTTATTATTCACTGCTCTCCACCATCTGTTCTTTGTCATGACTCCAGATAAACAGCAGAAACTTCATTATCAAAACAGTTATTCTACATTTTCCCCCAGCCGCAAATGCTTATTCTAGGGTGCCGCGTTCCTGTGCACAGATTAATAGTCTTTAAAAAAAACATGATGACTCAATGATTGGCGGGGGAATTACTTGCTCAGCATAGAGTACTGCAACGTTTGTGAGTACCATTTATAACAAAAATAATGAAGAAAGTTAATTGAGTTTGACCACACAGTCACATTAGATTTCTTACTTGCCCATATTGTGTTGGGCTGCCGTCTGCCTGTAATCCAGGGGATTATCTCTCCAGAACAGCAGCAATCAATCAAATTAAATGGATTAATTGATTAATGGAATTATAACAGCACTCTTAATAGTCGTTATTAAGGTCTGATTTTGTCTCTAAAATGTCGAAGTTTGCAGTCAGGCAAATTGTATATACCTCCAAACCTGTATACTTCCTATAGAATTTGCATTTAATACTCAATAAAACATGTGGAAAGATGATTGTTAGCGGAATGTTCACTGTACACAGAGGTGTTTGTATTATTGATTTTTTTTTCAACATTTACAATAGTTATAATGTCAAAATTACTTTAAATTAAAAATTTAAAAAACATTTCAAAATGTGTGTTCAAACGTTTGACTGGTGCCATATACACAGACATTTCACTGGGTACACTTCCCCTTATTGTCCATTTTATCAGCTCTACTGACCATATAGGCTGACTCTGTAGTTTACAGTTACAGATTGTAGTCCATCTGTTTCGCCTTTACTGTGTTCATCAGTGGTTCGGACCCTCACAGGACCAGCAGTGAGCAGGTATTATTTGAGTGGTAGATCATTCTCAGCACAGTGTTGGCACTGACATGGTAGAGGCACATTAGTGTGGAAGTGTGTGTGTGTGTGTTTCACAGATTGGGCCCCACACAGCAATGATGGTGGAGTTCTTAAACACTTCAGTGTCACTGTTGGGCTGAGAAAAGTGAACCAACCAAGAACAGCCATCACTGTTGTGTGGCCAGCAACTGTAAAAAAAGGACTAGAGCAGCAGTAACCACTCTTCTTCCTGGAAATATTCTTTCCGCGTTTGGGTCCAACCAGCATCTAACATGCTGGCCCCTCCTCCTTACTTCCCACTCCAGTCAATCTGGACTCTGAAAAAGTTCATTTGACTGAGCAGGTGTTGGAGATTTTGGTTGGAACTAGACTTCTGGGGAAGGTTGATGTCCAGGACCAGGACTGGTGACCACTGGACAAAGGGATGACCAACACAAACTCTGCAACATCAGTTGAACCATAATCAATAACTTTACATATGCAAGGTGGCTCAACAGATTAGATGTATCTGATAGATGTAGCCAGTAGAATAGATACTGAGTGGACACTGTTATTAACAAAACTGATCAAGAAAACAGGCTCAGCGGTGGGTGAGGAACTTGACGACATAAGGGGTAAAGGGGCCATTTGGCTGATGCGCTTATCCATAGCGACTTACAATCATTAGTCACAGGGACAGTCCCCCTGGAGCAACTGAGGGTTAAGTGTCTTGCTCAGGGGTACAATGGTAGAAAGTGGGGGTTTGAACCTGCAACTTTGTGGTCAACAGGTTTACAGGCAAATGTTTTACCCACTAGGCCACTTAAAAACATGCAGAAAGACAATGTGGAAACTGTGGCTGAAAAGAGAACATTGTTTAGACTTCCGTCCATCATAGACAATGCTGATCACCCATTCCACAGGGTGGTGGCAGAACTGAGAAGTACCTTCAGCCACACCAGCATAAAGTGCTCCACTGAACGCCACAGAAAATCCTTCTCTCCCACCACCATCAGACTCTACAACCCTCCCTCGGTCACACACCCACACAATAAAGTGACATTTTGTTGTGCAATTTCTTATTTGGTTTTTCATACTATCATTACGTGCATTATTATCTTGTAATTATGTTCAATAATGCACCATGTACAATATTGTGCAGTGTTCTTATCGGGTGTATAATGATAACATTATTATTATGTGCAATATCTTATTATTACATGCAATAATCTTACCATGTACACTATCATGTGCAGTTTTCTTATTGGGTGTTAAATCATTTGATTATTTGCAATGTCTTTTACTTATTATGTGCAATAGTCTTAATGTGTGAAATATCACTAGTTATGTCAATATTACTTGTATACTACTGATCTCCATTATGTGCAATAACCTAATAATCACCATTGGTGTTATCAGTAATTCACTTACTGTTTTTACTGGGCTTATTTAGACATTATATTTTATATTGGCCTGTCTCTGTGTGTCTGTGTAGTCGTAACCTAAGCAATTTGCTCGGGGATCACTGAAGTTTTCTGATTCTGATTCTGATCAAACAGTGTGTCGATGGAATGGATGGTGAGTGTAAATAAATGGTATTCAGTAAGGTGGCCAGTTGGTGTGTGCAAGACCTGTTTTAGGGACATGTCTTGTTTTAAAGTGTAATGTCACCATGCACAATTGCACTCAGGCTTAACCTGGGTCTGGGACTTCACGTGCCATTTCACAAAAAATGATCTACAGACAATATAGACAAACATGGGAGCTGAAATAATGTACACATTTCGATAAAGGATCTTACAGACTGTGTGTACATTCTATACACAGTGTTGCTAAAGGGGAACTAAGTTCAGCTTTATTCAAAGATTTAGTAGCTGCCACTTAAGGCACTTGATGCATGGTGGATAGAAGATGAGCTGCCTATGAGGCACTTTGGTAGGCTAATTGTGCTTACTGTAGTCAGATAGAGGATAAGGACTTCTCACTCGGCCTGACTCTGCTCATTTGCTTTATGTCCAGTAATAAAACCAGTGGTTGGCTATTGTTAGCGTATCTTCTCTATCTGCTTATTGTATTTAAAGCTGTCACTTATCTGCTTCCCTGAGAACCAATGTCTTTCACCTCCTGAAGGACAGTGGGACAATGAAAAAATTAAAGCCCTGATTAAGTATCTGTAAAGCCCTGATTAAGTATCTGTAATACATACTGATAAGGTGAAACAAAGACTGCATAATTAATGTGAGTCTGGGAATACCTAAGCAATTAATACACTGTAAAACTTAATTTTTACACTGCATTAATATAAATTGAACAATTACATACTGATTTTGATTTAGCATGTTATTATATTTTGCTAAGTGTTCTATACGGTGGCCCTGAAGTGCAAACCACACCAATAAATTACTAAACACAACAACAAATTGAGAAATACAAACTAATTCAGAAACAACAACAAAATTGAGAAACACAAAAACAAAT
>JBBPCX010000114.1:24246357-24283142 GCA_037974365.1 Hydrocynus forskahlii | reverse complement strand
CTCAATTTGTTGTGTTTCTCAATTTGTTGTTGTGTTTAGTGATTTGTTGGTGTGGTTTGCACTTCAGGGCCACCGTAGTTCTAAAACCTGGGGTCAGTTCTTTTTAAGTCCATGACATTAACACAAACACAAAGGATTTTTAGAAAAGAAAATATAATACATACAACCGCCTTCAGAACAGAATCCCCATATCTCCATTTTGACTTTTTTCGCATCTTAAAATTTTGCAAGTTTACACCCAGACAAATTTCTAGAATAAAGTTTGGCTGCCGTGACAACCATTGAAATTTGGGACGGTTTTTCTGCTATTTTGAAGTTACTTTTCTGAGATCTGAGAACTTGTTCTTACAGTGACAATATAAAGCTTACATGCATTGCATGCACTGAAAGGTTTACATGAATTAGGCATGATAGAAAAGTAAGAAAATCTACCTTGATTAGCATGGCTATGATGGTATTTATAAGCGTCAGAGGTGGTTGGATCAGTGTTGTTGTGTTAAAAACTTTAAAAAAGTAAAATAACACATGATAGACTATTTTAAATAGTACTAAAATAACTTTCTACCCACTATTTTTTTATTCTTTGTTCAAGAAACTAAATATGCTATAGAAATGTATGGTGGATTTGTATAGTGAGATGTTAATAATAGGTTAATATTTTACAGTATGCCAAACATTCATGTATACAGAAACATGAGTAACCTCATGGGACTAATACAGTGTTATCTTGTGAATTTGAACCCAAAGAAGCCTCAAGCATGCATAATTGTGACACTGTAAGAGACCCAACTAGCAAGGAAACAGCAAAAAACTAATTCCATAATGTTTAACTGAGATGATGAACTAAAAAATATGAGCAAGGAGAACTTTTGATTAATCTGACAAGCTGGAGTTCAGCGGACTCAATGCAGGTTAACTCAAGGGGAGCTGTGTAAAACATTACCCTATAATTTGGAGCCGAGTTGCATTTTTGAGTTTCACATCGTGTGGACCATACTGGTAATGGGCCCTCATGTAAGCGCGGGAGTGATAAAATTAATGCAAAAGCAGCTGGAGTTTATTCCTCTCACGTGGATATCCAGTAAGGTAATTTTCATTTCAGAGCTATGTTTTTTCATGCCAGTGAGGATAAACTCTTAAATAAAATCATGAGTAAAGTAGCCCTAAAAAGATTGGTACATCAACAGCTTTTGTCCTCTTTTCGTTTCAAGAAAAGTACTGTCCACTCATACGGGTAAAATGTCAACAAAAACTGCTGTGTGTGTGTGTGTGTGTGAGAGAGAGAGAGAGAACAGTTTTTTTCATTTGGAATGGGTGCTAAATTCTGGGCCAGCTTATCTGCAGTCTGACAGACTAGAGCATGCATAATGCTGCGTATATCTGCAGGTCAAATCATCCAGTGTGATTCTGACCCACAAGCAAGCCCCCACTGTCCCATATTTTCCTCCACACAATGCTGCTGATACTCGCTCATCCCTAGATAGTGGGGGGCTTTCCTCAGATTTCACTGAGCCGATCATCTCCACGATTTGATTTTATCTCCCTTAGCACTGGGGCCCTCGAACTGTCCAAGGAACTGTCCAAGCGACTAGCGCAGCCCCCTGGAAACATTTGCTTATCCACAGCATTACAGCGGAAGCCTGGCAGAGCACGGCAACACTAGAAAGTTGAACTGCAGTTGTTGTTTCTTTCTGTTTTTTTCTGTTCTAATAACACTGTGAATTACACCCAGGAAAGGCAATGAGTCATTTCCTAACAGTCCGTGCACCTAAAAATAGGTCCGCTTATTTACCACATTAATCTCTTTCCTCCCTCACCAGGAGACTCAGCATGGGGCAAGCGCAATTCGGTTATCTCCGGCAGAAAGTTCCTTTAGTCACATAATATTAGGAGGCCATTGCATTATGTACATTGGTGGCTGAACACGGAAAGCAATTTATTGTGGTTTCAGACTACTTTAGTTAAACAGGTTTTGTCCTCTGTCAGAGGCAGACAAATGTGTGGCGGGTTGGAACAAAGGCAAGCCGTTAAGAAACGTCCAAATAGATCATCATCTACATTTGTATCGGCCTTATAGGAAGGGAATTTTAGCCGCAACGAGAGGAAACCAATATTGCAATGTTATATAAAAGTCGGCCATTATTGGGTTCTGTGGTACAGTTGTTTCCAAATGCTATTTTCTTTCTAGCACCCTTTAAAATGCATGAGTTCCGGTGTCAGCGCACAAGCCTACTCATAAAAAACAACATGGGGGCCTACTGGGGGTTGCCAATGAACAAGGTTCATAACTGAAAAGAGCAAAGTCTGTTGCTTTGTCCTAATGTTCATTTATACACAATCATAGTTATTTTCCATTGCTAACATTCCAGCTGAAGGATCGAGGTGGTGAAGGGCAGTTTGGCACTTTCAAGCCCTACCTTTACATTTGAGGGGCACATTTTCACAATTTTCACAATTATGTGTGCACTGAATCCTTCCTGTGATAACAACTAGTCAAATAAATGTGTCAGTTAGGCCTCAACCTTTGAAGCTGCAGAAGATAACCTGTATAAAAATAACCTTTTTGTCATAACTACATTATAGTGGCCTCTTATAGTCACTCCTGAACACACAACAGCACAGCACACAGTGTGAACAATGTGAAATTCTTTCTCTGCATTTAACCCATTCACCAAGTGAAGGAGGGTGCTGCCACCAATGAGGGGTGCCCAGGGAGCAGCGTGTAGGGACAGGAACTCAGTGGTGTCACCAGCAGTCCAGGGATTTGAAACCACAACCTTCTGATCTCAGTGCAAACTCCTTAACCACTAGGCCACAAGATGGATGTACATTATATCCACCACAACTGAATTAAAGCAAAGACCAAGGCCAAGATAAAACAAAGGTAAACCTTTTAGAGCTGGAAGTAGCTACGGGACCAGCAGTGATTCAGAACAGGTGCCAAGGTGCCGCATGTCTGCTTGTCCAATTACTTAGGTAAAGTATAGCCAGGCGAAAGTTACTGTCAAACATGTTCTATCAAGTGTCGGGTTTAGTTAATGTTGCATAAAAAGAAAACTGGATAACAACTGCATACACAGTAGCCTCCTCTGCAGGGAGGGGCTTTGGAGGCAGGACCAGAGTGCAGCAGAGAGGGACTTGAAATTTGTACTCAGAGGCACACATTAGCAACTCACAGTGTTACATTAGTATACAGCTGAAGATTAATATCGCAAATCAGCTCCATTATCCCAACAAATTGGTTAGTTGTGTTTGGTAGGATGGAAGGATTTTTCAGTAGTGAGAATATGTCTTTTTTCAGGTGTGAGAATATGTCTCCGAATGTGGCGCTAAATATTTTGGCAGCAGAGTGTTGCACAGAGGTGAAGCATTTCACAAGTGTTTTTTTCCTCTATTGTTTCTACCAGCAGTCTCTTAAAAAACAGGTGGCAACTGCTCCAAGCATACAGTTAAAAGGGACAGGAGGGGTTCTTCATGTCATCATAGTTTGGAACTCTTCTTTTTGTTAATTTAGTTTGACCTTCATCATCAGAGATAATATTATGATATAATACTGACAAACAAGGATTTGGGTCCATGGAGATATTATCACAAAAATCCAAGACAGAATAGTCTATTTGTTATAATCTTACTCTGATGATAACCCCAAAGTGCTGAGATCTCCAAAGAATGTGACTCTGAAGGATAAACGGTACCAAGTTAATCATCTCTAGTGTTAAACAAAAGAGATATTTCAACTGACCTAAAGAAAAACAATATTTACTATTGATGCTTATTCCAGAATAATTCACTGACATGGCCTTTGTGCTACAGAACCTCTCCATGGACTGCCAGAATAACCCTTAACCCTCCAATCATGAAGGTTCTAACACCTAATTAATGTTCTATACAAATTATGCTCGATTTACATCAAAGGTTAAAAGGGTGCTCCATTAAAGTGAGTGACTATGGCATGTCTGTTTTTTTGATGACAAAAGATGAATGGGCTTGTAGCTCAGAAAATATATTTTCTGTCACCGGACTCTCAAGGTTGGAGAGAGAATCACTGAGCAACATGTAAACTATCAAAGGAGGTATATTATGAACGAGTAGCATTCCTGTGCCATAAACACAAGAAAGGACGCACAAGCGTGCCTTAGTGGTCTTAATCGCAGCAGATTCAGAGAATGTCTGCCCATTTATTCCATTAGAAAAGAAAGTCAACAAAGGCTCGGATGAGAAGATGCAGTTCTTTTTCTCATTTATTTTTTTCAATAGAAATGAATTTGACTGCAGAGTTAAATGCTGTTGGATTAACTTCAAAAAACAAATGAAAAAAAAACTACAGGCAAAGTGTGGACTCAACCAAGCCTTATATAATCTTTGACGAAAATAACCCAGCAATCTCTCACTTCTCTGTTCTGAGAAAACACAGCACTAGTCGACATGCTGTGAGGATGAGAGAAGAGGGGGATGTTTCCTTTCGGATGGCTTTTGCATCGTACATTTTACAAATAGAGGCGGCGCTCTGCTTGTTCCTTCAGCTTCGTTCGTTCCCAAAGGAAATAGAACCTATAAAAGACACCTCGATCAGACACTCTCCTTTTCACCTGATGCCTGGTGCCTGTGTGCTGGAAGACAGCTTTTTGTCACAGTTGCCCCCACAAGACCCTGGCCTGGGCCCTGTTCAGCCTCTACTGCAGCTCTTCAGACACTCTGTTTCACATTAGCTCCACTTTAGTTTGAGCTTCTATTTACAATCTTCGTTCGCACCTGTGTCTGGTTCTATTTCCCTGTGTGTAGTTACTCTTCCCTGTGTGTAGTTACTTTTCCCTGTGTGTAGTTACTTTTGCACCTGTGTTCAATTTATTTTCGCTGGGGGGCGGGGTGTTGTTTTGAAAAGTGGGGGGTATATGTCCCCCCCTGCTATAGTGGTTCCGGCACCCATGGTAAGGTAGGTAGATAAAACTAAACAGTTTTTTGTGGTGTGGCAGGTGCATTATCCTAAATCCACCTGCCACTCTACAATCATTACCCATACATGCCAGGACCAAATGTTGCTCAGAGCATCACACTGCTTCATCCCATGTTGTATCCTGGTGCCAGCACTTTGTCATGCACACGCACCAAGATATCCACATGAACTAAGAGAAAACATGATCCATCAGACCAGGCCTTCTTCTTCCATGGTCCATTTCTGGTGTGCCCATTGTAAGTGATTTCATTGACAGCATGGGCACTCTGACTGGTCTGCAGCTATGCGGTCCCATATGTAGCAAGCTGCAAGTTTACCTGGTACATGCATCCAGCCTCCATTCCTGCTGCTCCAGTGTTGCATGGCTGGGACAGTGTACGTATTTTACCCTTTCCCCACTGATGACACAGAAACCCTCCCAAAAGATGATTACATATTAATGTTATGAAAAACTGCATAACGCTGAGTGTTTGATACATAAAGCAGAATATGTTGTCAGTACTTCGAGAACAATGACTTACTGCATGTTTCATAAGATAAGACAATTAGGCAAATTATGGAGCCGATAAACATCATAAACTGCTCAGTAACAAATAGCTGATTGTATGTCAGCTCACTGCGCTATGCTTTTCAACTTGTTTACAAACCACGTTTTTGGGATGTTAGTTGTGTATTTTTGAGTTTTATGATATAACATTTTTACTACATCGCCCTGGCTCAAAGTGCATATCTGATGAGGAAACACTGAGTTTTAAAATGTTGAGTTTCCATCATCAGCAGCTCCTTTCACGTTTTGGGTTCAGACAAGTCACCCAGGCGATAAGGCGGCAGGAAGAGAAGTGTGTGTGCGGTACAAGGTCACACACGTTACATATCACCCCTCTATCTTCCACTCACCCCATCATCACCCTTACACAGCCGGCCGCAGGGGCTGAGGGGAGGGGGGTGGTGGTGCTGAACGATGGAGAGAATTTAGAAGAATGCATGCCTCCTTTCATTGAATAAACAGCGTCTCAGGGATGTCCCGCGGGAGCTCCACAGCCTTGGAAGCATAATGGTTTGTGTGAGATGTCGTTCTTTTCCCCCCTTTTGCAGCATGTGTAGGGTACGGCTGCGGAATCTAATTTGGTACAGACTGCTAGATTTCCATATATACAGCGGCATGCATTTGATACTGGAACATTTGTATGACAGCTTGAGTTACAGCAGAACGTTTGCATGTTTTTCTTTCTTGTTTGTTCTGCCTGATAGTATCTGCGGCCAAACCCAGTTACAGGCCCCAGCAACTCCTAGACTTATCAATAAACAAAAAAGGATCTCACATCTGTAACCGTGCATTAAAACCACAACGTAATGAAAGCCTGTGGCCAGTAATTCTATTATAATGAGTATTTATTTCTTAACAGTGTATATTAATCAAGATCTAATAACAGTTCTTATTACCAAAATTTTGGTTTTAATACTGACATTGCTTATAGTAATATAGTAATATATGGTTATTACTAGTACTGTAGAGTAACTAAAAGTGAAAAAGGATCCTAATATTAGTAATTGTGTATAGGAACAAAGATGTAGTAAAAGTCATACAAATAGACATTGTGTATACTGATCTGACATAAAATTAAAACCAACCGCCTTATATAATATAGCCACCCAAAATAGCACTGACTTGTTAAAGTATGGACCTCTGAACATCCACAAGACCTCTGAAAGTGAGCTGTGGTATCTTGTACCAAGACGTTAGTAGCAGATCCTTTAAGTTTTTTAGTTGCAAGCTGGGACTTTCATGGACTAGTTTGTCCATGTCTCACAGTTTGTCTCACAGATGCTCGATTGGAGTGAGATCTGGGAAATTTGGACACCAACACCATGAAACCTTTGTCATGTTCCTGAGAGCATTCCAAAACAGTTTTTTGTGGTGTGGCAGGTGCATTATCCTAAATCCACCTGCCACTCTACAATCATTACCCATACATGCCAGGACCAAATGTTGCTCAGAGCATCACACTGCTTCATCCCATGTTGTATCCTGGTGCCAGCACTTTGTCATGCACACGCACCAAGATATCCACATGAACTAAGAGAAAACATGATCCATCAGACCAGGCCTTCTTCTTCCATGGTCCATTTCTGGTGTGCCCATTGTAAGTGATTTCATTGACAGCATGGGTACTCTGACTGGTCTGCAGCTATGCCGTCCCATATGTAGCAAGCTGCAATGTGTTCTAGTGCCTTTCTGTCCCAGCCAGTATTAACTTATTTAGCAAATAGGATTGGATCAGCCATGCTAGTCTTTGCCCTGGGCACCCATGTTAACTAGCTGGTACTAACCACTGCATACTGGAAACATGCCACTAGACCCACCATATTGAAATTTTGGACATGCTCTGAACTAGTCGTATAGTCATCACAAGCTGGCCTATGTCAAAGTGGCGCAGATCCTTATGCTTGCCCATTTTCAGTGCATCCATCGCATCAGCTTCAAGAACTGACTGTTCACTTACTGCCTAATATATCCAACTCTTTGACAGATGCCAGTGTAATGAGATAATTAGTGTTATTCACTTCACCTGTCACAGATTTAAATATTGGGGCTGGTTATTGTATAGTATCTAGAGTACAAAAAATTGATGGAAATATATAGTAACTCAGACATTATAAGGTTATTATTACGGTAATTGTACAGTAATTACACTGTAGTAAATACATTTATTACTGTAATTGTGTATGATATTTATAATTTTGTAGGTTTTTATTACCGTAACAGTGTAATAAATAGATTCTAATCAGAACTTTTATCACAGTATTTTTTGGTATTTATTAATACTAGGGATTCACCGAAATTATTTTTTGGACCTAAACCAAAAACTGAAAATGAGGAAACACTTGGCTGAAAACCAAAACCGAAAATCGAAATAAATTATTATTATTAAATTATTAAATGAATAAATATGTTACAAAACAATGAAAATATTTATTTAGCATTCAAACAATGCACAATATAAAATAAAATTTGAAATAAAATACTTTACTTTGCTCCACTCATGAATAGACTAAAAGCAAGATAGCTGAAATATTATACAATTAAATATCTTCTCTCATAAAACTAGTGAATTCAAGTGCATTTTAAAATGAACAAAGTGCATTAAGAACAAGTGCTTTTAAAACTGTTGAAAGATAAAACAACATTTTCTGCAGGCTTATAAATAGTGTATTAAAACAAAGACTGACATAGTTCATATATTAACTGTAATCACTGGATGTGGGTGTGCTTGCCTCTTCTGTGATTGATCGGGATGTTTTGATTTTATATGATAATCTTGACGAGAAAGTCTTTGTGGATGCACCCCCTCTAGAAATTTCGGCATTCCACGCTTTAAATATGGCTTTACACGTGTCTTTCTTAAGCCAATTTCAGACCGAACACAGCAAGTGCGGCGCGTGGAGCGCAACTTGCTGTTGTTTGAGAGGAAGCACAAGCCTCGTGGTGAGTGCAGCGCATGCCGCATTCATCTGAAAGCGGCTTTAGATCCATACGGCAGCCATGCTGACTCTGATCCAGTCCGCATGCCGGCTGCGCTTGTTGATTACGTCATCACTGTTTCGGTCGCGTTAAAAAAAATTAGGCCAAAACCGAAAATGCATTTTTTTGCCATTTTCAGCCAAAAATTTTCAGTGGCCGAATATTTGGTGCATCCCTAATTAAAATAACAAAAATACATTAAAAGGACCAGACGAGGTCACCTGCCCAACCAGCAGTATGTCCCATACGATATATGTTTTAAAATAAATATATTCAGTGCAGCTGATGTGCAAAAGATGATGGATGGAGAATTTTTAAATCCCAGTGACACATGCATAAACATTAGTAGAAGAGATAGATGTGGGGGGAAGGGTAAAAGCTCTCGTATGCAGCCATTACAAGTGACTCAAATTTAGAGCAAGTAATACATTTCTCTCTCTCCCTCTCTTTCTCTCTCTCTCTCTCTCTCTCTCGCTCTCTCTCTCTCTCTCTCTCGCACACATACGATAGAATGTTAGTAAGCCTCTCAATAAAATCAGAACTGTTCTTTTGGAAAGAAGTGCACTTAAAATGTTAAGTGGAACAAAAAAGTGGAACAGTATTGTAGATATTTCACCAACTGGCTTATATATTACCAGAAAAAAAGCTTTATAAATGCTACACTTGATGAGGCATGTTGTGAAAAGTGTATATTTGGGAAGCAGGTAAGCAAGTAAGTGGCTTTCTAAAGAGTCATTAAAATATGCTCTTGTAAAAAACATAAATCAATGAATGCACACTTTTTAAAGAAGAAGATCCCAGATGATTAAAGGTTAGACTAAAAATGTAAACTACATACTGCATAGTCCACCTTTTTGCCGAGTTGTGTCCAGAGCTGATTAATCAGCCAATTAAAGAATCTGATTTACATTGCATTTAATCTGTGCTGTGCCATCATTCTTGTTCAGCAGTGATGGGGTGTGCCATTTATCTAATACGTGTGGTTTTTCACTACTACTGCCATTTTGTCGATTTCAAGCGAAATCAATTCGGACCCTGGCCCATGTAAATATAGCCATTAAATCTTTTCGCTGTTCATTTTGACAAAGAGAGATGATTCATATTGATAAAAGATCTAGTGCTTGTGTGTGTGTGTGGCAGAGATTGAGAGAGATTGGAAGTAAAATGGGTGAGGGATGTGTAAGGTTGGTAAGAGATAAAGATTCGCTTTTCTTCATACTTCATGGGATGGTGATCAGGGATCTTATGATTACATTTGGTGCCAGCATGCTGCACCAAGTAAATATAATTTTACAGTAATTTGACTCTAGAAAAGTAGAGGAATGAATAAAAAAGTTAACTTACTTAGATCAAGCCCCTCTTTGAAAGATATCTATGATATTTCCATTTTGACAAAATCACACAGGGTGGACCGAAAGCCTGCCTTCATCAGAATATTATATTACCCCGCCTCGCATTTCCACAATGCTCAATCAAGTCTATCCCCTAGCCAAAACATCAGCTAGAATGTAAATATGATCAATGTGCAAATGTGCTTGTCCAGAGGTGAAATGTGACTTGTTTCGTCCTTTGTGTACACTCCAATATTTCACTCCATCGTGGAAAAAAAGATCTCATTCCAGATTAAGAGGAAGAAAAAAATATTCTTATGACAAGAACCTCGGGAAGCCTCGAAACAGATGGATTTGCGAGTTCCTTTTCCTCAAGTGCCTGAGTCTGAAGCTCACTTCAGACTGCAAATGAACGTTCCTCAGCCAGTTCCGAAAAGAGTCAGCCTGGTAATTAGGCTGTATGCTCGTGAGCCTGGAAGAGTTATGTAAATTCCCTATTGTTTAAATACCCTCCTTCATTTTGCATCAAAACAAATTTATGATAATTTGCGCAATTGGTCGTGAACATGGCGGTGTTTGCCTTGGCAAATCAACTGTAGGTATTTTTCATAAAGCAAGATGAAAAATGTACAAACTTATGCAGGATTCGAAACACTGAAGCGATTTCATTCGTGATTAAGAAATGCATTAAGGACTCCACGATGAGGACGACTTTCGTAATATTACACATGCTCTGGGTATCGTCACGAGACCAGATGAAAGTTTGCTGTTTGACAAAGCGAAGATGTTCAAGTAGAAGTATTTCAACATCCCCACATCAGCAGGGACGCATTCAAAGTTCTCCTTCTCTTTAAGCAGACTTCACTTCAAAACTTACACCGCAGTATTTGATCCATCCTGGATTTTCTACAATTGGAAGCATTTTTATCTTCTTTTATCTTCATTTAGTCAATGACAAACAGCTTAATCGAGCTTGGAATGTGAAGAAAACAAATGTCTGCAGAGTGGATATTTGTTTCTATGCAGATAAACGGATGAAAAGGACACTGGCAGTCTTTGTTCAGGAACACTGCAAACCGAAAACAAGGTCATATTCTGGATAATCACGCACGACAATGACAGTGATGGACATAAAGTGATTTGCTATGAGAAACGTGTCTATGCGAAGAAGACGGACATCCAATAAGGCGAAAGGATCTCTCTCTCTCTCTCTCTCTCTCTCTTTCTCTTTCTTTTGTAAAGCACCAAAAAAGAAAAGAGGGAGGCCCTAAGTGGTGTAATGAAAATTCAGCAACACATCTCTCTCCTTTATAGCCATTAATTCTTCATAGCAAGAGTCATATTTTTCAAGAAAATTAATTCTGGTGACTGATTTGCTTTTGTAATAACCTAATAGTTTGCCACTGGCCTGTGCACTCGACTGGAACAGATAGAGAGAAGCATATATCGATTGAGCAGCTTGCGCAGCAGCTGATTTAATACACAGATTTAATTTTGTTTCACTCGCCTATTTGCTGCAATACCCTCCTTGATAAAGCAGAGAAGAATAAAAAATAGCAAAAAAAATGAAAGGCAGGATTCAAAAAACGAATGCACATTTTAATTTCGGGCTGAGATTGTCAATGTCACGGGCAACGGCAAGCTTCTTCTGAATACAGTTTGAATGACAAGCTGCATAACCGCGTATTAACATGGCAGGGGAAGAGCGGAGTGTTAAACATCATGAGAATATTAAAAAAAAAGAAAGAAAGAAAACTGCGAGAACACATTATGGAGCTTCAAGTGTAAGATGTGACCCCATTTGTGACTCTAAATGATTACTCAAATGGTGGCGTAAAATGAGTCAGAGAAGATGAGGTTGAAAACATCTCCAAATTCAGAATTTCTATTCAGTCTTTGGAAGTAAAATGCTAAAAATGGCGAGAAATGGGAAGAGAGAGGAATAACAACCACTTCTGGTTCTTGAAAAAACTTTGAAATGATGTTTCATTGTAAACCTCTTTAAAGAAGAACTATTGTAAAGGAGCCGTGTGAGACTGAAGGAGCCTTTCTGCCTGTTTCCTAGAAATGGACTCCTCTGATCTTTTTTTAATGTTTTTTTTTTTTTCCATATTTCAAAAGTAATTAAAATGTACATTCAAGGCCAGTACTGTGTGAGAAGGACCTCCAAAATTGCAAACCATTGAATCATTTTGAAGAAAGTACAGAAAACACACAAAGGTAATCCATATCAACTCACCTAGACCTCCCAGTTCATGTCAAGGACTTTCTTGAAAAAATTCATATGAAAACTTCTTTTAAACTCATGGGACTTTGCAAAACTCTACTTCAAACACTTTTTTGGTCATGATTTTTTTATTTGGCCCTGGGAGCTAAATTTCATCGTTTTCGCAGTTCTTTGTAACCCTCAACAGCTGCTGATTTTTAACTGGTTTGGACTGAAATTTGTATTGAACATCCAAGAAACACCCATGACACCCAGTACTCAAGTAAATATTTGTCACTGAATGTTTACAGTTATTCGTAATCTGAAAAATCTTTACTAGTCAAAAATGCATTTCTTTCTTATAACCATATTGTTATTCAGTTTTGATTAATCTGGATCAATAGAGTTCCATCACAGCTAGACGTTTCTATTATTTTGTGCTGCCACAAAAATACATATCTTCAGAGTTGTTATTGTTGCTATTGTTTCTAGTGGTACTTTTCACTGGCTGTAATAATACATTCAGTGGTCTTACATATTGCAAGATATTTGCCCTGTGCTGTCCCTGTGTGATGGCTACTGAGCCCGTTTATAAGCAGATTCAAGAAATTGACTAGAAAATTACAGTTTGTAATGGTTTGGTTTTTCAGTACTAGATGATTATTTAAGTCTTGTTGATTTCATGGGTCTAGAAATCAATATTATTTCAGTATACAAGTATTTTTTGGGGAGAAAAAAGGCTTATCTGAAACAGCTTTGGGAGGATTATTGCAATACAAATTGCAACATATGCAGATGTATATTAAAGAGTGTGATCACAATTCATCTTTTAGCAGCTTGATGTGATACTGAGATCATGGAATCAGGTTCTACTGGAAAAAAACCTTGAAGAAGAAGCCATCACAAGACATCCCTACTTCTTGAATTGGAAACATGATCTCACCATTACATCAACTTCCTTCAAGATGAATGACCCACAATCAAAGTGTTACGAAGTGTTATTTTTACAAAATCCCTTTTTCAAACGTTTTTACATGTAGTGCAAAGTAGATGTCAGTAACCTCTGATGGGTTTCTGCAGGCTGCCATACAACCCAAAAATGTCTAAGAACCTTTATTTTTTTAAAGAGTTTTTCATCATGGCAATGTTTTTTTGATTCTAAATGCAGGCTTTCATGCTCCCTCCCTGACAGGTGCTTTGGCTACCAAAGGTGAAGGCTTCCACAAGAAAAAATAGAGAGATAGCCCGTATGCAAGTCTCCACAAGCTTGTCATTTCCAGTTGCCAGAACATCTGCTGTTGGACCGTAATGAAAAAGAGAACATTGTGTGATGCTTTTTTGCAGCCATTTCCACCCAAATCCAGACACTGGCAGGCTGAACAGTGCTGTATTGTTGAAAAGAGTCTATAAATGTTCTTGATGTGTCATTCCAGCTGTCATCTGTAGATGATCTGTGTCATGTTGGCTTACGTGGGCAATTATGTGCCAGGATGCCCAGTCATACACAGCAAGCAGAAAAAGAGAAAAACACTGGAGTAACCATGACCTCTAAAGTGAAAGACACCTTTAGTGTTTGAATAAACTTGTTTTATGAAAGGGCCTCGGGTTTGTTGCCCTTTGAATTTGAAAAATAAAAATCGTCTTGTTCCAACCTTAGGAAGAGTAAAGCCGGCAAAGCCGCAAAGCCACTCAACTATTTTGACATGGAGAATAGTAGATACCATTACTGTATATGTTCTCTTCTGTAAGTGCCCCCTTCTCTTCTTTTCATTCTTTCACTCACTCTATAAGATTCCTTCAGCTCACACAGTTGTTCTCAAACCTCTGCTCTTTATGCACAATATAAGACCACAGAATTTCACAAAGTCTCTTTTGAGTTTGTTTAATTGGATAAATTAAAATTCAAAGGCTTCTTTAGAAAGTTGAGAGTGATACTGAGTATAATCTCTCTTTCTCTCTTTCCGTCTTTGCCCCTTTTCTCTACTTCTCTTTCTCTTTTGCCTTTCCTTCATTCAGCATATGAAAGTGACCTGTCTCCCCTGACCATAAAAGCCAGAGACATGCCCTGTGGGGGACTGTTAGTGGAAACCCATGTAGCTGAGTGATTAAAAGTTAATGCCATCTAGTCCTGTCCTCCATCCATTAGATGCAAAGCAAATAAATGAGCCTCACCTCGACTCGCTCGTTATCCAAAAGAATGTGTGAATGAGAAAACAGTCTGTATGATTCACGGGTTTGATCTTATTGTTCTCGGGAGTTTTAATACGAATGTCGTCATGACCCATGTTAAAAGGCAGTCCAGCTCTAAGGTTAATGAAGAGCGAACAACTCATGTACCTTTGTGGTACACTATCTCTTCTATACTGTTAATGAAATTATCCATGCAGGTAGTAGATTTTCATTCTGACAGAACAGTTATTAGCCTAATCGATAGTTCTTAATCCAAACCCATTCCAAGCTTGTGTCAAAAAAACTACAGAATTACAGTCGTTTGCAAAAGTTTAGATGGCCCTTGTGAATATAACATATCCCCTACAGAGCACACACTCCTGCACATTTTAATGCCATTTATTAGGTGAATTTAACATACTGGGGAAACAGTCATGCTTTAAATTTGGCATTTGCAAAGGCACATTATATAGTTTATGTTTTACTTATGTTTTATATTTATGTTAAATTCACTAAATTGGTAAAACCTGTGCACTATGATTTGCAGAAAATGCATATTTGAGTTTGTGCCCTTATTTTCACTTATAAAATCAACCAAACAGGGATATTCAAACACTCATAAAATATATAAAATGTAATGAACTCATTAGATGCCACATTAATTAGGCAATATGGAAGGGTTAGCTAATTATTTAAATAGAACTGCATAATTACAGTGAATGACAATTATATAATATATTGCATTTACATTTAGTTTCTATTCTGCATTGATAGAGTCAGCTAGTACTTTCTGACTTTTGTCTAGTCGTTGTCAACAACAGTGAAGCGTGTGGCACAAATGTAATGTAAAACAGGTTGAGGGTGACTCCATAAACATCAACTCATTTTCATTTAATTCAAATAATAATGAAATATTTTGTTTTCTTTTTACAAACACAAACATGAATTTGTACTTTCTGTTTATTTTGAATTTTTCAGCTACAGTTAAAAACTGGTGGTGAGGTAAAACTTTGGATAGCCCTCTTTGGATGTCTTCTACATGCCTGCTATAAACATCTGAGTATTTTTAGGGGATGATCCGAGTAAAGTGGGGCCAGAAATGGTGCATATGGAGGATATATGGGGCAAAAACACAAACCCATTAAAACTGTCCCTAGACTTATAAATTCCTGAAAACTGTAAATCATGAGATGCTGCTGAGAAACCGAACTGTTTTCAAAGCAACTACAGTGACTTAGAATCATGGTATTACATGAAACTGGAGATGATTTGTGGAACAAATAATGTATCTGAAACGAACAGTGCGAACCAAGCAGTGTGAAGTGGTGGGTAAAGTGCTACTTAGTTCAGCGGAGACAGTTTTCAGTGCAGAATTATTTTCAGTCTGCCAGATCAGTGTGGCCTCATCCAAAAAAATCTCCACACCATGCCAAAAGAATGTTCTCTCAGCTTTCAATCCCACATGTGACCCTCTAAAATCAGTGCTGTTTTCTGCACTTGCCACAGTAAACACAGATCATTAATTTAAAGATCAATCCTGGTAATGTTCTGGACCCATAAGCACAGAGGCCATTATGAGCTGCAGGGAGAGAGGCTAAAGGTCAACCCCCCCCCTCCGTTCCTGTCAGCAGGAGACCACATTCTAATTAACCATGTCATTAGAATGAGGATAAATGAAGAATGTCTGGTATTAGCACTTTGGATCTTGGTGGTGAATTGTAATTGGAGTTGAGACTCAGTGAGGTACAGATGTTTCCAGGTGATGAATAGGTACTAATGGTGCAGGCGACAACATCTTTGTTATTGCCCTCAAAAGGCTACATGATGTTCAGTTTTGGCTACTGCGGTGGATAATTCAGTACAGCTTACCAATGTCTAGAAGATACACTGCAGAAATAATGATAGAATTTCACCACAAAGAAGAATCACAATGAAAAATGTACTGAAGTATGCAAATGTTTGAACACCCTCAGTAACATATCCATCATTTACGCTGGAGATGCTGGGGACGCTGTGGAGATGTCCCCACCACTTTGTGTCACTGTCCATTTTGCCCCCTTCAGTTTTTTTTAAAAAGCAGTAACCACAGTAAGGAACAAGATTACATCTTACATCACAATGATAGCGAGCCAATATGCTTACTTAATCAGACCCCAAAAATGACCTTTTAACCTAGTCTTGAGCTAAACAAAAAGCTTTTTGTACCTTTTAATCTACTGTCTTCTTGTATCTGTGTATTTTAATGCTGTTATTGCATTTACTCTAACAGGCAATTTATAAATGAGCAAGTTGCTTATTATTGCTAGCCCCCTGAGTCAAATCAAATGTTGCTATAGTGATTCTGTTTTGAATATGTGCACAAGCTCGCTCAGAAATTATTGTAGTACATCCAGCAGTAAAGACAGCATAAAGCTTCATTTATAGAATGGATGCTAGAACACTCAGGAGCACACAGAAAGCTCAGATTCCTCATGCTGAACCTTCTACTGTGACCACTGTGGACATGGATAACATTTTATTTAAGCAAGTTAAAAGAGATCATGTCAAAAGGAGAGGTACTTGATGTTTTGTATGATATTTGAGGAAGGTCCTGCTAGGAATATGGTTAAGGCTAATTTCTCATGCAATAATCACAGTGTAAAATCATGACCAGGAGCGCTGCTGGTACTGTTTAACCCTTTGGAAGAACATAATATTGAAACTCCACTACTTATTGCAAGATTCAAGAGAACTGAATCATTCAGTGAATAGAAAGAAGGGTGAACTATAAAGGCTGATCATCCTGATCATTTTACCAAAAATGGAATGTTGTAATAGATAAACGTATTGATAATAAAAATAATAATAATAATGGGTTCTCTGAGCGCCCAGTCAGTGCTGGGCCCTTGGAATCATCCTAACTTCCTTCTCACCGACGGTGCCCCTGATCATGACAGAGCAGTAAAAATGGTTTACTTGTTTTATCATCATAACACTGCTTGCACTCAGGTTGTGTCTTGACATTTGTACAAAAGAGCCCACAATGATTAAGCTGAAACACGGGGCCACAGTGCCGTGGCCACAGAAAAGTGGCTGACATCATCTCTATAAGGAGCTGTGTTTCAGCCTGCTTCTGTTCGCTGGCGTCAGACTTTATGATGTATGTGGCGTGTCAGAGAGTAAACTATGACCTATTAGTTTTGATAAATGGTCTGGGGCAGTTTGTCTCCTCCACTAAGTTGCTGGGTGTGCTCAACAGGCTGGGGGCACGTGCCAGCACTAAACGCAGCCCATGGAGTCGTATTTATCATGCTCACAGTGTGACGCCCACACTCTGATTCAGGTGGCCAGTTGGTGAGTTTATGGTGAGAAAACAACGTGTGAAACAACAGATGGGCAGCACGAGCACACCGTTGTTATGGGTTTGAGCTAACGGTGTTAACTTATGCCGGGTTACAAAAGAAGCAAGTTAAAGCAATGGTTTAGTAAAAAATCTGCTTTTTTTCCCCACTTTCTCAGTTATAGTTAATCAGCCCAGGCATGCATGGTGTCTGAAGCTTGCTTCTGGAGCTATGAGGATAAAGCAGTTAGTAATGGAAGACAGCCAGCCAATGAACATGATGCAAACTGCATGCAATCAGTCGCTCATATTTCAACCGTGCCAAGTTCTTTTGGCTTTTTCTTCTTTTTCTGCTTTCGTGGGGCTCTTGATTAAAGCTCTATGGTCATTTTTCCGCTGCACAGTCAGTCACAAAGAAAAAGAACTGACCCAGGCTGGAACAAATGGGTCCTCATGGTTATAATTCTAGTACTTTTTCCACCTATTACAAACAGCTAGAAGCATCAGTACTCTAAAGTATCTAGTTTGATTAAATCACTACCTTTCTTGATAATTTATTGGCTGAAATATTGCACAATTCTGTGCCCATACAAATGACTACATTTACACAGGCTCAAGTAGAGCCAGTCAAAGCTTTTTTTTTTTTTTTTCTCTTCGAAGCAGGTGCAAAAACTGGTAAGCAAACAATGCTGTCATATAAACTGAAATTTCAAACTTTAAATAGAACGTAAATGTTCTAAAAATACATACTTGATTATACAAATGTCCTCCCATAGAGATCTAATAACGCCTTTCCACTAGCCCAAGGAACGTAGCTGTACCGCAAAAAGATGTTTTTCCATTACAAATGAAGTGACTGGAGCCGCACCCATGCTGTCACGGCCCGGCTTCACGGCAGGGCCAAAAAACAGGTGGCAGCCAAGCCGACTGCTTCACTGCTCTTTATTGGTCAGAAAATGTTGTCATGACAAAAGACATTTTGCATTTACGGCATTTAGCTGAGGCTTTTATACAAAGTGACTTCCATTCCCTAACTACAGGGGGCAGTCTCCCTGGAGCAGCTCTGGGTTTGGGTCTTGCTCAGGAACCCCGTGGTAGGATTCGGAACCATGACCTCTTGGTCCAGAGGCAAGTATCCGTTCTTTTAGAAACAAAACAAAAACAATAACAATCGAGATATAAACTACAACTGGGAACCCAGTGAAGTACAAGCACTACTATCTATTTGGGCTGAAGCTATATTTCAGTGGGAATTCTCTAACACTGTGAAAAATGTGAAGGTGTACAAGGACATCGCTTACAAGTTAGCTGGGTTAGGTTTTCATCGCATGGCTAAACAACTGGGAAAAAAATGAAAAAAACTCAATCTAAGACTATAAAACAAAAAAGACCACATTAACAAAAGCAACTGCAACTCTGACAGAACTTTCCGCAGGTATGATTGCATAAACGCAGTTTTTTGGGATGACGGCTGGCCATAAACAGTGGGGAGAGAATCTCTCTTCCTGGGCTGAGATACACTGAAAAATCGAAGTGTGCTGCTAGATCTGTGCCATCGCAGGTACAGCATAGTTCCTGTATACCCATGGAAAAGTGTCTTAAATGTCTTGCACAGTATTTGGTTCAGACAGCAGGTCTTCTTCAGACTGTGAACTGACACATCAGCCACTTGCTTACTTTGGCTTTTCACTAGATGTGCTGACAGGGAATTGGTGCACTTTTCTGAGCCCACACACTTCCACAAATCTTTACAGCTACATGCAATCATGTGTAGAATCAAAGCTTGACAAGTGAAAATATGAGCAAAAATCTTGAATCTGTGGAGTCTACATAGTTAAAGCATTAGCACCGGTTTCCTAAGCAGCTTACCTTAGCAAACATTTTACACAGTAATAATTCTAAAAACAGCAATCAGCGCATCAACACACTGCTGTAGTTTACATTCTGCACTTCGTGTTCTTCGACTTTATCCTGACCTGGAACAATAAAGAATTTGATAAATTAACATTGACTTCAGCTGCAAATGTTATCAAAACCTCCTTGAGTACCTGTAGGGCCCTTTGGTGCCAATCTTGATCAGGTACAAAATAACCAGAAAAACGGACCTTTCTGTAGTTTACCAACAGCAAATTGAAAAAGGCCAGCTCTAGTTTTCTAATACCTAAGGGTCTTGTACTCTCTGGAGTGGACAAATGCCCATGATAACCCAAAGCCTCCTTACCCCTTTCCTGCAGGTACGAGCGGATTTGATTGAGCAGCCCTGAATGGGTTGGATAAAGAGAGAAATTAAACGTGACTATCATATAGCAAAAAGACTAATCTACTGACACCACATACCCTCAGAGCGTGTTTCTCCAGTTAGGGTGGAGTTTGGAGCTGTGCAGTCCATGGGAGCTCATTTTTATGTGCAGTATCAGACTTAAACGGATTGAAGAAGACACAGGGCCATCAGACCACATTGATTATCAAAAGGAGCCTGAGGGCCAGTGAGTGTGAGTGTGTGGGGGTTTGTGCCAGGATGTGTGTGTGTGTGTGTGTGTGTGTGTGTGTGTGTGTGTGTGTGTGTGTGTGTGTGTGTATGTGGATGAGCGGGGGGTCATATGGGGGGGTGCTCGCTTTGGCAGGCCCCACCTGAGGCTCATCTGAGATTTGTCAAAGCCGTCTTTGTGGAATTCCCAGGAATCCTTCCTTGGGGAGGACACTGATACGGATTCCGACCTATTGAGGCAGGCACATCCCTGAAGGGGAAAGAGCCTCTTCAGCGGCCAACAGGAGGGCTATTTTTGCTTCTTTGCGGAGAAAGGCCCATTGAAATGATTGCGTTGCAGAGATTACATTGAGGTTTGTTCTTGTCTGCTTGGTAGAGAAAGTCATCTCACGCAACACTTCAGTGGTGGAGTGGGAAAAAAAATGTTTTTCACTTTCTTTCACTTTATCATCTTGCACTTGGTCTTTCTTTTTCTTTTCTTTCTTTCTGTCTTGGTGTTTTAGTTTTTGGAAAAAATGTCTGAAAAACAAAGTAAGAGATAAAGTAAAAATAACGTTAGGTGAGTAATAACAAAAAGAAAAAAAACTCGAAATAACAACTTCAACTGTATTTTGGTAATCATTATTTCAGAGCCATCTGCTGTTTTGATTGTTTTTAAATGATTTTGCATTTTTCAATCAATTTAATTTATTTCATTTCACATTGGCTTGACTGGCTTTCCAGTTTAGCTTTGTTGTGTGTTGTCCTATCTTGACTCCTTTACACCTGCTTTGTGTCTTTGGATGGGAAGCTAAAGCTAAATCAGTTATCCATGGTCTTCCACTTCAACCCCATGTTAGTGCACGGGCCAGATTGATTACCATGTAAACAAAGAATTTGTGAAATATTTTCAGCACAGTTAAAGAACATGAATGCAGGTGCTCAGTAGGGGTTGCTGAGGGTTTCCCTTTAGTAAGTGCACTCCTAACACATAATGCTATGCAAAAGTCTTAGGCACCTGAGAAATTTATATTTAAAAGATGTTAAAACAGGCCAGTAAGTGTTTTTCTTTTCCTCATAAATACCTGGTTTGGCTAAATGAATACTTCATGAGATTAACTCTTGTGTGCAGCTCATGGAATTTCATAAACACATAAACCTGGACTCAACTCTGCATTCTTCTAATTGGCTGATAAAATTATTTCAAACCAGCTGTCAATTACTTGTTACAAACAAAACAGAAATTCTGCATTCATTCCAACGTTAACATGTGTCTCTGCTGGCAGAAAGACACTCAGTGCTGAGATAAATGCCTTTAAAGTATTTGCATAAGCGACCAAGATTTTTGCACCGTACACATCATAATAAAAATTTTTCTTTAAGTTCTTTAATGAAATGCCATTAAATATTAGTCTATATTTAACAATATATTTAACAGAACTACGCGGGGCCTTGGATAGGTACGTTCTTCTCATTGTCAGAACTGGGAAATACTGTGTTAAATATATCCATCCTATAAGACATCAAGTGGGCAATGTCCATCATCTGTCAGATTCGCAGTAAGCCATACTTACACAATGCTGTTTATAATGCCGAACTCAATCGCTGCACTCAATCATTCCCGCACTCATCTCTGTCTAACATAACAGGTCATGAGAACACAAAAACACGCCATGCAGATGGAGAATTAGTAACAACAGAGATTAAACAGCCTTTCAGAAGTATCATGGAGCGCAGACTGGGATTGCCACTAATCCCTCTGAGATTTATCGGCCGGTCAACACTTCAATCACGCACGCGTGCTCCCCCACCAACATACACAGCCGAGAATGATAAACAGAGTGCCTGAGATCAAGCCATTACCTTCAACAGCAGTCTCAGACACTCAAACTCCTTTTCGCTGTCTCAAACGCACACGCGCACCATGCTTACTTTTAATTAAGCCTCCGATGCTACCCATTCTGAGGCCTCATTGTTCTTTCCACCACACTCCACTCCCCTCTCTCAGACAGACACAGCAAATAATTAGCCAAACTCAAAGAGAATGAGGCACAAGGTGGAGAATCGGAGGGAGCGCTGGGACCTTCAGCAAATAATGTGGGATGGGTAGAGCTTTTCTCTTTCTCTCTCTGTTCCTCCAACGTGGCCAATGAATTATTCAGCAAGGCGGTGAACAGCCACAGGCTACGGCATCGCTCTGCCCGCTCTGAGGAGGCTACTCAATTAAATCTTTTAAATATACTACTCCTCCACACCTCTTTATCAATAATTCCACAGTTCTGCTCCTTGGGCACCAGCAATGTGGCTCTGATAGGTGAAGTGATTAGTCCGGCCTATGGAAGAGCGTTTATTTGAAGCCATGTCGCAACAGCATGATCGGGAAAAAGCTATTCTCTTTATTGTGAGATGAAACATCGAGGAAAACAGCAGAGCAGGAATCATAAGTGCAGCGCTTGAGAGTAACCACTAACATCCTGGAGGAAGCCAGAATAAAATTATACAGGGTTATACACAGGATTTCTCAAAGTTTTAGCATAATTAAACGGTTTAGATGCTCTGTTTTCGAGGAACATAGCAAGTCAGAATTGTTCACAGTGGTGGTGATTTGCCAGTATTTTAACATCAGCATTACATCGAAAAACTCCTGCAGGTTCTCTGTTTGATTTAGATAGTAACGAAAAGGGTTAGATTTTTTTGTAGATGTCGCAACTCCTGGTTCCTATCAACGCCACTATGAAAGAAAAGAAGGTTCCCTCTACCATTTCACATCAGACCATTCAGAATGACTTTATGTATCTCTCAATTGCTGAATTATACAGAAATAAAAAAAAACAAACAGCTGAATTCCCCTTTAGACTGGTAGCAGGCTGGTTGAACGTACAAGTAGTGAAGATTACACAATCAGCATTTTCACCATTCACCATCACTGCCATAAAAAAATACTTTGAAATGTCAGCTGCATTTACATTATGTGGCATGTAAGGGAACAGAAGAACAATTTATAAAGAAACATCTTTCACCAAAAAAAACATTTTTAATGTGCTGGACTTGGTGTAAGGTTATTTTAGCTAATGGGCTTTTTTATATTCCTTTTTTATGTAAATGGACACAATTCACTCTTACTGTCTCTGTTTATCCTTCAGTAATAAACAGGCTGGTTTTATTACTGTTTGTTACTGTGTTCAAATTGATGTATGTTAATAAGCTCTGTTCTGATTGCGTGTGCCTCATTCAAAAAGCAGTCTGGACTAAAACACTACTCATAACTTTAACTTGAATGGGTGTGGCTAAACGTGGCAATGGGCTTAAGATCCCTTGGGCCCCAAGCAAGTTTTCCATTGGCCAGTTAAGGCCTTTGATTTGTTGGGGGGGGGGTTTAGTGATTGGAAACACCTACTTGTGTCTTACAGTTACATTTACAGCACTTAGCAGATGCTTTTATCCAAAGTGACTTCCATTCCCTAACTACAGGGGGCAGTCTCCCAGGTGCAACTTGGGGTTGAGGGTCTTGCTCAGGAACGCAGTGGTGGTGCGCTGAAGGTAGGATTTGAATCCATGACCTCTTGGTCCAGAAGCAAGTATCCTACCACCTAGGCCACCATCATGTCTTGTGGTACAACAATCTATGGCTAAACTACTGTAGGCTGAAAAGGTGGAAATATTTAAAAAAGAAAATTGTGACATCACAAAATTAGTGATTCCAAAACAGGCTGTATTCATTTCCTTAAATGAACAGGATTCATTTTGAAACTTCATACAATCAAGATATGGGTTTTTCCAAGGTATGGGGCCTTTAAGTTGTTCTCTAAGTAATATTTTCTCTGAGAAGCTAAGGTCCCTAAAGCGTTTGCAGATATTTTACCAATTTTTAGAACTTTTTTTAATCTTGTGGGGTCGTCTTTCTTGTTGTTTGAGGTCACGCTTGAGAGGCGCATCCCAATCCTCTGCTTTTGGCTCAAGAAAGCAGACTTGAAGATCAAAGTCTTGGACTATTTTCAATAGTGTTTACAAAATACACTCAACGTTCATTAATCCAGATCTAAACCAACATTCAGTCAAACAGCAGTCTGCGCCCACTTGCATATTTTAAACAGTCAAGGCGGGAATATCTGAGATATTCAAATAAATGACTCCTACTGCGAGACATAGGATAAACACACGTTTCTTCTGCCTGTTATACAGTAGATGTATTCTCTTTGATTTTTTTTTTAAGTTTGAGGAGAATTTGAGTGTTACACAGGATAAATGCATGTTTGTGGTCGTGTGGGAGTTTTCCCCTTTCTGCACACCGCACACACCACACACACACACACACACACACACACACTCAGAAGAGCAGCCTGCAGCCCACAGCCTTGATATCTCAAGGTCGCCACTAAACCATGTCCAAAACGAAAACCCATTTCTCACACCACCCCGTTTCAACCCCACACACACCCATCAGAAAAAATAATAACATTAAATTGTCTTGCCATAGAATCCAAATAGAAATGATTGAGCACTACAGTGGTCTATAAGACATCCTCTCTAAACAGTCCGCTCTTCTCTAATCTGACATATTCATAATTGCCTTCTACAAAAAAAAAACAAAAAAAACCCAGAGCTCCTGGAGAATGACCCTTTTTCTCTGTCGCAGAACAATTAAACCCAAAAAAAGACCCCGGTCGTTCGTCGAGTTGCTTCGCTAATGATTATCATAATTATTGTCAATTATTTTAATGCTCTAATTGAAAGAAAGGCAAGGCCTGAAGGCTGCTGACAGGTCCTTTTGAAAGCGGTGAGGTGGTTTGCGCTGCTCATCCGCTCAGCCTCGCTTTAATTAGCTTCGGCTGAATCTTTGCTCTCCTGTTCTAATGCCCACTCCTCTCCCTTGACCTTGCCTCTTAAAACAGATTGGTTCGGCCTCGTCTTTCTGCCTGACAAGGATTTCACATAGGGCCTAATAGCGGATGGTCCTGGTGTTTATGAAAAGCTCGCGCCCATTAGCAGAGCTCTTTTTCTTTCTGTCTTCCTCTCTTTCTTCTTTCTCTTTTCATATAACTCATGACTTACAGTCTTACACTGCAATATACGCATTTTAACTTCAACCTGCCGCTGATAAGAGGAGCTTGATGCGAGCGTATCTGAATACAAAAGCAGCGAGTGATGCTGGCTCCCAATTTGAGGCCTTTTCTGAGTCTGCTGACGCTTAAAGAAAGATCCACTTCATGCCAAGGAACTTCTCACTTTGAAAGCACTTTATCCCCAACTTATGCGTTTCTGTCCCCGGCCGTAGCCAGGTAAGCATAAAATGCACAGAAGGTGCACCCTGGCTGGGAAGCCCTATCCCTCACTTTGACAGACCCTGTCACAGTTGCTTGTATTAGATGGTGAGACCATGGCAGTAAGGTGGATATGAAGGAAAAGTGAATGGTTGTAATGATTTTTGTGAGGATTTGCCATGAAATATGATTTGGCTTGCGAACCACAGCTTTGGGCACAAGCAGAAATGAGAACCTGAGCAAACTGTAATGACGAGGTTAGGCCAAATTCTAACACCAATAAAGTGCTTGGCCTCATTTTCTATCTAAAAAGATATATATTTTTTTTACCGTATGGCGAGATATCCAAAAAGGAGTCTCTCTGCTCAGACTTGTTTGGGAAAATGGGAGATTTTCTTGCTGCAGAAAGTCATGTAGCTGAAAAAAGGCCCTCTATTCTTTTAAGTGAAGGTACTCTGCCTCTCCCTCACACCCATTAAATTGATCATCGAGACAAGGATTTGCTGACTCGCTATTCCACTATGACAGTCTCTGTATCTTGTAGCTTGTCTGAGGTGTTAACATTGCTAAAGAACATTTTTTCTCTCAGCATCCTCATCCCGCCCTTTTTACACAGTACAGTTAAGATGACAGGAGTAATTTGGCTGCCCCCCCTTTTTTGTACTTGAATGCAAACCTGATCATCCCTACAAAATGTCCCATCTTTAAACAATGTCAGTTACCTCTCAGTTGCTGCTATGGACCATTAAAAGCAATGTTCTTTAGGTGTGCGTAATGCACACTGCCATAAAGACTTAACTGGCGTAATGCCATGGAGCTGTGGTTCACAAAGTTTTTGCCGTTCTGTAGCCCCTTAAACTTTAAACCTATAGCTGCGTACCCCTTCTAAGTGCTTACACACACCTATGAATATGGAAACATTTAGCCTTAGAAAATCAGTCCCCTTCCCTCATGCTTGCATGGTTTTGTGTTCCAGAATAGTCCTTATTCCTTTTTACTGGACCATTTTCTCTCTTTTCTTCCTTAGAAAACAACAGGCTGTTTTGGTTACTCTTACCTGATTGGCTGCCCTCTTTTGTGCTTAGGTCAGAAAGCAGCTCAGGCTGGAATATTTTCTAATTTTAGAGTTGGAGGGCCCATACTAAGCATAAAATGCACAGAAGGTGCTGAGAAAGATGGATATGTGTAGATGCATCTGCTTTTGTTACATCACAAAAAATGATGAATTCCAAATGAGCGGCTTAATTTTCATGTATGGTCTGTATAAACAAGGGAGTGGACAGTACATTTTTGAAAAAAAAGAGTTTATGTACTACATGCTTTTTTTAATGTGAGAAAAAATTGGTTTGCTATGATATGGGACCTTTAACATGCTTACAATGTCTTACCAAAGATGCATAAACATGTGTAAACTATCCAAGCTGATCTCTTTAGTGAACAACATTATAGGCCGTTTTATATGTTCACTTTAAAAACTGGAGCAGTAGGGTGGTCTGGTGGTTAGGCAGAGGGTTGTGGGTTTGAATCCCAACACTGCTGGTGCCATCACTGAGGTGCTCTTGAGCAAGGTACCGTCCCCACGCACTGCTCCCCGGATGCCCCTTATTAGTGGAAGCCCACTGCTTCACTTGATGAATGGGTTAAATGCAGAGAAAGAATTTCACATTGTTCGCGCTGTAGTGTGTTCGAGCGTGGCTATAAGGAGCTACTTTACTTAAACATACAATGGGAGGTATTTCTTCTAAGGGATGCTAAATACTGGGCGGAGTCCATGCAAATGATGAGTTTAACACCTGCTGTGTGATTTACTACGCCTGAAAATGAATGTTTTTTTAGCTGCGGGTGACCACTGACCACACACAGCTAAAAATCTAGCTTTGAGCGCTGCGACCACTTGCTCCTTCTGTCATCATTTGTGCGATACTACGTGAACTGCACTTTGCAGTGTGGCCACACACAGGTGTGGGGTGGTTCTGCTTCTTCTGCTCTAAAATGCTCTTCATGTAGCTCAGCTCTGGTCTACTGATCCAGCTTCCTCACAATCTTCTCATTCTAGTAAATAAGTCTGTGACTGTACTTAATACCACAAATGTTTATATCATTCTCTTTCATATAGTTAATGAGTTGCAGGCTTTTATCTACTGTAAATACATTACATGAATGAAATAGCATAATGAACAGGGGTGGCATGAGACCACCTTTTTATGTCTAATATGATACTGATAACACAACATGATACTGCCTTCTTCCATCTCCTATGCTGTAAATAATACATTCAGCTGGAAGCACTTTTAATCCTATGTTGCTCCCCTATTCCTCTATAGCAAGCTATTTAAGTTTTAAAAAAAAAGATAAAAAATAAAATTTGAGTTTCTACACTCATATAGTATACAATTTGCTAATTATAGCTTTCTGCACACATGACTAAATCACCAATAGCTCTTTGTTAGACATATTATACACTGGTGTAGGAGCCGTTCTACATTCGTACATAGAGCACAATGTATGGAGTACCCATTTGATACACGGCCAGGCTGCTCAGCTGTAAACGTGTTACTTGTGTCCTCATCTAGGTATCTCTCTTTATAGTACATTAGTATAGATAAGTATTTACAGAATAGTTCACGTTTTTCTGATATCCGATCTAGTGATTTTAGCTCGTATCAGACTGATACTGAGTATCGCATTGGCAAACCCCTAGTAATTAGATTAATTAAGCAAACTTACAGACTTTCATCCTGCAACTAACTAAATCATGTCTTGTCACTATTAAACTGAACCTGACTATAATTACCAGAGTTTTATCATATCTTATTTCTTATTTTGCTTGTGTTGTGCAGTCTTTCACTTAACATTCTCAGTCGTTCTCTCTGTCTTTCTCTTTCTTTCTTTCTGTCTTCCTTTCTTCTTTCTGTCTTTCTTTTAAATTATTCCAGTTCAGCTAACACCCCTTTGAAATCTGAACTTGTCATGTCTATTGAGAATGGTTAGCACATACAAAAGCTTCATATACTTACTGATTTCTGCACTTTTTCACATGTGTCATCATCTGCAAGCCTTGCAAACCACCTGCAAAATGACCACTAACTACTAGCACAAGCCACTGCACTGCACTCACAGATTGGTGCTCATTATTTAGGATTTTAGCACATTAGAGTCCAAATGTACAGAATAATACTGAACGGGTGAATAACGTTAGCACAGTTCGTAAGGACTGTATTCATTCTGAAGTGCAGGTCAGATGAGGAAGAGCAGGGCAGCAGGACAGGCAGGTCAATAGGAGGGTCCATGGCTGTAAAATGAGCAGGGAAGAACAAAATGTTCATGAGCACAGACCACAGAACACACATAACATCATAGTATCAGGCCCTCAGCATTTAACCTCATGTGGTACCCTAAAGAACCTTCCATTGGGTTCTTCAATGAGGAACTCATATTTCCCTTACTGAATTGCATCAAAGAACCCTATGGGTAATTGCATTGTGATATTAAACAACAATGTGATGTGCCTCTTGAGGAAACTGAAAGTTAAAATACAAGCATGTTGTGTCATTGTTAGTTTGCATTTTCAGTGTCCACAGTATATAAATATCTATGTATATATATATTATATATATATATATATACATAGAATGTAGTGAGATATACATATATATACATATATATATATATATATATATATATATATTTACACATTTCTCTGTAGAAGTATGAGCTCAGCACAACATTTACTGAAACCAGCACTGCAGCAAGATCTGAAAAATGATTAACTTCTTATCAAAACATCTATGCCAATGTTCTTGCAACAAGACTACTTAATCAATCACAGCAAAGAAGGGGTCACCATCTTATCATCAAAGGAACTGTGTGGCTGCAGGTTTTCATTCCAGCCAAACAGGAGTGCAACTCATTTCACTAATCCACTGATCGAGGACTGAGACCAGTTGATTAAACTCAAGTCAAGTAGTTGTTTCTTGTCTTTTCAAGCATATACACAGTGAAATGAAACAACATTCTCCCAGGACCAAAGTGCAACACAAAGAACAAAAACAGAAACACCACAAGACCACACAAGCACGGTCAGGACAGAACTGCAAGAGAGAGCAAGAGTACAAAAATTTACAGGACAGGACAAGACAACATGCAGTGCAGCAGACAGGAGCAGTAACGGTGCTAATGTGAGTGAATACAGGATTATGACATATTGTACTCTAGAAGGAGAGTAGTTAGGTGTGCAGAAGGTGTGCAAAAAGACTGAGAGAGGCAACAAATAATTGTACGAAAATAGTATTAATAGCAGCAAGGAAGCAGTCAGTTCAGTTCAGTGTGTGTGCGCGTGTGTGTGAAGTAGTTTGTTATTCAGTTCTGATTTATGAGTCTGATGGCCTGGGGCAAGAAATTGTTCTCCATCCTGGCAGTGTAGGCCCAGATGCTGAAAAGCCTTCTGCCAGATGGAGGGAGGGAAAAGGTGTGTGTGAGGGGTGTATGGGGTCAACCACAGCGTTGGGTGGCTTTGAAGATGCAGCATGTGGTGTAACTGTCTGCAGCAAAGGGGAGAGAGACTCCAGTTATCTCTACCATCCTTTGCAGGGTCTTGCGGACTGATGCAGCACAGTCTCTGTACCACACAAGGATGCTCAAAGATGCTGCTACTCAGAATACTCTCTATGGTCCCTCCATAGAATGTAGTGAGAAATTTTTGGGGGGTGGGGTGGGGATGCTCTCCTCATTCTGCAAGAGACTGCCGGGCTTTCCTTGCGATGGAGCTGGAGTTGAGGGTCAATGTGAGGGGTCTCCACGATACTAAAAAACCAAGGAACATGGACATTCTCCACTTAGGAGCAGTTGATGTTCAGCAGAGAGTAATCATGACATGATCTCCAAAAGTTAACAACCATCTCTTTTCTTGTGTCCACACAGACAGATTGTTGGTTTCGCACCAGTCCGTAAGCCGTTGCACCTCCTCTCTGTATGCCACCTTGTCATTCCCACTAATCAAACTCACCACTGTTGTGTCAGAGATTATGTGGCATGCTGCACAGTCATGGGTCAGCAGTGTATACATACTGAGATACAGTATGTGCTAAGTTTGACAGTTTAAACAAACTCCAACTTCGGATGGCCGTGGACCTGAACTTACGGAAGAAAGGACGCAGCAGATAAGGTGAGTAAGGGTATCAGATATGATGAAGTCTGATGCAAGTAGAAGCTTGAAAAAGGACGTTGCAGAAGCTACAGAGAAGAGGAAAAGGTCATTCAAGGTGAAATAAAAAGAAAATTCACAAGGCATGAAAATAACTGGACGGTGATCTACACAAGGGTGAACTAAACTCATGACTGAGCATCTGGGCATGGTGCGAAAGGGCTTTAATTATCACACCTAATGAGGGCGGTAAGTGCAGACAGGTGAGGGAACAGGTAAGTGACAAAAGGAGACAGAAGGAAAGTACCTCCGCCCCATGGTAGCCAGGGGTATTGCTAGCTGGGATGCTACACGTGAGTGGGATTTAATCTGAGATGGGAATCAGGTGTGATTGACCTGTTTACAAACACTGAATCAGCAGTTTGTCTCCATTAAAAGGGACATATTATACCTCTTTTCTGTTTTTTTATCCCACTTGGAGTGTTTATAGGAGCAGTAGAGACCCAAATGGAAATACAAAAGGATGCAAAAAGTGAGTTTTGCCTAATATGTCCCCTTTAAAATGTTTTGGGCTCTGACTGTGAGCCAGTACTGACATTCATGGTTTGGTCCAAATAGTGTAGTTGTGAAAATGCTTGCTATAAAAAACAGTAATCATTCAAACTCTGTGAGAAAAGAGGAAAGAGTGGACATTTATCGTGAGAGCTGCTGGCAGGACATGTTGCTGAATGTGAAAGGCATCAAATATGCAGAGCGCTCTGACAGCAGTGGAGAGTTGGTTCACTAGCATTTTGTAAAATGAAATGACAAGAATTTTCAGTTGGATTTTTGCTCACAGGAGCAGGTAGAAGAGGGTTCTTTCTGAAAAGCACCGGTTTGTAACAAGTGACTTTTCAAAACTGTGGTACAATACGGAAAGGAACGGCAAACAGATGTTAAGCGAAAACACAAGAGAGCAGTTTTCCATACTTCAGCAACCACACACACTAAAAAAAACAAAACAGAACAAAACAAAAACAAAAAGACAAAAACACCAAGACCTTCCTAGTCTTCGGGACACAAAACCCAAAGCTGACTCTAATGCAAATCTACGCACGAAGCCCACCAGCCATAAGAGAAAAGTGTGCTGTTAACTGGCCTATTTTCACCACAGCCAATATGCAACTTAATGCATTAAATATACAAACAGGCTACTAATACTACTCAGAGCTAAAAATTTCTTTCTGAACCTACTTGGGCCATTCAGATACAATGTTCCATTGTAAAGTTTTCTTCTTAATCATCAAAGGTGGAAGGCTGCAATTTAATCGACCAAAAAATGTTTACAAGCACTTTATAAATTACGTATACGTATTACTTTTAGTTATAGGCCTCATTGTAAGTGTTTATATCTGTTGTGCGTGTAGTATGTTGGGAGGAACACATATTCGTGGCTTGTCAGGTAGAGCTGCTCTTTGCAAGCTGATACCTAATGTGCACCATTGCTCTTCTAGCTTATCAAATATTTATCAGCCATGGCTCACTATGCAAAGGGAACCCGTAGCTTTGATTTGCCATTCTCTTTCAGCAGGGGCACTGGTTAGGAAGTGGCTGTCCTGACCCAGGCAGTAGTGGTCAATATGGTGATAGATATGATACCATTCATTTAAATTATGACCAGTCTGGGCATATCATCATTGTCATATCAAAACCTTGAAACTCTCATCAATTTTTATTTCAAAATGTGAAATGCTCTTTAAACTGCACGTAAATTAATGGTAAAGGGAAAAATAAAAACAGGTCATTTTATCTTTTCTTAGGAAAGTTTATTGCTCAGGGTACATGGAGTTTCGTTCTAACACTGTATACATTTATTTTCCATTTATGGAAAATGCAAAACCAGCATTTTGAAACATTTCTCTGAAAGCAACTGTGTTATGCTATGAAGATCCAAATCCATGCCTGAATGCACCAGTTTCACAAGCGAAACTCTTACTCTACATTCTAGGAAAATTCCAAATTTGATCTAAGATGTGGAGAAACCAACATCAGGAGGCAACTGCAAAGATCCAGCAATAAAAACGTAAAATAAAAGTACACTTATTGTTAAAGCCACTATTTTGTCATGATGGTTCATGGGTTCTAGGTCAATATTAAAACTAATGAAAATTAGTTTTAAGTGAGTAATGTAACATTGCATATTTTCCAAATACATACTTGGTGTAGAAATTCAGTGTTATTGCCTATTTCTATGGCAGCTTTTTCCTTTCCATTAAGCTACTGGAACACTGAGTCTGATTCTGCATGTTGCTATAAATATTTGAACAAAATAGAGGTAACTCAGTGGCCTGCTTCAGATTGCAGACTTTTGCTGAGAAGCTAATGCTCCACTTGTGGGGTTTTGTTAGTGTACAAACTAGACAGACAACAATCACGGGATGCTGATGTGTTCCCTTGTTTTTGCACCAGTGCCTCACACACACACGTTGGTGGAGGACAGCCCAAAGAACTATTCTTTTTTTCTTGGGGTGCACAGACCTACTGAGTGGCCACTCCCGGGGGCTTGCCTGGGTCTGGGCTACTGGGCTACAGCCCTGAACAATAATAAAAAATAAATAAATAAATTTAAAAAATGTTCATTTTCAATAACATTTGGATATAAACAACATATAAGATGCTGCCATATCCCCTACATTCTCGTAGTTTTGGATGGGCTCAGCCTCTGCTGCTTTCTGTTAAAGTTTAATAGGTTTTAGGTTGGTTTGCATATTTACTTGGTCTCCTTATCAGTTTCTAGATATTTAGTATAGACATGGTTAAAGTAGAGTTATGAGTGGTTCAGTAAATTTATTACCTGCCAGCTGATTAAGTTCATATTATTCAGTCAATAAAGCTCAAATAAATAGTTATACTTAAGTAGTTTGACATCTTTTGTTCGCTGTTTTGTGCATAAGAACCCCTGACATAAACCTGCAGAAGAGATTTATGGCTTCAGTCACAAAGTATGCTAAATGGCTAGACTCTGTGGACCCACATTATCCTAACATGTTCAAATGATGTTTAGCTAGTTACGAGAGAATAGTGACCAACTAGGATACCTGCGGGAACAGAGTAGTAATATAGGATTTCCATATGCACTAATGTCATTCTGGCCCTTAAATAACAGTATTTGATACAATCATACACCTTTTGTTCATAGTACATATATTGACAGCATTGTACTTCGCTGTGTACTACTACATACACTCATGCATTTACATTACAATCATTTGGCATACACCTTTACCACTGTTTAAAGCATCTGGAGATAGGACAGGAAGTTACAATCATCAATGACAAAACTACTGACTGGTCTCTTAGTGTAGAGGTATCTTTGCAGTACTGGCTCAAAAAAGCACTTGTGTGGTGTCACTCTGGATTACAGTGTATGCTAGATGCTGTAATTGTAAATGTAAAGAAATGCATGAGAGTATGTAGTAGCACAGAGAAGTACAACGCTGTCAAAGTACTATGAACAAAGTGTGTATAATTGTATTAAATGCTGTTACATAAGGGCCAAAGTGACATTACTGATTCAATAGCTTTGTTGCATTACATTACAATCATTTGGTAGACGCTTTTATTCAAAGCAACGATGAGAGACAGTGGACAGTGAGAGAACCAGAGGAGAGTATTAAGGGCTAAATCTTAATGAATGAGTAATGCAAGAAGATGCATTCGTTTTTCATTATTTTCAAAAGCGAGCATCAAAAACACCCTCTCGCCTTTCCAGAGCTATGGATCGACTCAGCCCCTGATAATGGCAGGCTTCATTCCAAGGCCACTCCCATCCCTGTCATTTAAACAGAGATCTTGTGGGAATTGGTCATAAACAGTATAGACAACTGTAGAAAAATTACATCACCCCACCTCCCCATGGAAAACTAACTCCATCTGAATTGTACGTAACGTCGTCAATTCAGTTAAAAAAGGTTTTTACAAAGCCAAAAACCTTCCTCACAATCTTTCTGCCCACCTCAGTGCACATGCTCATTTAAGGCAATTTTCCAGCAAAGGATTGCAGTGGTCCTACTAACTCTGTAAATGTTATGGTAACCGTATTCTAACATCTGAGATGTTTCATTACAGCAAGTTAAAACCAATCAATAATCATGACTGAATACCTATGATTTATGTCTCATAAATACAGGACCTACATAAGAAGTGAGATTATTTTTAGCTTATTTCATGGCAGCCAGCCATTCAAGAGCCATTTGATTTCCTAAAAGTGAGCCATCGGTGTCCACATTCTAAAGCTAGATTACTGGGGGAAGTCTATTTGTGGAAATAAATAAATCAGTAAAGTCCTCATAATAATTTTATAGTAACATTCTGTAGTTTTTGCAATAAAAATGCACAATTTACTTTTTCTCCTTAAATTTGAAAGTTCAGTGACACTTGACTACAGTGAGTTAACCATTAAAGCATCTGGAGATAATCTATAAGGACCAGAAGTTATAATCATGAATGACCAAACTACTGACTAGTCTCTTAGTGTAGAGGTATCTTTGCACTACTGGCTCACTTCCCAAGTAGACAACAAAGCTCTTGTGTGGGTCACTCTGGATTAGAGTGTATGCTAGATGCTGTAAACGTAAATGTAAACAAATGCAGAAGCATATGTAGCAGCCCTTATGATGGCAAAAGGTTTTCTTCAATGCAGTACATTTGTTTGTGAATGATAACCACAAACACAGTATATTTAGATAATACACTCTTCATTTGGACCCTGATTTGGGACTTAATTATTCACATTTGAAAAATGTACCTTCTGTCACTTCACCCCAGACCCTACTGTGAACACGCGATGTTGTCCTGTGCTGAAGCGTCTTCTTTTCCTTGATTTCTCTCTATCTCTGACAGTCACGACACAGTCAGGCGGGATTTCGTGACATGTCTCCCTTTGGAACTTGAACTGACACACACTCATTTTAGCTACGACTTCAAGATTCACAAATTGGAGCAGTGATGACAAGATTCGTTGTTTTCCTTTTCAAAAAAACAAAAAACCCAGAAAAAAACAGGAACAAAAACTTCTCAAGCATTAACAGTTAAAATGGTCTTCACATTAAGTCCATTTTGCTGTAGCGTTTCGAGTGCTGATGGAACGCCAGCCTATTGCTGTAATCTCGGGATGTCATTCGTTTAGCACAAAATGCAAATAAGCACTGGGGGGGTTTCTACACACAGATGTGTGAGACAACTGAAGCATATACCAAGTTCAGCAGCATCGAATGTTTGCACAGTTTTGAGCCCATAAAGCTTTTAAATATCTTTAACTGTGAACAGATGGTGTGGCCTGGAATTTCCAGCTCGCGGGCAGTCTTAATCAGCCCAGATTGGGTGATTTATAACACCTGACGCATGCATCTACTCACCTAGCCTTGTTTACGGCAACATTTGTCACAGCGACCTTGCTCTGACCTCTGATCAGATGACTGCAAGGCCGCAAGACAAGAGAAAGACATTGCCACTTTTGTATTTTGGCATTAGGCACAGGTATCAAGGTTGTTTTTTCCAATCACAGGGAGGGCAGTGAGGTGGGGAAGACAGGCAAGATATCAGTAGTGCAGAGCTAATTTTTATTTTCACATTGCGCAGCAAGCATGAGAAGGAAACAAGCCTAAAGGGGGTTATCAATGAATAACAAATTCATTTGAGTATGTACCTTATTTGCCGCACTTATGCCGACTCCCTTATCTGTCCCGGTGGAACTGATTGGTTAAACAGGCATGGTGAATACACATCGGGGAGCGGCCGTAAGCTGCATGCTAAAAACCACCATGCGCTTATTTACTTCTCCCAAGACGCTTGCCAGATTATAAATGTGGCGCATGCCCGAAATGGAAGGCACTTAATGGATTGATATTATCCTACGTGTGGATCACAGAACAAGGAGTGCACCATAAAATTTGTCAAGCGTTTAAAAACGCAACGCAGTCTCAAGGTGATGCGGCAGCACCGCCACTGCAAGTGGAGGACATGACGAATGCTAAACATAGCTGTCAAATTAGCAATCTGGGGATGCAAAAATACAGTCAGAGAAAAATTACATTGGAGCCTGTGGTACACATAAGAGCATTGTGTGCTCTACTATACAACATCATTGCTGTCATAAAAAAAAAAAACCTCATATCACTGGACCTTTATAGGAGAAGATGAAAAACATTCTTATACCTTATTGTACATTTATGTAATATTCAAAAATCATGTGGGACCATTTTTGTAAGATAATTTGTCATAAAATTACTCACATAATGAAGGGCAGTTTCATGCAATATAAAAAATGCACAAATAGTAATGTGGGGCTGGCTCCAGTCTTTGGGGTCCACAAGCATGGGCGCCAGAACCATTACAGCACGGGGGGACATACACCCCCCCCCACCCCCACACC
>JBBPCX010000114.1:24206650-24240087 GCA_037974365.1 Hydrocynus forskahlii | reverse complement strand
ACTTCTGCCATACTTTGCAACTGTGTAGTATTTGCCTGTCCTTTCCTGATGTTTACATCATATATAAATATTTGTTTGTGTTATATTCAATTGGCACTTGTATTGAATGTAAACATTTACTTGCATTCCATGAATTACTCTATAGCACACAATGTATCGCGTAACTTCTCTTATTTAACAGAATCATATTTAAAGTTCTGAAGTCCTGCTCTTATTTCATTATTACGTATCTTTGGAAAGCGCCCTTTAAATGTAACGCAGTTTAGCGGCAAAAAGAGTTGACTACTGTGTTGAGTCATTTGTTAACCGTTTTAAGAAGTACATTCATCAGCTTCAAGAAACAAATTCATTCCCTTATACTGAAGTGAAATTTTTTTTTTCTATTTATACACAGTTATGATGCGTTATTCCCAACTAATATGGAACTTATTTATACAGATACCTACAAATCAGTTCTATACATGATTTCAGTGCCCTCACACCAAAATGCTACTACTGTTTCCATGTATAACACTCCCTCATTCACTTCCTGTAATCGCTTAGTCCTCACAAGGGTTGGGGGTGTTTGGAGCCTATCCCAGGGTCAATGGCCCCGAGGTCATTCATAACACTTTCCTACCATATTCCTTAATGGGTGTTGTCAGTACAAATTAAAACATTGTCGTCATGCCAGTGCCTGCCAGGATGGTTCAGTGTTCTAATCACCAACAGTATCATTACAGCGAGCCTTTTTCTCTGTGAAGATGTTTGTAAATATAAGTGTGTTCGCTCTGTTATGCCCTTGTTTTATTGTAGTTAAGTAAGATTTAGTGTTGAGATTAAGCAGCCAACAATTAATAGGCTCGTCCAGAAAGCTGTGGGGGTGAGAGCCTGTTTTTTGGGGCATGTTTTGTCTTTGTTAATGTAAGGGAGTGGGAATAATTATGCTATATTTTTCTTTGTTTCCTTTATAGGCTATTTAGGGGTTTTGGAGGAGGCATCTTGTTGGATATTTTGTCAGGGTTGTCATGACTCCAAAGCTTTTTGCCTCCATAATAAATAAAAATGAAAACATTCAGGGTAGAGAGTGCTACCAAAGAGGTACCAAGATACTCTTGGCAATAAATGCGTCCTAGATCAGGAAAGATAGCAAACTGCATAGTCTCCTGTTACCCAAGACTTGATTTGCAGAACATGACTCTAGGACAATATGGCTAATCAGTTTAATCATCTGTCTCTGTTCTGACATGCAAAAAGCATGCAACAATTCTGGGTTCCAAAGTGGATGCTCTGCATTGACCCCCTGCCAAAACAGTAATGGACTGCAATCTAGGCTTCAAATGGTCTCCCCTGCGGTCTTAAATGGCTCACTTTGCCTTGTCGGCGTCTGTAACCTTCTCACTGACAAACTATGTCAGTAATGGTGGGTAAAGCTTCATTGCTCTGTATAGATGATCATAAAGAACAGTAAAATAATCCAGACACACACTTCTATGCAGCCTTTGGAGAGCACTGGGCAGAAAGGCTCGGGAAGGAGGACAGAAATAGAAATGCATCCTCTTGGAAAGAAAAGGGCCAAAAAGCATTCTTTGGAGTGATGTTACAGAAGAATCACTCTGGGTTCTTTAAAGAATGTTTCACCTGGAGGTCCCTCAGCTGATTTTGTTGTGGGTGAAATATAATGGTAATGTGGAAATATTTACAATATGCTAAGCCACACAAAACAAGTTGGATTTTTGTTTTCCTAGGTGAGCAGGCAAATCAATCAGCAATTTAATTGTGTTCAAGTGCTATTTTTGAGACTGTTGTACATGATTTTTTGGTATGAAGAAAGCAGTTGTCAAGCACAGTTAAGATGATTATCACTTAATGAAACTGTGCACTTCTGTGGGGAGACTAACATTTATCAACCCAGTGCCATTTTGTTACCAGCCACACGAAGCTGCCAGCTCTGTGCACCAAACTCTTTGGACAGATTGTGAGATTCTACCCCTAACTGTCAAAATAATTCCATTAAGGTTTGCTTGCATGTTGTCAGCTGTATTGATTAACACTGTCAGAGGTAACATGTTCAGATGACAAAACTGACGTTTATCTCATACACCAGTATAAAGAGTTTTAGAGGTTTAAAACCTCTCATTGATAAAAAAATACACTGTTTTCTGCCCTCCTCAATCAACTTGTGCAGTGTTGCCAGACTGGGAAAGAGGCTTCATTTTAGTGCAGCTAACTAATAAAATAATATATTCTCAGCTTTTTTCAGTTTTTAACTTATATTCAAAACATAATTAAAATCAACATTTGCATTAATAAAATAAGCATTACAATTGGTAGAAATAATAATGATATAGCAACAACAATAAATCATCACTACTACTACTACTACTAATAATAATAATAATACTAACAATAATACATTAAAACATGGCTCATTACTAGTTAGGAATTAAAATAATATATGTACTGAGCTTTTCTCATTCTAACTGTTAATTACCTCTTGAATCAAAAGAATCAAAAATGTCAAACACAACTTCCACTTTGCAAGTGAAGCAGCCACTCGGGGGCCTGCAGAAAAAGTCTGCAGGTTTTTCGTGGTACTTTCATGGTACACTAAAACCAAGAATAGCTCAGAAATCTTTCATGTTAGGAGTGTAGTAATGGGCACAAAAAGAACCGCGGATCACTGGGTAGGAAAAGCAAGTGCACCTGAAGAATCAAGGTGATTTCTTTTCATCGAATCACCCCTCCATTAATGGAAGAACATCCAGCTAACATCTGACTTAATATGATTCCACTGAGCACAAAGCTCAGTTGAGTACTTCTCAGAAAGTGAATAGCAAGCAGGAGTTTGACTGGTCTGACTGAACTCATTTTAAGTCCTGGTAAAATGCAGACATATTCCACTCAGCTCATTTGAAAAGCTCAATTATTGTCTTTCTTTTAAGCCGGAAGACCGCCGTTTCATTGCTTTGATCATCACCCGGAGAGCGAATACCTTTACTAGAAAAGTGGGACACTTTTTCACATCTCACCCAAACCCGCCCATCCACCCACCCACACTCACAGACACAGACACACACACACACACACACACACATACAGACACACAGTGCTTATTGTCCTTCTAGATGGGATAAGTGTGGCACATTAACTAAACCTGTTTAATCTCACTTAACCTAATTTACTTGAGTACTTCAAGTGGGCCTTTTATCTTACGGTAAAAAGCTCACTGCTGTTTATCCCTCATCTGATGGTACCATCCACCTTCCTTTTTTCATCCTATTATTTTTTTTCAGGCTTCACATTTTGTACCTACTGACTGTCCCTTTCATATGTCCAGCATGAGCGTTAGGGCAGAGGAAGCATTATCACTGTCAAGCAGATACAATTAGCTCTGATAAGAAATGTGCACCTGAGGATGAGTGGCCATTACGAGAGCCCTGGTATGTGGTGTGTGGTGTGTGTGTGTGTGTGTGTGTGTGTGTGTGTGTGTGTGTGTGTGTGTGTGTTTGTCCTGACTTGTCAGGCTCATCCAGTGCCTGTGTGATGCTGTGATTGGGGAAAATGGAGATAAAAGCAGTGGCAATCACAAAAAGCCCCTGATATTAACACCTTTTACAGATTCCACTATGCTGCCCATCTCAAAGGGCTCTGATTGCTGCTGTCAGTGTAGCACACAGTGAAAGAGATTCAAGAGAGAGAGAAATACAGACAGATATTTTGTATATTTGTATGCTTTGTTAAGAATTTGTTGAGCCCTGGAAGTAGGTATATGACAGCAGTGTGTCTGTTGAGTCTTGTGTCTGATGTGTGTGTGTCTGTGTGTGTGTGTGCGCGCGCATATGAATGTGTTTGTATGTGATTTCACCAACCTGAGCCCTTACCGATACAAACATATAGTTTTTTCAGGTAGGAAATGCTCCACTAAGGTGACCAATCACATGACACTGATTTTAACATTGATCATCCTCAAGGCAGTCTGATTCACTGGCCATTCATTACCATGGCAACACAGCTGCTACATGTAAGTCTATTTATAATGGAGCATTCGGAAAGGACACACTGCTGCTGTCAAGCGTACATATATAATACATTCATTAACGCAAACGCCAAACACCAAACCTCTTTATCTTGTAATTAACATGTAAAGCATACCCTCAGCTGGAGGACTGCACGCCCCCACTACTATTTAATTTCCATTATTACAAAGCTGCTAGTGCTGTGCCCACATACACACACACACACACACACACACACACACATGCACACACACATGTATCAATATCCATACGCAAAAAGTAATTATGCATAACAATGCAGATAAGTAAATATACAAAAGTAATTATACATACAGAAGGTGGACAACATGTTTTCCATTTTTCTGAAAATATTTGCATACATGTACTATTATATCTATTGAATTTATACCTGTTGAGTTTGAGTGGGAAATAAAAAAACCCCAAAAATAACAAAACATAAAATATAAAATTTTTCTCACAGGCCACGTTATGCTATACATTTTTTGAAATATGCTAATTTGGGTGCAGAAGTGTGTTCTTTGTAGAGGGTGTGTAAATTCTTCACTTTAACATAAGAATTTACCCAGCATTTCTTGAACCAGGAATACATGACAGGACTCCAGACAAACAGCACGTTCAGCACATCCCCACTTTCCAGCCAACCAAGATATGTTTGGAGCCATAATTTTGCTTTAATAAGGTTTAATGTTGCTAACAAACAATAGAAGTCAAATATAATCAGAAAATACATCACCAAAACACTCAAGTTGTATCCAGCTTCATTAAGGTGGCACAGACATCTCAGTGTGGATTAGGGCAGATCATGACTTACTGTGAGACATAAAATTTTATGAAACTTCACTGCAACAGGCAGCTGTTTCAGACAACACCAGTGCTGGCATTCACTAAGTAGTCATAAGGAGGACTGATCTTGGATTTTGTATTTATGATTATAACTGTCACAAAAACTAATTCTAATTCTGGATCAGCACTTCTACTGCTGAGATGGTTTGTGAAAACAGGACCTGTTGTCTGAAGTGGCTGCCCGCAGTTTTCATCTGCAATCTAGGTTCATTCTGTTTTATACCTCACAGTACATCATACTGTGTCTGTAGCACCTTCATGAAGAGCTGTATGATGGATGAAAATTTTGATTTTTGCTGAGCTAGTCTTCTAATTCTTGATTAAATTCAAGTGCCAATGGTGAATCACCACTGGAAATTCACTTTAGTTTAGGATTTAACCTGGGTCTGGGAAACTAGCCCTTAGTCGTTAGTTATAGTGCCTGCTAAGCCCGGAGGGTCCTAACATTCACTAGTTTTATTAGTGTCACTTAATTGGCTTTTATTCTTCACCTACAGTTCACTTCATAAGTCTTTTTCTCATAACATGCTATTCTAACCAGAAGAGTCACGTTTTCAATCAATTTGGATGTTTTGTTGTCATGACCATCATGGTGTTTTGGACTGTATGGCAGGTTAACATGTTTCAGACAAAGAATTGTAAAATAATTGTCTGGTTGTGAATTTAAATTGACCATCATTTAATGTGACATCCTCCGTGACACCAATGTCTGTGTTTAAACATTTAATGAAAAATAAAGTACCAAATATCAAAATTGAACTCAAATTGGTTTGGTCCAAGACAGACCTTGAGAAAGTGTTAAATATAACACTCATAGTTTTGATTTAACATTGGTACATTTGCCCTGCACACTGGGCTTCTGGAGCAGCTTCAGTTCGACCACAAGTGTTGTTGTATAAGCCCTGATCTGTGTGTAGTGGGATATTGGACTATTTTTCAAACAGAAAAGTCATTTTATGGATGCATAAAACCACGTTAGGCATGCTTGTTTGTTGGCCTTGGACAGAAGCAGTTCCCAAGCAGCAGTCTTACTATAAATTCCAGTTTTGAAGCTCAAAGTTTTTGTAGAGACTGGGATTTCAGAGATTCAAAATTCTGGAGTTTTGAGGCCAGAGTTTGACTGTCTTGAGGGGCCTCACAAATGTGACTTACAAATATTATTCTTCTTTGTTGGTACACTTTTTGTCCATGCGTAACATCCATTTTCAAGACAGTTCGTCAAATAACAGATTTTGTGACCGTTGCACCCATTGTTTTTGTTTTAACTAGCCGTTTAGGAACTTGGATAAAAAATAGATATGTCTCCCCACCTCTTTTATATTTTAACATGTTGACTTGATGACAAAAGTAGATAAAATGTATGATTGACAACAAAACGCCTTACAGCCATGTGTGTGAGATGTAAAGGATCGTAATTGGTACTGCCGATTACGTCAACAGCTTTTCAGCCATCAGTGAGTGCGGCTGAATCCATGATGGATCAATGTCCAACATGGATGATTTTCCGGTGTTGGGTCAATGTCCAGTATGATGAGCAAGATCAATGCAAATTCAACATCAGAGATTCATGATGATTCATTGCTTTTGCTCAGCATCAAATTAACATTGTTTCAGTCACAGTTTGCTATCTTTCATCCAAACTTGAACAAAGTCCAAGATCATTTTGTCTAATTTTGGCCCAACTGGCTCCACCAGGTTTATAAAAATTTGAACAAAATTGTTCATTTTGTCAAATCTGTGAAACTTAATGATGCAAATATGGGCTACAGAATACTGCATAATATTATATGCTAGTTTTAAGCCACAATGCCCCAATAACAATGCCCCATTAATTCTTGTTTATCCCATAGAAACTTAAGCTCTGAAGCTCACATTATGGGGCATTGCATGGCTATGTACAGAGTAATTAAAAAGGAAGGAACGGGTCGCTGGTTTAAAAATGAAACTGATGTTCAACATGGAGTTAAAAGATCTAATAAACTTGCTGGCAAAGGTTCAGAAAAGCAAAGAGATCATATGCATCATCATTTTTTCACACCTAAAATGTTATATAATGTCTAATATTTCTTTTAAAAGTCATAAGTCATCCTGAATGTACTGAGCAAAAACCAATGGGTGACCCAGAGAGGCTTCAGCATTTGTTCAGTGCAGGATGTGGGTGTTTGTGTGTGTGTGTGTGTGTGTTTGTGTGTGTGTGTGTGTGTGTTTGTGTGTGTGTGTGTGTGTGTGTGTGTGTGTGTGTGTGTGTGTGTGTGTGTGTGTGTGTGTGTGTGTAGGTGTGGGTGTGTGTGTGTGTGGACTGGAGTTAGGCAACAGCAAGCTGTGTTCCAATGGTCAAGAGTGGGTCCTTTCTCACTTTAATGTCCTAAAAATCAATCAGTTGAATTAATGATAAAATAATGCTAAATTATATCCATGTTCTAATTTCAACTGATTTTCAAATATTGCTAACAACTGATATCAAAATAATATCACAATCTGTGTGAAAAGAACATTTATTTTCAATGTATTTATCTTGGCTCTGAGAAAAGCAGTCCATGGTCCGTCTTGCTGGACATCAAAAGTGTAATCTTCACTTTAAATGAAAGAAAATAAATTAAAATTTGGCTGCCTCATGCCAAATCATTCATTTTTAATAATCATAAGCCACAAAATTCTTGTAAGAATATAAGCGCTTGGTATTTCTTTGATTAAAAGTGGCCAAAGTCATAAAAAATACTGAAATTCTGTTAGCATTAACATCCCAAATGATGATGACCTGAAAATAATGTATGGCATACATTAATTCTAATGGGACTCGACCAAAATCTGAATCAAATTATGCAAATTAGGCTATTATTAAGAACACAGGTTTTAATGCACCTGTTTTGAGTATGTAGCAACATCAGCGTATTAAAAACAATAGTCCTATACCTGTGTGTATCAAGTGTCTTTGACAGTATACTTTAAATTAGTTCTAGGAGGAAGTGAAAGGGCAAAGCCGGGGGATATTATCCATACAAATACTTCTAGACCCGCAGTTTTTATTGCTAGGTTTGTTTAAAGTTAATCATAACATTAGATGGAGACAACAGATATTTTTAGAAATAGGTGTTTTATTGGCCAATTGCTCTGTCATGGAAAAGGATCAATAGCTTGAGTATTGGTGAATGCATTTCTGAATTAGCTATGACTCTGAGAAAAAATTACATGTGGTGTCATGGGTAATCAATCACTCTTCCACAGTATCTGGGTTTCCTTTAAGTTTTATTTAAAGAGGACAGACAGAGTCCATGTCATGGCTGCACCTAGGGATATATAAGTAGCCCTATGCAATATCCAGATCTGTCAAAGGCTTTTCATTTTCCGCATTTGTGCACTGATGTAAGATGTAATTAAACTGAAGTGTGGTGGGACCCACAATACAATTCTTTTGTGTGTTTCACATTTGATCTAATTTGTTATAGAAAAACAAGTTCCCCCCAGAGTCCAGAGAATGAGAATGGGGGGCGGAACCATTATAGTGTCACTGAAGTCATTGTTGGTGTAATAGTCCGGTGTCTCAATACTTGTTCACGCATCGGTCTAGGTCTCCACTTGTTTTCGTGGGGGTCAGGCGTCCCATTACTTTTGTCCATATAACATGAGTAGAGCCATTGACAGAATATATGTCTATGCGTAGAGCTGTGTGCTCTGCACACTAACGAGCATAAAAACGCAATAATGACATCACGCCATATCATTAATTTAAATAAGTAAAAGCCTAATTATTATCTAAAACTATGCTTACATTCCAGTTAAATGCTTTTATTCTTCAATCTCTAAATATCACTGCAGTGTTTCTTGCTTGAATAAAACCTACGGCTGAATTGACCTATTGCTGCCCACGAGGACCGTGCTAATAATGTGAGTGTTACTAACTCCAGTGTTACCTTTAAAACTGTAAGTAAAAGTAGACTAAAGTAGAGACAAAAAGCTAACACAGGGGTGAATACAGGCCAAAGTCTGTAAAAGGAGGGGGCCAGACATTAAGAAACCTGAATGTGAAATCTGAGCCGGAAATTTCAGTAGGAATGTCTGAAACTCATGTGAATAATCTGGTTCCACTGGGTTCATGGAAAAGTCAAGCATATTTGGTTTATCATTTCATTAGAGATTCCCTGACAAGCAGGAACAGTAGAGCCATTTGTACGGATGGCCCAGAAAGGGCATCTGTCATGTGAGCTGCATCCATACTTGTTACGTTTGAGTCTGCCATCAAGAACGATGAGTGCCAGGGACTATAAAATGGCATTTGAGGACATGCCATTAGGAAACGTGTGCCAGGGGTGCTGATAGAGCATGATGAACCAGGAGGTTTAGTCAGAACTGCTAACATCTTGTACCCTACTGGCATGAGAAACAAGGAAAGCTTCTCAGTCTGCTTGTAAAAACCAGAAGCTGGAAACAAGAAACAAACATCATAGGACATTGTTTTTCCAATGATTGCATGCACCTTAGTTATTCATATCAATTGATTAGAAGTAATAAGGGATGAGGGATAAATGTCAAAGTGTCCTCTACACTTTTTTCAGGTCTAAAAAGACCTAAAAAGTGCAGTGGACACTTTTGACATTTGACAACAAAGTGTTGATGGACAATACTTTCCATTAAGAACAAAAATCTGTCTACATTTATCATAGAGTTCCTCTATCTCCCCAGCCTCAGGAATCTTTAGCGTAGCATGGACACATACTTGAAATATAATCTTGCTGTCTTTGCTTTCTTTGCTCATGTCAGATAACTCTTTGCTCTGAAGTGGTATTGCTTTTCTTGCCTAAAAGCCTAGCCAAGCTTTTTTTTCCCACACGCTCGTTGTTTGTAGTCTTTAAACTGAGTTTCAACCATGTGACACACCGAGGACCCAAATAGTTGATGGATCAACTGTTAGTGAATTCACAAATTAATTTAACGTCTGAAACCAATCGTTACATTTTATTCCTAAAAAGGAGAAAACAAATGTGAAGTAAATGTCCACACATTACTCATTCACTATCAGTTTCATTGTTGACCTTGGGCAGAGACAGCTTCTGAACAGAGGTCCTACTATGAATTCCAGTTTTGAAACTCATACTTTTTGTAGAAATTGGGTCTCAGAGTTTCAGAGTTCTAGAGTTTGTAAGGCCAGAGTTTGGTTGTTCGTCTATTCATGTAAATGGCTTGCAAATACTATTCTTCTTTGTTGCTGCAGTTTTATTCATGCTTGACATCCATGCATGCGCTCTTCAAGTCAGTTCTTCAAATAATAACATATTTTGTGATAGTTGCACCCACTGTCATTTAGCAATTTAGCATCTTGGGAACTTTATAAGCTGTGGTAAAAATTTGATGTGTCTCCCCACTTCTTTTATATCTTAACTTGCTGACTTGGTAGTGACTGACAATGAGATGTCTTACAGCTACGTGTGAGAGATGTAAAGGATAGTGATCAGTACTGCCATTATGTTAACAGCTTTTCAACCATCAGTGAGTGCTGCTGAATCCATGTTGGATCAGGGCCAATATGGTTGATTTTCCATCATTGGGTCAATGTCCAGAACAATGAGCAAGATCAATGCAAATTCAGCATCAGAGATCTATGATGATTCATTGTTTTTGCACAACATCAAATTATTTCAATCGCTGTTTGCTATCTGGAATTTCAGTCGAAACAATGTCCAGTACAATTAGCAAGATCAATGCAAATTCAGCATCAGAGATCTATGATGATTCATTTTGTTTGTTCATCAAATTATTTCAGTCACAGTTTACTATCTGAGATTTTAGTCCAAACCCCAAGATCATTTTGTTCCATTCTGGCCCAGCTGTCTCCACAGCACCAGGTTTACAAAACTGTGAACAAAATTGTGAATCCCATCAAACCAAAGAAACCAAATAATGCAATAGTGTGCTAAAGAATACTGCCTGGCATGAAATCCTCTATGACCAAAAATATATTATATGCTAGTTCTAGGCTGCAGTGCAACATTAACTCTTTGTTACTCTTTAGAATCTCAGAAGATCACATTTTGGGGGCTCTGTGTGGTTATGTACAACTGCAGAGAATCAGGCATCACTCAACAAGAGTGTTTATGGGGAAAGTCTTGAAATCAGTCTTTACATTTCATGCAGAAAAAGAAGAAAATACAAATGTGAAGTAAATGTAGACACTCGTGCTGCATTACTTGTTCACTATTCACTCTATAATATATTTAAAAAGCAGGAATTGGTTGAAAATATTTTTATATTCAATGTTGGAGCCAGTGTCAGCAATACTGCTCAGATAAAACCTGCACCTGCTTATGCCTGCCTGCAGAACTCTGTTATTAAGTGTGGAGACCTTGTCAAAATAAGAAGTTAAAAAATCCCAGCATAATAGTGTGGAGACAGAAACAACAAAAAGAAAAAAGGGGAAAAAAACAAACATCAAAGCGATCTGAGTTGATTCCGGCACCAGCCTTAAAGTGAAGTTCAGTGAAGATGAAATTTTTATGGCCTGTCCCTTGACTTTCATTTGCATTCATATTTTCTCCTCCATCTGAGCTGCTCTGACAGTCCAACATAAGCAGCGTAAATCTGCTCCATCTAGCCAGATTTTCTTGGAGAAATCAGAACTATCAGCTGAGTAACTGAGCAAATCATGACTCATTTCAGATTTTCTGATGAGCTTTTCACTAATAGGTTGATTTAACTGAGGCAGTCTTGCTTGAATGTGGTTGCCTTTTCACAATGTTAAATTTCTGATATGAGACTTTAAAGCTAACAATATTGCATAACACCAAATTGAATAAAGCAGCTTGGAATAATCCTCCAAAAATGTTAATGTTGGGTTATGTCAGGTAAGGCAAGACTTATGTACAAACGTCATCGTCTCTTTACCTGTCTTAAGCCACAAATTGCTTGGAAAGGAGATTGCTACTGTGTTGTATAAGGCTAGAGCCAGGGCTTCATAGTACACTTTATCCACCACTACAGGGCGGTCCTGAGGTCATCACTCAAACCTCATCAAGCCATGAGAGCACTCTTACTCATCATCTAAAGGACAATCATGCATGACCCTTCAGGTACATACAGATTGATCTGAATTCTGTAGCTGTTGTCTTTTCAGTGACGCTTCATATAATGCAATCAGAAAAGAAATTGATAAACTGGATCTACTTGATTCAAATGTGGACATAATTTCCATGTGAATAAAATACATGAACTTACAACGCTGTCTTTCAGTTTACTTGCATTTAAGAATAATTTTGTGATGCATGACACACATCTCATGATCTCATACCGTTTTCTCATGCAAAATGTTCGTCTTCACTTCCTCTAATGTAAAATTTGTAGGCAAAGTGAAAGCTTGTAAGATCAAATGTAAAAACAAATCATCGCAATGCGCATCCAGTGCAGCATCCAACCACAATGATTTTGTGGTTGAACAAGGCTGGAGGAACAAACACAAGGTCTATGTTTTTTTAACCGTGCTTTCCATAGTGTCAGTACATTTAAAGACATGCTGTTCAGTTGTTAAATGTTTTACCTTCTCAATAAGAAATACTGTACACATCCTGTGATGCAAGGCTTTTTTATGGCTAAGAACATCACGATACAACAAAAATAAATACAATTCAATACACCATCTCTCCCAGAACAAATCCCACTTCAATATGAATTCAAAAGTTGGCAGCCCTGTTGATGTAATATATTCTATTCATATGCAAATCATGCATACATTTTAAACCAAGAACACATTTTGCAGCATAAATAGAATTAACCACAGTTAGAGGATTGATGCGTAACCCAACCCTGACATGGTCTACAAAATATTGCATGTCCTGATTTTTCAGGGCTTGGGTCAAGTTCAAGTTGATAAGTGATTAATATGCAGTAGATTTTGTGCTTTCTTTCTTGCTCTCTCATTCTTCTTTCAGTCATACATATGCAGTCTCTTGTGCACTGACAATAGGGAGCATCCACTAAAGAAACCAGAGAAACCAGTTCCATCCAGGATTCTTTGAACCTTGCTGCAATATACGGAACCAGTCCATGTTTCCACCAATTTTGATTGGAGCCAATATAATCAAGTATGCGTCATCACTGGAGAGTGCTGTACAATGCACAGCAGAAGTAGCAAGATGGCAGATTGCATTGATTACCTCTGAGGTTTTGTTCTGTTATTGCAGTAGTTTGATTATGCTTTTCCATCATCCTCTCCATTATTGTGTTCTGCTTGCTCTCCTAATGACAGAATGACACGTCCCCAGATGACGTCAGAGTTCAGACTGGAAAACATCTAGGAACTTAAGTTTTCTGGTTTTGAACAAATTCATTTAGGTTGTAATGCTCTGAATGGTTCAAAATTTTGTGTGCGAGGCAGAATGGAACTAGTTCCCTGTTGGTGGAAAAGAGGTATGTGAGACATTTTAATCATTCAACTCTAGCACTAGCACTTAGTAACAAAGAAAAGCTATGAAAAATATGTGATAATCCATCTCCAGTAGTGAATATGAGCAGATTCAGGCTCAGGTTTTAGATTCAGCAGTGCCAACCAGGCCTGGATCGAGTCCTGACTTCACTTTCATACTTGTGCAGAATTCTAATCACATTTAAAATGTCACATCAAACCTTTAAGATCCTCCCGAAACATAATACAAATCAAAACTCCATCAGAAAAAAAAATTCCCTTGCCAACACTGTTGAACACTTTATGACTATTTATTTTGGTCTTCAAAGCTGCCGTACTAGAACATTAACATCCGTGTCTGCACAGAAATTAGCCTTATATAATAGAACCTTAATAGATCCATAATGCATCTCGAGTGTGGCCTGTTTTTACAAGTTCTCAGGATGAAAAATGCATCTGCAAGGGAAGAGTGACGTAGCCTTTTAATGAAGCATTCTGTGTCTCCCTCTTTGTCTCTTACTCGCTCTTGTCAGCCCCAACTAGCTGCGTTTAAAGAGGTGAAACAGTTCAATTAAGCCTCTCTCCATCTCGCCAAATGCACTTTCATTCTCTAATTTAAAGTCGCTAGATCAAAACAAGGTAGCGGTGGCAGGGCTCTCGGCGGAGCATGTTACAGAGCGCAGGCCTGGCATGCTTATGGAGTGAGTCAAAATCTAAACGGAATCTGGCGCTCTACTCCAGATGGACCTATTCTGTTTTCCAAAAGTATAGGGACTCCTCAGGCCCAAGGGTTGAGGAGGTTGTGTGGAGGGTGTGTGTGTGTGTGTCTGGGTACACAACGGCATGCCATGCTGATGAGTCTCAGAGCAGAGTGCTGGCCAAAGTAATTAGGCATTATATTTCGAAGGTACAAAGCATTTGCAATGGGTACAGACTTTCAAGGAGAGCTCTATTATTCTTGTCTGAAGGGTTGAGAAGAAAGCAGCTTTAGTTTGCCTGAATTCTTTCATACTAAGTTAGGCCATCTAAGCTTAATTGCTCTTAAATAACACAAACAAAAACAAGGTCTAGGACTTTAAGAAAGATTGTTTTGGCAGAAATTGGAATTTTTGGATTGGAAAAATTCAGGCTAGGATCCAGCCCAGTTACCTAAACTGACACACACACACACACACACACACACACACACACACACACACACACACTGCTGTGACTGTCAGGGGCAGCCCTGTCCATGATCTCACATACGCAACCTCTCTGTTATTCCCTCTCTTTCCAGCCCATTTCTGTACGGAGACTGAATAAAAAGAGCCAGATAATGGGTATTTATGATAATGTTATAAACCCCTTTTGAAGTTTGCACATCAGTAGACTTCTGATAAGTTTCCTTGTAAGTTTTCGAATGTTTTAGCATGGTTTTGATGATATGTTGAATAGCGGTTACACTGCTGAAACATTGCCAGTTCCACAGAGCTGATAATAGTAAACCTTACCCAAGGTCAGGTAATACGTCATGCTAGTACAGTACAGTACTTTGAACATAAATCAAGAAAGAAGTGGCATAAGTATACCCTGTCTGCTTGGCTGCTTGTGTGTAAAAGCATCAATGCACAGTCCTTACTGTTTGCTATTTTTTAGGCAAGTTTTCAGTTTCTTGGACTATATTTATTCCATGAAACAGAAAATAGGATATAGTACCTGTCTTAATACTTTATTCTTTCACACTAGTGCTGGAACTGCTTTTGTTGACTGTACTGTATGTTGTTTGGTCCTATAATGTGGTACTGTCACCCTTGGGTTGTGTTGCGCTCTCTCTCTTTGTACTCTGTGTAGTCCTGTCCTGGCTACACTTATGTTATCCTGTGCTATTTCTGTTTTAGTTTTGTGTCATAGTCCTTGGAGAACATTTTTTCATTCCACTGTGTACTGTGCATATGGCTGAAATGACAATAAACCTACTTGACTTGACTTGGCCATCTTAATGAAGATCACGCTGAGGATGTCACTTCCTGTTTGTGAACACACCTTGGTGAACGACCATTTAAAAGGCTGAATGTGTGAATGATTCAAAGGCCTAAAATTAGCAGTCTGAGTAGGCAGGTAATGTCCTGGGTTTTGAGCCTGAAAAAGGCTTGCGTGTCAGAGGTACACACAACAAGCTGAATTTGGACAAGCAGAAAGAGCAGTACTGATCAATGCGGACCTTCATTTGCATAAAGATTCCAGAGAGTGGTTAAAGGGGTTACAGAGTGTGTTGGCTCTGAGATACTCTTTAAGGATGTAGCGCACGTTTGAGCGGGAGTGCAGGGTGAAATAATGTCATACCACTTATCTTGGGAGACTTAAATACTGCATGTAGCCATTAGCTCTGTTCCCACTGGCTCAAGTGTTGAGAAACCTTTTAACCACGGACCTTTCTAAATGTTTCCCATTTACGCAACACCAAACCTCATTTAGGGAAATAAAAGCACACTTACAGCTAAAGAAAGTGTTTTTCCCCACACTTTCCACGAGTAGAATGACTGTGGCTACACCGAGCTAATACATATCCTTGCAAAATACCCTAAGATGCCTCCGTGTCTTGTACGAGTCGCGAGCTGCCTGCTTAGCATGTCACCTGGTTTACTCCTCTAACAGCATTTGCCTTCAGAGGTGTATCCTCGACATGCTCAGACACAAGAGAGGCTGGAGCAACTACTGCAAAGTGATTTTACACTGGAAATGCGTTTAGCATTAACTCTTGTCTGCTTCCCTGTGTAGTCCTGCCAGCCGTCACACACTCCACAGCTTCAAAGGAATATCCCGGGACGAGCCAAGGGCTCCATGCGTATCCCAGGGAGCCTCCTGCTTCAAGCATGTATCTAAAGAAAGCCAAAAACACAAGCATGGGCAGAAGCACAGCTTAGGTCTAGCCTAGCCTAGCCTATGGAGAGCTTACATGAGGCTAAAGGAAATGCCTTTTTCAATATTTAATGCCTTTCAACCATAATCGAAGCTGCACTCTCCAATGAGCCATATGTTTGTGACCGCTCACATAATGAATGACATAATTGGTAGTTCTGTTAGCCTGGCTTTCCAACGACCCTCTAAGGCCCATTTTGACCCCACTGAGCTGAGCTCTTACTCAATCAATATTCAGCAGCGTGCACTCTGGTCAGAGTCAAGGAATAGCAAGGGGCTTGTTCAGATGCTGGGTGCACAGACAGAAGCTGCATTGGCTAGCCTTGGGTTGTGTAGAAAGCACACAGCGGAGGCGTTTATCAGTGTGGGAAGTGCTCCTCCTGTTCCTATAAACCCATGGCTTTAGCATCCGGCCTCACTAAGACTGTGAGCCCCATGCTCCCTGGACTCATCCACACTGAAAGAGGCTATTGCTCTTCTTCAGGCTACTGCTGCCTACTCTGCACCATCAGCACCATCTCGAGCAAAGCATCCAGTCACCTTTTAACCTCTCAACAATGTGGGATCACTGAATCAGAGCCTTCTGAATGATAGTTTCCCCAGACCGAGCAAGAATCAAGACTCTTTGAGAAAAAAAATAATCTAATTTCTTTTGCTAGCAGCAATGCAGAAGTAAAGAAACTGGCATGAGGATGTGAGTGCTGCAAATACATTGCAAGCACAAAGGTGCAAATAACATATACGCTTTATAAGGACATGGAGGTGACCTTACCTTTGAATCAGTTTCTTTATCTTCTGTGTTTTAAAAGCTTCTTTTTTTCCGAAGCTTTTCCACTGCTTTCGCTTGGACATTCAATTATGTATTGTAAATTTTACCACCTATAACTTTCCAACTGATGTCTTCAGTGCTTAAGATGTCATGCTCTGGCAGACATAGATTGTGTAGTCTGTGCAGCTTGTATAGTCTTGTCAAGTTCATATTCTACATTCCTTCAAGCATAGATCATCAACCCCTCCCTTCCTGATAAGCTTTATTAAGTACAAAGAAACAGTCCTCAATACAGATAAAAATAGTGCTTTGAATTTTGAGGTTTTAAATGTGTCAGTTGGTTTTACATGGATATATTACATGAGCACAACTGCTACCGTTGGGATTACTTTCCTTATCAAGAATTTTGTTGATGAGGGATTTGGGACGTGGGGGTGCTGGGGGTGTTGTGGTACCACCCTGTTTCCAGGAATGTTTAAATACAAATGCTAAAAGTAATAATGCAAAAATTAACATTTGACCCATGTGTTCTTTTGTAGCATAAAAGCTGTAGTTTCCTTTTGTTGTTTATATGCATTTAAAATCTGTTGTAGCCATGCACTGCTAATGTTAACAATGCATTTTACAGTAAATCACCCTCTTAGCCCTCTTGTACATGAACTTGTGCATGAATACATGCAGTAGTTGTAGGCAAGAGTGTTTCAGGAACAAATGAGTTCTGACTGGGTGTAGTGTGTGTAATGTTTCTCAGCTGGTTGTTCATTCCATTTCAGTTTCCTGAATAGTACAGAGATTAAGTTATGATTACCTGTAACGATGGATACATCAAAATGTATTTTCCTTGTAGTGCTCAAGTTTGTAAATATTTTGAAATTGATCCTATATTGGCAATCTTATATTTATGAACTCTTCAGGAATAACACAGTCAACTTAAAATACCCTCTTGCATTACCACATTTTATCCATGTAAAATACATTTGAATTATGTAAATTAAAAGCACAATACTTTGTTCTGTGTACTTGTTTTCCTTCACAGTGGTTGTACTGGGCAACTGTACACCTGGCATTAGGATACACTAATGCAATTCAAAAGTAGGATCACCGTTTTCAATGAAAAAGTAACAGATTTTAACCAACAGCAGAAATCAGATTGTGACAAAGATATTGGGAGGCTGATAAGAGTTCTGACTATGAGATATAATTTAATATTATTTTTACAATATATTTCTAAGGGTTTACTCTTGTAGTTTTTTATAAGTATGACTTGCAGACTTGGGCAAAATACTTTGAAAAAGTGGTGATGGCTGAATACTGCATATACTGTCCTAAATGTGTTCAGTGACATGTTCTGTTACAACACAAAAAGGAGCATATTCATAATATACTCAGAATACATTTATACTCAGAATGCATCTTAATAAGTCACATTGTTCCTCACTGTTACTGGTTGTCAGCTTCTTCATGTCATTCTTCTGTTAAAAATGTAATAGAAACTGTTAATCATTTGAATTACTCTGAAATTCTTTTTTTCTCCTCACTCTCATCGCCTGCTAGTTGTCTCTCCCACAATCTCCTAAGCAAGGACTGCCTGTCTCATATACTCGGAAAATGCTAAGTGGTCCAGGGGACCTTCATAAACCTATTTACACATGTCTTTGGTGTGTGTATCTTTTCACTTAATGTCTAAGTAAGTAAGTAAGTAAGTAAAGCTTTATTGGCATCTCAGCCATATACATATAGTACTCAGTGGGACGAAATATCATCCTCCTGGACAATATATTGTCTGTATGAAAAAATAAGTTTAAACTGTAAAATGTTTTTTAATGATTCAGCCGTTTTAATTTTTTGATGTAAATAAAAATAAGAAAAGAAAAGGTACTTAAGTAGGTTTAATAGCTCACCTATTCAGTGAAATAATTTAAATATAGTAAAAAAAATTGTTTAGGTGTCCGCAGACCGGTTAAGCGCATCCCACTGAAAGTAAAACCATATTGACACTCAGTCTGTCTTACGCACAGTTAAAATTCCAGTCATATACTGGTTGTTGCACAGAACACGTTATCACATGAGGTGACTGGCTCTCGGGAACACTACCCACTGCACGCTCTCAGAGAGCCTCAAATTAAAAATCTTTGTGAACAAAAACATCTTTGATTCTTTGTGGTGTGGCTGCTAACAACATTTATTTTCTGTCTTCGTGGATGTTGCTGTCTTAAGGTGAGGGGTCTCTGAAGTTTTTCTCAGAGTCACTTAAGCTTTAGACTTCTGTTTTAAACCACAGCAGCTGTTCACTAAGTTGTACAGAGATGCTATGAATTAGGACTGGGGGAGTTTCCAGTCTATCCAGAGGAAGGAAACAAATGCTGACCACAGTTAATCGAGGGATGGTGCAGCCACGTCCAGACACTTTCCTGACCACTCCACACAGACTGTGCTGTTTTTTTTAGTTTTTTGTTTATTTATTGGTGCGTTTCACAGTCCAAAGTAAGTCGTTTTACTCTTATTTAGATTTGTTTTTTAAAATGTGTACATATTTTAAAATATTGCAGTCATAAAAAAGGAGCGGTTCAGGATACATTTCACTGTGTGCTGTACTTGTATAACTATGCATGTGACAAAACATTTGTGAAAAAATCTGGTCACCTGCTAATTTTATTCCAGGAAATAAGATTAAAAATGTAACTTTTATGGGGGTCTCTTACTCTTACAGAGGTCTGGGACCCCTCTTAATACAAACCCTGAATTACAAGAAGCTGTAAAATAGAAAACTGAAGGTGTATCCAGAATGAACAGAGCTATAGACTGAGACACCTGTATTATGCTGAGAATCAGATAACTTATCCAAAAAAGACTGTAAATAGTTCATTCCATCCATCCATCGACTATTTTCTGAGCCACTTATCCTAAGCAGGGTGGCCAGGGGTGTTGGAGCCTATCCCAGCACTCATGGAGCAAAAGATGGAGAACATGCTGGATAGGTCGCCAGTCCATTTGGTCATTTTAGTCTATTATTTATCATATAAGAAATAAAGTGATCTGACAACTCAAAGCAACTTCAGAGGTGGTCAAGGCTGCATATGGTCACATACCATTTGTAGTCCGAACAAAATGCTCCCAGGAGAGCAACAGAAGACCAAATCGACTGCGTCATGTAGGTCTGTGACGTTCTCCACTCTCAAAATCTGACCGTAAGTGGCCACTGGAGATACATTTGTGACACATGGTAATGCCAGTTGTAGTACATCCCAGCGGCCACTAATGATCAGATCACTTGAGATGAATGACAATACCAAGCGTGAACATGTGCAGTGGCTCATCCGTCTTGTAGTGCTGGAGGATACTAGCCCAGACAGAGAGTAGTGTAGACTGGAAGTAAACAGTAAAGAGCTGCTCTGGCAAGACATTTTTCAGCCGTGGTTAAAAGTCTTGTCTTGGAGGAGATTCTGTCACCTGGTTCAGTCAGCATCACTGTAAAGGAGAGCGAGAGCATGTGCTGGGGTGAAAAATGTTTCAGTTTACTGTGATATGAGATAAAACAAGCCTCATCTTTGTCTCGGCTTCAGCTGCTCTTCCTCTGTCTTCCTAGGGATTAATTGGATCTGCTTCCCAAAAAGAGCGGAAGAAAAACACTAGAAAATAAATTACAATCGTCACCACTTTCCTTTCCCCATCTGTCTTATTCCAGAGAGGCAGCCAGTTCCGAAACAATATCCCAGGCACGCTCTCCCTCTCTCTCTCTCTCTCTCTCTCTCTGCCCCATTCCATTCTCGCTTTTATTTCTTTCGCTCTCTCTTTACATTTCTCTCTCTTTCAGCCTGCTCCTCTCCCATTCTCGCTTTCTTTCTCTCTTCGCGCTTTCCATTGCTCTCACTCTCTTTTCCCTCTGCCCCTGTTCTCTCTTTCCGTTTCTCTCTCTGTTTCTCCCCTCATTCACTCTGTCTTTCCTTCTTTTCATATTTCTTTTCCCACTCTGTCTAACAGCCTCCACTCTTCTTGGAAGGCTTTTCACAAGATTTTGGAGTTTCTGTGGGAATTCGTCCCCATTCATTCTGTAGAGCATTTATGAGGTCAGACACTGATGCTGGATGAGACCTGGGTCACAATCTCCGTTTCAGTTCTTCTTAAAGGTGTTGGATGAGGTTGAGGTCATAAAGATTGCCCTTCACTGGAAGAAAGGGGACTAGCCCAAACTCTGGGAAACATGTGTCCCAATAATTATGTCCTTATACATCTGATACACATGTACATATATACACACATACACACAGATATTTTACACACATTTTAACATACCAACTACCTGGACAAGTGTCCAGTTAAGGAAAATACATTTTTATGTTCAAAAAGATGAATTCAGTCATTCATTAATTTCTTTAATTGACTTACTGGCAGGGTCATGCCAGTTCATTCTGCTTCACAAGCCAGTTACATTTCACTGCATCAAATAGGACATAACAGCTAAATCCCATATATCAGTCCAATCTTCACTAGGGGTTCCTCTATCGTTACTCTCTTGCTTCCCCCATTTTTCTTGCTTGCTGTGTTCCTTGTGATTCAGATGCAGGAGGCTGTCTGCAAACAAAAGAGCCACTATCACTCCCCACACCACGATGCACATCTCCATATCAGGGAGCAAAAAGGCAATTCAGCGATAAGCAGACGACATTATCCTCATCACATGCCAAATGTTAAATGCCTTTCCTCATCAGTGCAAACTCCCAGGCGGAACTCTAAAAAGACTGTAGCTCATCCAAAACCCATAAGAGGGCCAACTGGCCGGAAGAGTGAGTGGAGTTTAGGGCCTCCCTAGGTACTATCTCTGTTCTGTAGCTCAACACAGAAAAAAATTAAAGCCGAAAAACCCGGAAAGAACCTTAATACAAGAGCAGGCTTCCTACCAGAGCAGACTGAAAATCTGCACATGAGACAGCTACGTAATGCACAGGGAATATGTGTAGACAGACTTCGACGGTTTTATTATTTTTGAGAACATTAAATTTGCCTTGAAGACACTATTTTTAAAGAATTAATAAGCAGTAATTCTGCTTAGAATATTTTGAAAGGGATCCACATGGGAGCCAATCAGTTAGAGAAAGTAGAACTTTATTCTGAGGCTAAAGTTAGATTTCTGCTTTATTGATTAAAAAAAATGACAGTAATCATATTTAAGGAAAGTCCAGCCACGCCGCTCTGCATTGCTGTGCACATCTCTCTCTTTTTTTTTCTCATGTTGACATCTTAGCCTCTCTTAGAGATATAGGGGCGAGAGAAGAAATATGTCTCCATTAAGATACGAGGAGGGCACAAAGCCTCAATCCGGTTGTACTTCTTCAAAAGACAGAGCTGGCCGCTTAGGTAAATCTTACCATAAAATCCATCTCTCCGCACAGCAAAACGACATCAAAGGAGGGATTGAATTGGACATCAAAGTTTCCTTCATCTTGCCCAGGTTCCTCTATTCACCAGCCAGGACCGAAAGTCACCATTTCAGGCTTTCGCCTCACCATCTGCTTGCAGCACACACTGTATGAAAGGTGCCCTAGCTGCTTAGCCTTATGAAATTATGTTCAATTAAAGGTACTTTATAAAGTTTTTGCTTGGGTTTTGTACACTTGTTTCATGAAGGACTTTGAACTTTGAGCATCAATCCTCATTGGGAATTCTTCTAAGGGGGGTCTGCAAAGAATAGAAACAACCTGCCATGTGCTTCAAAAGCACAGAGAAGCGATAGTTATCTTACGTATCAAAGAGGTAATTGAGGAAAGCAAAAACTTCAATAGAAGCACAATCTGTTTTGCAGTCTCAGTGGGCCATGGGCTGCAGTGGACCTCTTTCTTCACAGATACATCTGAAAAGCAAACGGGCCGTAACAAAGAAACTTCCTATCTTTGGACCTACACTCTTAAAAATAAAGATACCCGGAAGGCTTCCTTGTGTAATGCCACAGAACTAGTTTGATTCCCTAAAAAGCCTTTCAGAAGATGATGCTTTAAGGAACCATTTTTCTAAATGAGATGTGCGAGTGTGAATAACCTCCACATCATGTTATGGTTCTTTCAAAATAAATAAATAGACATTTTTGAAAATAAACATTAGTTCAGTTATACTTTTAAAAGGTTTTTATTTTATTTTAAAATTTGGTTCTTAATTTAAATGGTTCTTCTTTGGCAATGCTCAAAGAACACTTTTTCCTAAAAGTCAAGATGTATTTTTACCTTCCATCTTAATTGAGGAATTATACCCCGATCAGCCACATATTGAAATCTCTAACAGGTAAAGTGAAGAACATTGATTATCTCATTCAAGTGGCACTTGCCAAGGGAGTGGGACATATTTGGCAGGAAAAATGGGCAAGTACAAGAATCAGAGTGACTCTGACAAGGACAAATTAGAATGGCATGACGACTGGGTCAGAGCATGTCCAAAATGGCAAGTCTTATTTGATGCAGCGGTTAGAAGCTACCAAAAGGGGTCCAAGTAAGGACAGTTAGTGAAAGGCATGAGGAGTGAAGGCTGACCTGTCTGAAGTTACTACAGCACAGATTGATGCAAAGGTTAATGTTGGTTACGACAGAAAAGTATCAGAACACAGTGCACTGCCACTTGCTGGGTTTGGGGCTGTGTAGAAGCAGATCGGTCAGAGTACCCATGCTGACTCCTGTACACTGCCAGCAGGATGCACTATGGGAAGAATGCTCTAGGCCAGGGGTCAGCAACCCGCGGCTCTGGAGCCACATGTGGCTCTTTCATCCTTATGTTGCAGCTCCCTGTGGCTTTGGAAAATAAATACTGAGTATTCAATTTAAGTGTGTGTTATTTTTATTTGTTGTTTTTTAATTGTACTTCGAAATTTGAAGATTATTGTGATCTTGTAACATTAAAATACAATTAATCTTTTGTCGCTCAAAATATGCATCACAAAAGCCGGTTGCCTGTATGCCCGCCAAACCGCCGTGCATTCATCAAGTTTTTCGACCCAATGTAGGCTAAGCATGGATAATTAAAAGAAATAGAGCATATAATGATGCGTGGGCAGACTCATTTGCATTTACCTCTGACGAGTGTTACTGAGATCCTTCCAAGACCGGACAAACTTGTGTTTGAAACATGGAATGCCACCCCTGACACCTACAAAAACATGAAGAAGCTTCCATATGGAGTCCTGTCGATCTTTAGATCCATATATGCATGTGAGCATGTGTTCTCCACCATGAAAAACACTCACAGATGACAGCTTACAATAAAGATGAAGGTGACATCTTACAGCCCGGATTTGAGGTTCAGGAGCAAAAATCCTAATAACCAGATAAAACATTTTTATCAGATATTTTGCAAATATGTATTTTACACAGTGAAATAGTGTTTTGTTTTGTTTTTTCAATTTATTTTTTATTTCTGGCCGACGCGCCGGTAGCCTACAGGCGATGAATTTTAGTTTACTGCATGGATACTTTAAGTTCAGCTTTTTAATTCATTTGAATGAGATCTTCAACTCAGTGTGTTTTTTACAGAGTTCTAACGTTCAAAATGTTTTCTTGGCATTTATAAAATTTCTCTAGCAACACACTAGCCTAGTTTTTTTTATACATAACATAAAAGTAAAAAACAATATATGCAGTGTATGTCAAAAAGGATTTGCAGCTCCCAGTGTTTTCCCTTTTGTGGAAATCGGGTCCAAATGGCTCTTTGAGTGTTGCCAACCCCTGCTCTAGGCAATGTTCAACTGAAACACTGGCATCGATGTGGATGTTACTTTTAGATGTACCACCTACCTAAATATTACCTAATGACAGTGGCCTCATTAGCAATATAATGGGCACTACAACACTGCAAAAATTGTTCAGGAAAAGTTTGAGGAACATGACAAAGAGTGATGAATTGGCTTCCACGTTTTCTAAATCTCATATCAAAGATCTGTGGGATGTACTGGGCAAATTAGTCTCGTCCATGGAGGCCCTACTTCCAGAGCTTAAAAGATCTGCTGCCGACATCTTGCTGTCTGATACCACAGCACACCTTCAGAAGTCTTACGGAGTCAATGCCTTGATGGATCAGAGCTGTTTTGGCAGTACGAGGGAACTACATAATTTTTGGGCACCTGGTTTTAATGTTATGTCTGATCAGTGTATATTTGTATAACTAAAGACTAGTATTGAAAGAGCTTCGCCAACTTAAACCTTAATGACCACTGACACAAGCCCACTGAGACACTGAGAATTTTAAAGGCTTATTTCAACAAGCATCAGTTAACATAAAGACTGCTTTAGCAATATTGATGTAAATTCACTTCAGGGATTGTTTTGATAAATTCTTTATGAAAGTTTAAGTAGCTTTGTGTCAGTTGTAATGAAAGGTTTAGGTACATATAGTAGGTTTACTAACACCGGCCTTCAGTGAAGCACCACTTTAACTCACAGCACAGCAGTCATGTCTGTCACCAAGTATTCACTATACATGTCTAAGATCATATCTAACTGAAATAAATACAAATGCAAGTTTTAGTACACTGGAAGTTTGAGTAATATTTATCAAGAAAGTGAAAGGCACAGTTGGAGTTATCCAAGATTTTGTACAATATTTAGGACATTTTGCTTCTATTATAATAAAATGTTACTCTGTATCAGCTCCCGTATTAAATTCAGGTCTAACTGAACTGATAAACTATCTGATTAAGGATATTGCTGTAATATGACCCCTGATCTGCTCTGTGAAGATAATCCAGTAAAACATCTACCAGTGCAGTAACTATTAACACACCATTAACTGTCTACTTCTGAACATGCAATTACGGTGAAAATTTTTACATTCAAAGATTTATCTTTCAAACACTGTAATTTACAGTTATTTAATCATTCTGTTAAAACAAGCGGGAAATATTAATTATATCACACTTAGGCCCAGTGTTCCAGACATAGCTTACTGCCCAAAGAGTTTATTGCTGTTTCTTTACAAAAGAATGATTTCCTGTTCTATAAGATTATTTTCCTGGATAAAAACAAGAGAAAACGATTCAGAATTTACAGCACCATGTGTCATTTCTTTAATAGATTACTGTCAGGGCAGGGCAAAATGATGCTGTTATGAAGGACTGCACTGCAACTTTTCACACGCCGGCCGACACCCACAGACCATCTAACTGTGCTCTACTAGATCCGCCCCCCTTTGACCTTCCTTTCTCAGTGGCAGCAGCCAGGACTGATGGGCATCAGCAAGTGTTGATCCGGATCACGGCACCGGCTATCTCGGTGGGATTCATATGGCTAGAGATAGGCTGCATCATAAACAAACATTTGACCAAGAGGCAGAGTGGCTATCTCTGCAAAATCTATGCGGGGGGGGGAACAGTCATAAGGAAATGCAGTGATTTTGAACGCGTCTCCAAAAATGCATCATAGATAGAGCTGTAAAAATTGAGTTTACTCTTGCAGATGCCGTATTACAGAATGATCTAGCATCAGCGTTTCTGACCCGAATGTGTGTCCAAGGCATAATACTTCCTGCTATATCACATGAATGTAATAACAAAATGGATCAGCATACTGAAAAAGATGACCTTGTCGCCAATGAGATTAGGATTTACCCCAACAATGAAAATGGCAATATGCTAACGTCGCAAAATTCGGTGATAACAAAACACCACAATATAACGCATGACTGCAAATTATCTTGTGCTCAAGCTGTGGAAGGTCATGCAAAGAATGAGCACATGATGTTCACACTGGTTCTTCAGTCACTGAATATAAGACTTGTTAAAGATCAGGAGTAGGATTCAGGAAAGGTCACACGTCATACTCTGGGCCTTATTAGTGGTCGGGGTGACAGCATAATATCCTGCTCAGATTTAACATGCAGCCCCTCTGACACAGTATTCTGTTAATCTCCTATGGCTCTTTATAACTCCTGCATGATCAAGCACAACAGCGTCCCACAGGGAAACCTAACTGCATATAAAGGACATTAGTAACCCAAAACAAAAACTCTTCGGCCTAAGATAATTATCTCCACCTCCCCACCCAACTGTTTGATTCCTTCTTTGTCACACACTCTGCCCTGTGTCTCAGGTTGGTGCCTGTGCTTATTCACAGCCAACATTTATTGACAACTAGACACAGTAAAAGGATTCTGAAGTTAAAGTTAAGCTCCATTTTATCATTAGGAAACAGAATGAGTGACTGTTCCTCATTCTTGTAAATAAATGTCTAAATTTCTGAGTTTGAGCTTGAGAAATGCTGGCAGAGGAATCACACCGTAGACAATTGGAATGGTTGTGTGCCCTCACATCTTTAATGGACCCCTTATATCATTTTACCCATGCCTCAAGGTAAGCTATGACAAGTTAAAAATATATTTAACTACTAGCCAACATTAGAGTACTTGTTTTGTTGAGACGTGGCAATAGCAAATAACAAGCAAAGTATATTGGCATTTGGGATTCAGTCATTTTTTATTTTATTTATTTTGCACCGGAACCCATAAGACCCCAGATACAACCACGAACAACTTCATACAACTACTGCGACCATAGCCCAGCAAACATGGATCTCATTACTATATGACAACTTTTGCTAATCTTTCTTAATGAGATGGCAAACTCTGAAGCTATTCTGCAAGCTCCAACACCAGCAGCCCACCACCCGGAGGTCCTGAACTGCAGCCATTTTTCATCTCGGCGTGTTGAAGGTCACCCGCTGATCCAGGGCTAATCCTAGAGGAAGGAGCCAATGCTTTTGTTCACCCTGCACTACGCCAATCCCGTTACAGGCCCTCTCGTTCTCCGAGCAATTTACCTCTGATTAAGCGGTTCATCTCCGAGACCGCTTCTCAGCCATGGCTTCTCCCGCCGCGCCCCGCTGCTAAGTCCTGTTGCTTTGAATGCATCTCCAGAGGGGTATTATCTGCAGGAGGAGGCCCCTCAAACGGCAGGGAGGGGGGAGGCCAGATTCCTCTGGCTTATCTTTGCTCTCCTCCCTGTTCCTGCCGGGCCTGAAGAAAGTGGAAGCAGCGGGGCTTGAGAAGCCCTCCAGAAAACACAGAACAATTAAACCCGAGGCCCAATCAATTCGTCTATTTCAGTCGACTGGATGGTGTCTTCCTTAAGGATATAGAGCACCTTTTACCTTCTCCGTGGCAGTGTGCTTTACTGTATTCCTTGTAATTTCAGTTGGATTTCTAAGTGATGTGCGGTGCATGAGAATAAGTCCATTAGCTTCTTCATACACTTCTTTTTCTTCCTATGTGCAAAGTCTTCACTATACCCCCAACTTAATGAACTGTACAACTTTATGGTTGAAGCCAAAATTCCAGTGTCTCATTTGCAAGGGGGGGATTTCTCTACCGGGAAAGATTCTAAGCCCATAGCAGGCACAAGATCTAAAAGTTCAGTGACTACAGTATAATCATCCATGTTAAATGAACTCCTACAGGGTTCATGTGTGTGGGCTCAAATGAAGCAATAAACTCAGCAGGATCACATTTAGCACTGCTGCAATGTAGTAATGCTGCATGTGTCTGTGAAGCAACAGTTCTCATTCGATAAGTGAAAAATAAACACTGCACATACTGGCGGGTACCGTGACAGCAAATCCATGAATCAGGCGGGGGTTTAATGGAATGGGACTGTGAAGCCGGTTTTTATATAAGGCGAGGTTTGCGCACCCAAAATCAGAACAGCTTGGAGATGAGGGACATGGGTGGTGCGCTGCATATCCCTGCAAGCTGTTCAATAAAGCAGGAGTAAAAAGTATTGCTTCTTCACCCGCGCAGGGCTATTGCCCTGCGGGACGGAGGCCTGATACAGCAGTGCCGCAGATAAGTGGCAAACTGCTCACATCAACCAGCTGCCGGCCCGCCAACTTCAATCATTATGACAAACGATGGCACGGAACACACAGTGCACTTCGATGTTTACACATGGTCAGCTTGTGACACACATATACAAAATGAAGCATTTACAATGTGTAGCCACCTGCAGGTCCAAACCTCCCTTTCTAACTGTCCTAACTAACTAACTAACCACTGTACTTTACCAGCATTTCTTCAAGTGTATTAGGTGAGGAAAGGAAAGTAGGTTAGGAGTTAATGATTCCCTTTTTTGGTTTAATTTCATCCTGGACTGCTTTGCTGTTGCTCACACCTCTCAATTTTTCTCACTTTAAAGTTTTTGTTAGCTTCTTAAAAGGCTAGGAACCTCTGACAGGATTTTACACGTTTATTACATACTTCTATAATTTAAAACAGCTCTACAGTGAGTTGTAGTCCATTCAGTTACTGAATAATAAGCCGTAGGATGTAATAAGATTGTGATTTTGCAAGGGTTACACCAAAACAAAATAGCTTTTAACCAGCTTCAGTTCCTATTCTGAAAAATGTTGCATGATATACGACCATTCAAAAGGTTCAATAACATAAAACCAATTGGTTTGCAAAAAAAAGAATAAAATGATTATAATGTGGCAGAATTTTGTGGTCAGAAGTTTGTGTACCCCCACGTCATCATGAGTTTTAACATAAGCAATTTCCTCCAGGATCAAGAGTTTTCTGATTCTGATGATAGAAGGACACAAGCAACACTCTAGAATGCACCAGCAACCATCTAGCCTGGAATATCACAGCCTGCACCTTTCAGTAATACCTTTGTAATCACCTGGAACACCACAGGAACCATTTGCAATAATCTAGCAACTGTCTGGGATCCACTTTAGCAGTCTGAGCAACCATATGGAAAACACAGCAATCACATAGCAACAATACTAGCAATCACCTGGGATACTATTACAAACATCTAGCAACACTCTATCCATAGTGAGGAACTATAATGTTTAAATCCACATTGTTTTTGCATTTACATCAGACACAGAATCAATCTTTACTGAAAACAATGTTAAGTATATACTTAACAGGATTTTGTCTTCAGTTAACCAGGACTTCTACAATGATATCGGCATGTTTACCTGAGTTCTATCAAGTGTACACACTGTCTCACACACACATACGCACTTCAGACCTGTATATACATTTTTATATACATTTGTGAATAGCCACAATATTTAAAGTGCAAAGTAAAGCAGAAATAGTCAGCAATACAGAATAAAATGAAAAAAAAATTAATTGAAAAAATAAAAAAGGATATCATAAGAAGTGTTAAGTACAAAAGAGGATGTCAAATAACTCAACATGCTCATATGCAGCAGCTGTTTATGGACATAATGGCATGAGAAAAGAGGAGCTGCGAGATAGAAATGATTTATGATATAAACAACATGTGCACAAAGCAAGAGGAAACTAAACTGTGTCTGGATGTGTGTGCTTGTGTGTGTGTGTGTGTATGGGGGGGTGTTCTTTGCTTCATTATTGTCTTAGGATCATTAGTTTGTTATGAGGAAAGTAGATAGCGATCTAAACTCCAGATCACAAATTTTATTGTCCAGAAACAAAATATTACACACACAGTGTTCATACCTTGAGTGTTGATTTAATATTTGCAAATGTTCTCCATAAAGATAAAGTACTGCAGTGGGGGCATTTCCAGTACACACTCAAATCCCTTAAGTTAGTGTCAGCAGTATGCAATCCAATGAAATGAGAAACACAGAGAGTAGCTGGATAAGAAAACACTCCAGCAAGTAGAACAGCAGAGATGTCAGTTAAAGGGATTCTTTTCTCACCAGCTTCATAAAGCCTTCCACATCGCACAGAGATGGGAGTGTGTGTGTGTGTGTGTGTGTGTGTGTGTGTGTGTGTGTGTGCGTGCGTGTACTGACTGTAGTACCTGATTCTCCACACTGTAATCTGCAGCAAAGCAGAGTAGCCATGTGCGTGGCCTATGGTCCCACATGAAGGACATCAAAGCGTGCAACGCTAATTTTCCAATTATGAAAGCAATATCATAAGAGCTACGGCTCGCCAAAGAAAAATCGATGTATTTCATTTCCATGCCATGCGGCATGGCTCATTATGTCACACGCTGTGAGAGTTTCATACTTAAATGTGTTCACTGGTTGCTGGATCATAGACACAGACAATAGCAAGACTCCAAAGATCACTACATCCTCATGAGACCCTTTCTGGAATATAGTCTAAAATATCTCAGGAAACATCCTTCATCTTCACTCTTCTATACACTGTAGCCCCTCTGTGCAGCCCCCCTTGTGGCCATTCTGGAAATGAGTCTTTTTAAATAAAGCACTGAAATATATTTTCCCTGTTATTTAATTAACCCGTAGAACCGTAGGCTAATTTTGTGTCATTTGTTTTCTATTTTGGTCAATTACATTTATAATTACTGTTACAAAGTACAAACATGAGACATCACATCTGCCATGTCTTGCTGTTTCCAGAAGAACCTAAGCAATTCAGATATCTATCAAGACATAAATGGCAAGAAAAACATTCCTGGCCATTTTGAATATAAACAATACTCTCCCAGTGCTGCTTAAATGTTTAACTCAGTGTAACTCTCTTCACCTCTCTTGAATTTATCCTGAGCACTGACATCGGCATGAAAAACTCTTGAATCCTATCTTTATATCTTGTTTGAAATAGTATGAAATAGTTTAGCCTCACTTTATATTAAATGGCCTGTGTAGTTACATATTAACAACAGATTGACTATAGTAGTGCGGCAAATTACACATGCTATTAACTTTTGCTTTTTATAATTACATATCAAAACACGAGTTTATAAATGTGTGTATTTGCCATAGGCTGCACTCCTCTACTCCACCTGTAGCAGCGATTACCTCACCAGCAGTTACATCATCATTTCTAAAGTGGTATTACACAGTTAGATACAGATCATTTGGACCAATCATTTTAGGTTTTTGGATATTTACTGTTTATAATACTTGAAATAAATGGAAGCTGAAAGCTAGGGCTGTATATTATTCGGTATTGTTTATTTGTTAGTACAGTTCTATCTGTTTATATGTTCTTTCATTCAGTTTAGTTGATTTGTTCCTCTTTGAGTAGGAGTTGTTGAATTGGAGCACAGCACATGGTTTAACTGGAACTCTGTTACCTAACTCCCCCTCCCCCAGCCCACCTCCTTACAGACATAAACAATGCACCTGCAAAGTCCATGACTTAAACGTGTGCTGTCTGCGTGAGTCATCTTTGAGCTCTGCATTCAATCAGGACTACAATTCTATAAACTCCCAGCGGAATCAGACAATTCTTTTTTAATAAACATTCAAAATAAATAATTTAATTGACGTGTAGGTGATGTTAATTTTAGGTGGAAACAGAGGATCTGTCTCTTATTTGAAACCTTTGAGGAACTGTAGTTCTCTGGCTCCCCTCCTACTCTCACTCAGAGACATGATGTGGACATAAAGGCTGAAGGTCCCCTCTGTGTTGAGTTTGTTTGTCCTCCCTGCTGCTGTGTGGGTTTTCACTAGGTGCTCCAGTTTCCTCCCACAGTCAGGTAATTTGGAGATGCTAAATTGCCAGAAGGTGTGTGTGTGTGAATATGTGCTCCTGTGTGTCTACTCTGTAATAAACTGTCCAAGGTGTTACTCAGCTCTTGCACAAAATTGACCGTTGGTGAAGCCCCCACTACCACCCCCCCCCCTCGGTTAATGGATGGATGGATGAATAGATGGATAGATGGTTTAGTAAAGCTTTGTTTTAAGGTCGACATCTTAGTTAATACAACAGGGCTGCCAACTTTCCCAAAAACCTTGGAGTGAGATTTTTGTGTGTGTGTGGCCGATGTCAGGAGCGGTAAAGGAGGGGGGGTTGGAGTGTGCACGGAGACAGACGGACGGACGGGGGGGACACCTCTCTGCCTGTTCAGCCGTGTGTAAGGTGTAATTGATTGATCGTAAGTGGTGTTTTGCCTGACGCAATGGCCAGCCTAGATCAGATAGATAAAATAGATTTTCGGCATGAGAAATCAGAGGTATGGCAGGAAAGCGTGTGAAGACAGCCAGATGCGTGTGTCTCACGCTCATTGCGTGAGAGTTGGCAGCCCTGAAACAATCAATAATGAAGTAATATTGTACTACTAAATGGAGGCATAATTTGTGAGTGTGGGGATCCGTGATTTTTTATGTTGTGTGGCTACCTGTAGTGGCAATTCCGTGTGGGGATCTGATTTGTGTGGCTGCTTGTCTTGAGTCACATGAGGCCGGTCACCTGACCCACTAGGAAATTATAAAAGTCTGGCTTGTTGAGATCTCACACTCTCTTGCTGCTAGAGCTGTAATACTCGGATCCTTATTAGGGTTCAGCTCCCTCTGAGTCACTCACTAAACTGATCCAGGTGTGTCAGTCACTTGAGTCACTTGAGTCAGTATTGGAAGTTTACCGGCGGATTCACTGTCTCGGCCTATGTGCTTTAGGAGCACTAACCACTCTCTGAGCGATTCAGATTCGCCTGCAGGGCTATTTTCGGCTCTGACTGACACAAGGAGTCCACTGGAAGGATTCAACTTTGTAGTAAGTTTGTAGGATTGTAGGTTTGTAGGATATACCTCATTTTTAAGTGTGGTGGTGCAAAGAAACTGTAAGTTATGCA
>JBBPCX010000114.1:24165154-24193268 GCA_037974365.1 Hydrocynus forskahlii | reverse complement strand
TCTCTCTCTCTCTCTCTCTCTCTCTCTCTCTCTCTCTCTCTCTCTCTCTCTCTCTCTCTCTCTCTCTCTCTCTATTTGTTAGGATAAATGGGTAGATTAAGCCCAGTACTTCTTAAATGTAAATCAGTTTGAGGAAGATCAAACGCAGAGAGCTGATTCTGCCCCTCGGTCCACACCAGTTAACTCCATATCTGAATTCAAAACGTTACAGCAATTCCTCACTAACCCTCAGAGAATGAAGTGTGAACTTGGCCTAAACACGTGGCTCCCTCATATTTCTCTCTCTCTCTCTCTCTCTCTCTCTCTCTCTCTCTCTCTCTCTCTCTCGACCCCCAGCTCTCTATATGAAACCATATGAATACACAACATTACTCAGTAGCCGAGCCCCGAGTAAAACACGCCCTTATTTTTTGCGTTCAGAGCTAGCTCCCATTCTTTTATTCGCACTGTTTCAGATTCGCCTTTCCTCGGGCATGGAAATGACGTAGGATCGCATTTAACGATTAATTATGAAGGAGTTCTATCAAGCTCCCCAGCAAAACCCTCTCTGATGTATTTCACTTATTCGATTTACCTGCACTGGAAAGAGGCTGTTTTATTAGGTGTCGACCAGAAATAATGTACCATCTCCACTGCACAAACTTCTGCTGCTCTAAACTGCTGTTGCTCAAAGAAAATTTACAGCGTGTCATTAAAAAGTCAGTTACAAAGCGGCTTTAAAATGAAGAGTTGAGCACTGAAGAATGGGGGGCACGGGAGGTCCTGTCTTCCTGTAAATCCAAGCATTGTCGAAGCATGTGGGTTGGCAAAGATGAGCGGAAGGAATGAGTAGCTTATTACGCTTTCAGCATTTTGTCACTGTCTGAGATATGTCAGAGTGGTGGACTCAGCTGTTTAACCCCAATACTCTTCAAAGGCCTCCTCTAACAAGCTGATTTTATATGTATTTATTTGTATATTTTCGCTTTTCACTATTTAAAGACTACTTGCAAAACTAATGAATTTCTATTAATTAAATCTGAAGGCTCTAGTTGCCCAGAACCTTGCCAGGACCCACTCCAGCGGAACACGGTAATCTATGTGATCATGAAGGCTTGGAGGACATGCGGTGCAAGAGCAGGAGTGAAGAGATTTTGATCTAGTCCAAAAAATAAAGTCAAAGAAAAACGAATTTTGTACCTTTCCTCACCCAGATGCGTCTAGTCAAATTACTGCAAATGTAGCAGAGTCATTAAAAAGATGCCACCAAGCTGAACATTTAGGTTTGTGTAAATTAACTAATTATTTTGGACAGATCTGTTTATAGCCCATGAAAGGACTTTTTAACAATTCCATGGCTGTTTTAACACCTTCTTCTCATTATGACTAATGAATGCAGTGGCTGTAACTTTGACATTGACCTCTGTGAATGAATTCACCACCAGGAGTTTCCACTTATGGTTATACTTAAGGTATATTTACTCAGTTACTCCATTTTTACCATCATTTTAAAATAAAACATTTTCTTCAACTAAATGCTTAATTCAAGGTAACTGGGAAGTAAAGTTAAATAATATCATCTTTTTAAACACATACACTCACTGTTAAAGTAATAATTAGACCCAAACCCTATTTTAAGAGGCCCAAATGACTTTTTAACGTCCTGCTCTATATACCTCCTCCCAAATTAGTCATTTTTTTTATTTTCTAAACACACTTAAATGGGGAGCACTATTAAATGTGGCATTTTTTAAACATATTTTAGTTCTATTTATTTCCTGAGATCAACATATTAGAAAAAAAGGTAAAGGAATAAATAAATTAAGCCTTTTCACAGGCTGTGTTTGATGCTTTTATTTTCTGCTGGTATGTTCAGTTCAGCCAATACACTGTAACTGTGTATGAAAATGTGCAGAAGTGCTTTGTGTCATTTATTTTCCTTTACCTTTATGCAGTTATACTGCTATTCAGTATCCATCTACATTTGACTCTAATAAGAAGCAGCATTTCCCATCATGCCTACAATGTATAAATATTTCCTTTAAGAGAGAATTAACTATGCATTTGACCTTTCAAAACATTTACAGTCTGATCTTCTTAGTGCTGTGCTTTGAGACGACTGGCATGACATTAAATATGGAATGTGTAAATATATGTTATAGAATCTTTGTTAGAATTTGTCAGTGTTCAGTTTAGTTAACATGGGCTAAAAAATAGAATCTACATCCTGGGACTTGCTTTTATAAGCCCTATGCTTTATAAGCTGTCTGAATCTGTTCTAAAATTAACCAGCTTCTTAGACTGCCAGCAGCATTTAGACTACATTATCAAGGCCGCTGTGGTTAAAAATGAAAATGTATTAAATTCTTCTAATTATTCTTTCTATGAAACTGCACTTAGATTAAAAAAAAAAAACATTCAAGCCCCTCGTCCAGTTAAAATGTGTAAGGGGCTGAACTGTATAAAACACAGCAGCTCTGAAGGATTGAATCCACCTTTTATTTTGAGATGATTTTATTTGGATTTAGCCTCAATGCTTTGCAGTACAGTCGGCGGTCTTGGACAATATGGTCATAACAGCCTAAGGACCCTAATTTAGAAAATCATTTTCCACAGTGCTAGATGTCACAAGACGCAGTTCAAAATTTATAGGCCGCAAAGCAGAAAGATGAATTAGTTTGGAAGAGAGGTAGGAGAGATTTCTATTGGTGCTTCTGATGTGAAAATATGGCTGCTTTACACTCACTCGGTGGTCACGGAAAAACTCCTATGCATATGTTCACACCCCCCACCACAAATTCTGCAGATGGTAAAATGTATCTTAAACATGCTTGACAGTGGTATTAACCTCAATGTCAAAGCTTAGATTCACTACATGCCAGGAAAGGGGAAAAAAAGAGAAAAAACTCACTCATCGCCCATTTCAATAATAAATGAGGGTCCTCTCTTGACCTATCTCCTGGGGTACGAGAGAGTGGTGATGTACGGTGCCCCAGCGCTGACATGGAATGCAGTCTACTTTGGCACTGAAAGGCTGATGAAAAGCTGAGCTAAAATGACCATATCTCTTGACAAGTGTGACAAAAATCTCACAGTCAGCTTTTGTGTCGGAAAAAGTGACAAAAATCTCATAATCAGCCTTTATCTCCAACTTGGCGATTAATAGCTATAAATGGACCTCAGGGGATTTTGGTGGGTGAGGGGGGTGGCAGTGGAGTGACATTGACATAAGCTGAGAAATAAAGCAAGAAAGAAAAAGAAAGAAGTATTGGGAAAAAAAAGGAAAGGAAAAAAAATCTTAAATATATAAATAATAAGTGCTGACATATTTCTCTTATTCACCCAGCTAAACTTTGAGCGACGGTGAAATGTTTCCTTAATCACTCATTACACTTCTCAGTATTGAATTCCTGTTCCAATGTGCCTGCTTTGCATAGTAGAGACCAATTAATCCAGGCCCCTGACTCCGGCCCTCGGAGAGCGAGAGCCTGGCTAATGCGATTAATGGCACTGTAGGTTAGCTAGCACTGAGAGGGAGTGTGCCGGGCATCTGCAGCCAACTCTTTCTGGCTCAGAACACCTTATTTGTGCACTTCAAAACTCCTTCCTGCCAAGTGCAAGGGAACTTAAGCCACTTTGAAGCACGGACATCTAAGCAGCGACAGAGGTGGCCGCCATTTTTGTGTTGTAAGACTTTGCAAGGGTTGCACACAAGCGGCACGTCGCTTGGGTCAGCGTGGGACGGCGTTAGAGTTCTTAAACCTCAGGTAACCTCAACTAAGAATGTGGTTTAATTGTGGTTCTACACTGCTGACAGCTGAAGTGATGCAGTAATTTCGCCCAGCAGCTGCTCGGATATGAGCCCCTGACCTTGCTTTAATACCTATATTGGTTTAACGCTGTTCTTCAGTCATTTCTAACACACTGGGTTTTGCCCTTCGTGCTCTCATCATACTAAGGTGAATATTGCCCAAAGCCGAAGTTCAGTCACACTCAACCTCTACTAAGCCTGGACTCCAGGCTAACATAATTGTTCCTAGTACTGACGATACAAATAAAGTCATAGAAGAAGCAGTTTTGGTTTGCCGAAGAACTTTTGAATGTATGCTCAGTTGAAAACGAGTGGAAAACACTTCTATAATAATGCTTATTTCTGCCAGTGCCTCTATGGGATTCTAGTTATTAAGCTAAGAAACATTCAAATAAATTTTGTGTGTCCAGTCTAGATTAAACATGGAAATGTATACCTCGTAAGAGACATTTATGTATATTTTACTTTGTATGGCTTTTACAATGACTCTTTCAGCACAGAGCTGTCTGTGATACACCTAGGACTACCAGAAGGCCTAGACTGGTGTTTTCACCTCACAACATATGTCTCACATATTGTAAATCTTGGGTTTCTAACTATGCTGGTTGATAATATAATGTGTAAGGCCTTCAGGCTGGCCTCTGAAGTCCTAACCAATGACAGATCTTTCTAGATATCAGAGGAGGAAAATCCAGACTGGATCATTTTCCATAGGGCATTTCAAGAATTTACCTGCTTCCAAACAAGATCTAACATGAGTACAAAAGTGATATTAGAATACAGATTTTAAGTACACCAAGCATAATTCTGTTTAATCAAAAATAACTAAAAATTCAATATATTATATTTTAGGATTTATAGGGCCTTCTCTGAAGGTCTAGATGGTCATGAACATTCCTCATTCTGCAAATATGAGGACCTTATGTTAACATTGTGTTGAAGTTTTTCCTAGAACATATAATTCTGAAAGCATTTTGGGGTGATTCTTTTTAAACATGCACTTAGATTTATGGTTATGACCACTAGATATTTTTACATTTACAGCATTTTGCAGACACTGTTATGCAAAGCAACTTCCATTCCCTAACTACAGGGGGCAGTCTCCCTGGAGCAACTTGGGGTGAAGGGTCTTGCTCAGGAACCCAGTGGTGGTCTGCTGAAGGTAGGATTCGAACCCATGACCTCTTGGTCCAGAGGCAAGTATCCTACCCTCTAGGCCTCCACCACCTATCAGAACGAATCTATGATTGAGATTCCAACCAGCACTTTAATTCTAAAATACTAGACCTTTACATAAGTGACACTGAAAGTGAACCACAGTCAGGAAAGATATTTCTCTAAACGATTAGCATACAAAATGCTACCCATCACTTCATACTGTTAGCAGCCAAGGGCACTGTCATCCATAAATCTTCCTAACGGTGTCCTCCTGGCCCATTTCAGCACCTGCACCACTAATACCAGCATCTTATAATTAAAAGGTGGAGGAAAAACATTCCATTAAGGAGGTGCACGTGCGGTGCTTTGGAATTCCCTCTCCACAGATCTAAAAGGGTCAATTACAAGACGCACAGTGCCGAGCACGGACCAGCTCACCATTAGCAGTCTGGCACCATCTGTTCTTGTTGCTTGGAGACCACATGGGCTAATGCCATACATTTACGGCCTGGTTTTCAAAGGGTTACTCTGCTGACCTGGCTCACCGTGCCATTGTGAGCAATGGACACAGACCTGAAGGACTGATATAAGGAGTTATCCCGCTATATGAGGCAATACTACAGAAACCTATATAAACTAAAGTGAGGAACTGGAGAGATATGTCTGGTTTTGGAGACGTGTTGACTTCTAAAGCTACTCGAAAGACCTTTAGGTCTCTTACCACTGCTGCTGTCTGAGAGAATAACAGGTATAAAATTGGCTATTTCTTTTAGACTGTCGAGAGCTGCGGTAAATGCTGTGGCATTGGTTTCGTGTCATTTTACGTAAAAAGGAACAGTCTCTTATGAGATGAAAGTGGCCAGAAGGATAGTTTCTGTCTCTTATGATAGTGATATATCCGAATGGACATGTTCAGAAGAATTGGACACAAGTGATGGATTTTTGTAACTTTTTTATAAAAATGTTTCATCCTGAAAAAGCATGCCGATGGATCAGAAAAAGGGCACACGGCGAGGGGAAATAAGGATTCACTCAGTTTTGCTCTAGTTGTTTATTATACTTCTATTTCATACAGATAGTGTTTTGACCTTGTATTTATAAAGATAAACAAAATGGGTATTCATAAGCATAAACAAAGAAATGATTAAACAAAGTATTAAACAAAGACAATTCAAAAACAGTAGGACTTTGTTTCCACGCAAGCACCTTCACCTTTTTGAGTTATCTTGGCTGTGTGCTTGTGGTTATTGTTTTGTTGAAACATCAGTTTTCTCCTGTCTCTTGGCTGATGATATTAAATTGTCCTATAGTGTGTTCCAATACCATTTGAAGAAAAGCAGACCTGTATCACAATGCTTCCACGTCCATGCTTCATTGTGCAAAATGGTGTTCTTAGGATCATTGGAAAGGGGGTGGGGGTGTTTTGATGATTCCAGAGGCCATGACAGGAGGCGTTCAGAGAACCTTGTTGTTGTTGTTGATGTCGATTTACAAAGTCAATACACCAGAGCGGATCCACCGGGCAGGCATCTAACTGACTATGGGCAGGCTTCTGGGGGGGGGTGCTGGCTGATCTCGGGCCGACTGACTTTTCCAGAACACACAGATTGTCAGTCCGACCCTGCATATGAGCGTCTCCCTTGGTGGGACAATGCCTTCGAATGCCCCCCCTTGACGCCGGCACTGTCAATACATCAAACTTCACTCCTCTCTCGATTCATTGCATGGATCAGTTTTGCATACACTTTAGAGTATCTTTACTTTCCACAGGGTGATTACAAGTAGAAGAGAGGGTGAACTGTCAGTAGATTTGACATGTCATCATTGTAGAAGTCAGGACATCAAAAATAAAAAGGACAGGCAACAGAAAACTGACGGGGAGAAGAAGGGCTGACTGTTAGTGACCTAGTTTTTCCAAAGAAAGGTGTATATATATATATATATATATATATATTATATATATATTCATGGACCTTCAGTGCCCATTAACACATTCCTTTCTAGCCAACATTACTATTGTCCCTTAACCACAGTCTGGATGATCAAGTTAAGTAAAAGGTTAAGTTAACTTACAGTACAGCACCAGAGTCTTTACAATTCAATATTCTGTTTGTTCACTTGATCACCACTGGGTATAGATGAGTGCAGGTCCAAAACATAATTAATAGAGCTGTGTAAGTTTGTAGCCAGCTATTGCACACTCTTGCCATAGGTAGCTAACCATCATGCATGTAAAGTAGGATCATTTGGACCCTTAGAACGTTTGCTGCTCTTTCACTCGACGTGCTGCCGCTTGGCCACTCTGCATGTTTTCTCCTACCACTTGTGGGCAGAAACTATCCTCAATGTTCTCCTGGGTTCAAAAATCTTGTGTTTTTCCATTTGTTTCTAGGACCTAAAATAAAATAAAAGTGGGGTATTTTCTTCTTTATGGCCATTTGTGTGTGCTGCCATTCAAACTAGCAGTTATTATTGTTACATGATTTTTAATCATAATAACTCTGGTTCTATCATCATCATATCGTGTGTCATCACAGCAAAGTCCTCCACTTCCGGACACAGTCAATCGCTGTTTCGTTAGCTTCTGCTAAATCGTTTCCATTGCACTGTTGTGCCAATGTTGGATAACAGAGCAGATGCGGCATTGTTTGTATCTCCCTGCAGTCACATCGGTCCGAGCCGTTAGAAAAGCCCCATTTTTTTCATATTTGCACGACATCTACCAACACCAGTTCGTAAGCGTCTCAGTGCCTTCCATGTGTGCCATTCTCGTCCTGATCCAGCTGGTAACTTCTCCACCGCTGTCATTTGCATCGTTACATCTGGTACATTTAGTAATCGTGTCTGCCACATGCCGATATGAGTTGCCTCGGACGAAAGTTCCAGTGGCTTGACGGTTTTAAAAAAGCTCTTTTGAGACTTTAGCCGCTGTCTTGGGAGTCCGTGTCCGTACATCATGTGCCGTGGATCTGTCACTTGTTTTGTCCTTTCATTTGGGCTTGCAACGGCTTGTCTAATGTCAGGAGGTGCAACTCCTGCTACGATATATAGATTTGTTGGTTTCAGACAACCTGTTATACATCGGCATCTCACATTGAGGATTGGGTAGATTTTACTGGCGTGACTTGACCTCTCCCATACCACGCATGCATACTCAGCCGTCGAGTAGCATAGAGCCAACGCTGTTGATCGGAGTGTAGATGGATTTGCACCCCATCAGATATTTGTGAGTTTATGGAGGATGTTGTTTTGTGCACTAACCTTCCCTCTAAGTTTTTCAATGTGCTGTTTGAACGTTAGTGTTCAATCTAGGGTGACACCTAGGTACACTGGGCTATCACAGTGCTCCAATTTGATTCCATTTCATGGACAGTCTTCTTCATGCATCATAGTTTCGAAGATGAAACAGGCATACCTGTGTTTTTGCTGGGTTTGGACATAACTGGTTGACTTTGTAGTATTCTGTGATGTTATTCAACGCAGCTTCTAGTGGTGATTCAACCTCATCGATACTAATTGACTGAGCCGCTATTCCTAGGTCATCCGCATAACCAAAGCTTTTTGTTCCTGGGTATATTGGCTGATCGTTGCTGTAGATGTTAAACAACATTGGTGATAGCACACTTGCCTGTGGTAGGCCGTTACATTGTATCCTCCAGCGGCTACGTTTACCCTGGAATCCCACGAAGAACTGGCGATTTACTAATAGTGATTGGATTGTTCAAATTAAACCATAATCCTTTGTCATCTGATATAGTTTAACTAACAGTCAACCATATCATACGCTGCTATCAGGTCTATAAAAGCAATGCCGGTGTTGGGTCAGGTTTAAGATCTGACCGGTGCAGGACTTTTTCAGGTCAGAAGCCCGCTTGTTGTTGAATAAGTAGTGGTTCAACGACTGGTTTAAGACGGTTCAGGATTAATCGTTCGTACATCTTATACAGATTGCTCAATAGTGATATCGGTCTGAAGCTTTTCAGATCGTTTGGATCTTTACCAGGTTTTAGTAGTGCAACTACTCTTGCTTTAGGACTGTGCTCGTCGGGATCCCTGCCAGGTACTACCTTGAAGTGGGTGTACCTGCAATCCTGCTACTCGCCAAAACAGCAAACTAACTTTGGTTCTATGTGATACTGGAACACCAAACAAAGCTCAGCATGATGCCTGACATCTCAACCATCAATACAAACTGGGGCAACTTCCATATAAGGAGCTGTTTGGCTGTATGATGACAATTTACCATTTGTTGCTCTGTCGGCGCAGATCTGTTTTGCTCACGTTCAAAGGGTTAAGCATTATTTATTAAAAACAAAACTTCTACATGTCTATAATATTCCATCAAATTGCCCACCTCTAAACTGTCTTCAGATTCCTGATTATGTTGCCATGCACAAACAGGGAGGGGAAAATAATAACTCGTAATATCAAAAAGCAAAAAATTTTTCACAAAGCAAAATTCTCAGCTAGCTTAGAGAGCCTTCTTTACTCAGTTTCACTTAGAAATACAAAATTAATTTAAAATTTTGCCATTGTCTGCCATGATAATTTGTAAGACGTTTTCATACATAATCACTGAATATGATTTTTTAAAAACCTAGGCTGCAAATTTTATACATACCTTTTCAACCTACTAAAAGTAATTAGGCTAACTTTTATAGTCATGCTTAAACACACCACAGCACACAGTGTGAACAATGTGCATTTAACCCATCACCCATGTGCATTTAATCTGCATTTAACACATTCGCCAACTGCCAGCAATGAGGGGCGCCAGGGGAGCAGTGTGTGGGTGGACAGTACCTTGCTCAAGAGTGGTGTCACTAGGAGTCTAGGGATTCGAACCCACAACCTTCTGATTTCAGGGCAAATTCCCTAATCACTAGGCCACCAGCTGCCCTCACTAGCTGTTCTAAAATTCAGCTTCAAGGAATATATAAAAGGGTGTGTTTTTACCTAGGCTTTGTGTTTCACAATGTTTTTTTTTATTAGAACAGTGATTGAATATAATTAAATGTTGTAAATATATCATTTAAAAAAGGAAAAAAATAATGTTTGAAGAGGTTTTACAGGCATGAAAAATGCCTGTCTGCACTGCGGAACAGTGTATAACACGTTACCGACTACTTTAGAAAGCCAAAGAAATGAAAAGGTTAAACTATTTGTTCATCAGCATTGAAGGGAGTGTGTAGTGCTGGGGATGAATACTGAGGAGCGCCTCTGCTCTGCTTTCCGGTAGTGGGATTGTCTCGGCTGCTTTTCCCAGAGCCTCCCACCCCTGCGGTAGAGCTGGACTTTATTCATTCAGAGCCGCCCACCAAGCTAAAGAGTTTCAAATGGGGAGAATTACAGGATCAATACTGTGATTAGCAAAAGCCTTGTAGCTATTGTGTGTAGTTGGCAATCTATCCTATCACTGCTGAAGCCCATGGGGGTAGTGCATGTGCTAAATGGATGAGAGCAAAGGAGTATCATAGGACCCCCAAGGCTCTGGCTCCCAATTATTTGGCCTAGCAGAAAGCGAATGTGGTTGTTTGAGAAAGTGATGCATTTGATGATTTCGCATTTTTGCAATAGACAGGTGTCTGACCTTGAGATTGTCTTTGATAGAATTACACATATAATAGCACATTTTAAGCAGAACCTGGCTAAGCCCAAAGCTTGGGTCCTCTTCTTTTGTAAGCTAAACCGATGGTGCAGAATAAAACTTCAGATGAAGCACAAATGGCATGTAATCTTACCATTACCTCTGATTAAAAAAAATAAATAAATAAATAAATAAAAAATATTAGCAAAAAAAATGTTTGTCATCAGAAATGTCAATGGCACATTATTACACATTTCAGCACCACAAAGACCAAAGACCATGTTTAAATAACCGTGTGAAAAAGACAATGTGTTGTAGTGAGACAGGGAAAAATGGAGGCGAGGTGAGGGTTAACCAAAGTGGCGACCGATTTGAGCTAACTGGTTTCCTCTGTGCAATAATTTTTTTCCTCATACTATGTGAAATACTGTAGCACACAACACTTTACACTGCACTGTCACTTTACGTTTATACACCGTGCAGCTAAAACGGTGTTTACTTTTTTAGCCTGTGATTATTTATTGTTGCTGCACTGCTATGTCTATTTATGTCTTTTATGTCTTATGTTTTTATGTTCTGCCTGTGAAGAGGATATTCAAGTAAGCATTTCATTGTGCTCTGTACACTGTACTTTGTACATATGATAATAACAAACTTCACCTTTTTTTTTAATTACTGCAAAAGTCAAGGAAGAACTTTATGCACCCAGGGAACAGCAATGCCCAATAAGTGGCGGCAGCCTGAAGCGTGGTCTCTTCTATTAGCAGAACAGCACAGGGGACTGGGGCAGGAGAGGCACCATCACAGCAGTGGGAGGGGTTCAATGCATTTCAGACTACCCCCCACAGTTGCTGAGTGATCCGATTTGCATCTGTACATCTGCATTTTAAGTAGCTTGCCCTTTTCTAGGTGTAGTCCTGATACTCTAAACACATGAAGCAACCAGGTGTAAGAATATTTCTTGTTATGTCGTATAATGGCATCTAATGGTAAGGTGGTTCCAGAAGGAAAAGCTCCAGAATGCATGAAGCACCCTGGGCTGTGGTTAAACTCATTAGTTACTCATTAGTACATATTAAGCACTATTCATCATACATGTCACTGACCAGTCAAAATGTCCTAAAACATCTGAATCGTGATTAAACTACCATACACTAAGAATCAAGTATTATCCAATAATACAATGTTTCACCTCCTCTTCCCACCCTGCCAACCTGTCTTTTAGCTCAGAGACCATCCCTGACCCCATGTTTCACTCAGAAATGTAGAATCAAAGACACATAAGGAAAATGTTTTGAGTCATGTGAATTAATTAATTCAGTGTTGTACTAGGCTCCCTTGTTTTCCAGTTTATTTTTAATCATTTTTGAGATTAGAATTTGGAAGTGTATTTCTCAGTGTGAAAATGTTCATCCTCCAGCGGTTTTTTAACCACTCAGGTTCCAAAAAACTGTATTTTTTATAGCTCAGTTAAAGTTGTACTTCAGTATCAATGTTAACATTTGCAAGCTAGTTTAGCTGTAACATGACATGCCCAGTTAGGCCTTCTTTCATTTTTTTTTCCAACTTTTTGAAGTTTTCAGCTTCATGCAAAAAGGCGAACAGAAATAAAAAATAACTGTCCTGGCTCCTCCGCTTCTGCTACATATGGCTGTCTGTGATTGTGTGCATCATTTTTCAGTGGTTTTAGCAGAGCACTACATGCTATTTCATTTTTCAGTAGGAAGGCATTACTTGCGCTAAAAGTGGCTAGTATACTGTGGAAGTACTTTGAGGGTCTGACTACTGTGAACTGTGCCTTTGAAGCGTCTCAGGGTTGTACTTCTTAGCTTTTCCATTACTTCCGCTGTCGCAAAGGTCAGACTTGCGTTGCGACTAGAGAGGGGCAAAAAAAAAAAAAAAAGCTGTAGGCCTAGGCTGAAAAAAGAGACAAGTCAACCAGTGCTTAAGAGGAGTTAATCCCCCTTTAAAGTTATGTGCCCGAGTCGTCATGCTCACACCCAACTCTGCCATGCACTTCTGACTCACTCTGCCTGCTCCGACTGCGCGCGGCTGCTGGAATTCATTACTGCGTTCCATTACACGGCTGCGTGCGCTCAGCCAGCCGAGGGGATGAGAGGGCCAATCAATACAGTCAGTATCTGCCGCTTCTAATCTCTGTCGCTTGTGTCAGCGCGCTATCTGTAATAGATCTCTGGGATTATAGAAATTCTTAAGACACTGCGCCGGGCACTCCATGCACTCTGGGGCAAGGCCCGCTCCCGGGTTAGCCGTGTATGTGCAAGAGAGAGAGAGCACTAGCTTTCCTGCCTCCACTCAGTGTGTGTGAGAGGAATGCTAGCTGGGAGTTAGCACAAAGGGATAGGAGGAAAAAAAAGAGGCAGGGAAAGAGGGAGGTGAGGAGAGAAGAGGAGAAGCAGGAGGGATAAGCGCAGGGTGGGGGCAGGCGAGCGGGAGCCCATGTAATTTCTCTAATCCTCATGGCATTTATACTTGCACCGACAGATAATGAAAATGAAAAATAAAAATGGAGGCAAACTTCACAAGCTGCAGGTTTTAATCTGTTGCATGCTTAACTTCCCCCCGCCCTCCCTGACCTCCCTCTGTCTGTGAGCGGCCAAATGCTGAGTCCGAGGATTTTTGTGAGGTGGGGGCTCATTTAGTTTTGCTACATCCAGGTCACAGTGGGGCAGTGTGGGAATGGACTGTGATAACCAAAGGCATAAGGGATGGCAGTAGAAATAAATGTTGATACCACTGACAAAACTGTGTTGCAGAACAGTGCAGATAATGTGCTACTTTTTTTTTATTATTATTATTATCTCTGCAAATTGAAGATACTTGGAAATATCATGGGGGAGAATGAATATTAAAGTCTGGAGACTTGCCCATCTTAGTGCATTGCACAAACAGCATAGATCCACTGCATAACATTGATTGCACCACTTTCTGCCACGTCTAATGAAACCAGTTATAAACTGAAAGCTATGAATAATTTTAAAAAGTGTACAAATTAAGATTGAGACTAAAGGCACAACTATTGAATGAACTGTCATTCAAAAAGCAAGAGCAAACTTAATTAACTATGAATGACGCAGCCGTGTCCAGTACTCATTCAGTCTAGTTGTAGGCGCACCTGTCACACTGTCATAGCTGAAACGGCCATTATCGCACCGTTATTAACTGAAGAGGATCCTGCAGCAGGTGCTCAGTCCTCCGCAGGCGTAAGAGTAATCACTATATGGTTTAACTTTAGTGGCTGCTTTTAATTACCTTTTCCATCACAGCAGGCAGGCTCTGTGTCAGGAGCAACATCCAACTAATGTCACACACTGTAATTCCAGCATGTGCAGAAAAAACAGATATTTTTTAAAACATCTTGTGCCTGTCTGGAGACCTACTGTCATGCAGCAAAGCAGTGGGCACGAACCTACAGATATTTTAGGAGGGCTGCCAGGAGCAGTTATTGGTCAGCTGTTTGGGAAGCAGTGAGGTCTGCTGTCTTGGGCATTCATTTCTCAGCCTCCCCTCACTTTTATTCTTAATCCACAGTTCTGCAGTGCAGTGTTCTCTCTCCCACGGCAGGCTGCTTCTGGTTACACTCAGGACACAGGAAGGCTGGCTCTCCTTCAGTTCAGAGGGAAGCTCGGGTATAGCAAGAGTGTGTCTGCAGATGTTTTGCTGATGCAAAGGTAATGTTCTCATCATGCATGTGGAAACAACAACATAAAAATGTATTATTTATATACATTTTTAAAACCCAGGGAAGATTTTAACTGAAAACAAATTATCCCCAAAATTTAATTAGGTTTTCTGGGATGAGGTAATACACTACATGTCCTTAAGAGCCTTGGAGCTTTAGCAATAAATCATACTTTTAATTACATTAGCATAGTCACCTGTTAGGTATGGCATTTCATTACACAGGCAGCACAGGTTTTAACAGCACCAGAGTTAACCTGGTTAGCTTTATAGCCTCACTAATGGCCACAGCCTTTTATTTTGAACTGTTTATTTTGCACTGTTTCTTGGTGTCAGAAAAAGGATATAGGCTTATAAGCATTCACTGTAAAGAACATTGTTTAGATCGGAGGTGCTGCAGCTGGTGGACTGGTGGTTAGGGGGTTGCCCCTGCGATCAGAAGGTTGTGGGTTTGAATCCCAGGACTGCTTCACTTGGTGAATGGGTTAAATGCAGAGAAAGAATTTCACATTGTTCTCTATGTGTGCTGCGGTGTGTTCACACATGACTGTATAAGGCCATTTTATTTGAATTCCCTGTTTTAATTAAATACAGCAGATTGCTGCAAAGACGAATGAATCATTCTGGGAGATACGGGTCGAGGTTTGTGTCAAGAAATTGAAATAATGGATTTTATAGTAATTATCTGTTTGTAAAGCATACTGGAAAAGTGAATGTGTAAAACTGCATCGTTTGTCCAAATCTTGTAATGATGGCGCTTACATGTATTCCTTAGTTTTAGTAATTTTGCTTTTAAAATGGGGTCTAAAAATCTGAGGCCAATAGTAAAAATACCTCTTGTGCTCCTTTCTAAAGTACAAAGCAGTACAAAGTAGTCCAAAGTAGAACTCTTAAAAGTAATACAGTAATCAACTGTAAAAGACATATAGTAAAGTACTGTAAACACAGTAAAACAACAATACAAGAGTAAATTACTGGGGAAACTACAGCCAGTAAATTACTGAAAACACTCAACAAATGCTCATAGCAGACCACTAGGGTGAGCTGATTCTCATATAAAATGTGAAAAGGTGCCATTCTTAGCACTATTTCCTCACGGTGAGAAGATCCTGGGTTCGATTCCCAGCCAGGGCGGTCAGGGTTCCCTCTGTGACTACATGAATTTTCACAAGGAACTCCTGTTTTCTCCCACAGTTCTCCCAAAAACGTGTAGGTTAGGTGAGTTGGGAATGCTAGATTGCTCCTAGGTGAGTGTGTTTGTGTGTGTGGCTTCCCTGTGATGGACTGGTGACCTGCATTTCTCCACCTTTCACACAATGACCACTGGGTTAAACCCCAGCAACCCCTTACTCACCCGGTTAGGAGTCCATTAAGTAATGTTTGGATTTATTAATAATACAGTACATTACAGGCTTCAGGTCCTGGGTCTGCATTGCTGGCTGTATTAGGATGTTGCTTTAAAGACTGTATTTTGACTCGTTTATTTTTGCTCCCATACATATTTTATCCTCTTTTCCCCCCAACTAAGCATTCTTAACGAGTAGCACTGAAAACAAATAGCTTTAATAAATAGTCAAAATGAGAAGCAATCAAAATGCAGAGCGGGCGACTTTGAGGATGGCCGGCTTAGGAGAGGCTGTCTCTTCGAGGAGGAGATTAGTTTAAAACAGAATTGGAGTGAGTTAAGTGGTACACAAAGCTCTTGACTTCCTGTCTGCAACCCTGACACAGGCCGAACCTGTCCCTTTGCCTAAGCCCACTGCAATTAACCCTGCAACCCACTCTGGGTGAGACAACCACAGAAGCAGACAACAGCCCAATAACTCATTCCCATCATGTGCAGCTCAAACAGCCAGTACATTGTATGCTCTGGCAGAGGAAGCTTTTTATTGTGTAGGCCTACAACAAACCTCAGGCTTGTAATTCATGCTTTATCTTACATCATTACAAGACAGAGTTAGGCATGGGGCAACAATACATCCAACCTGTAATCCAAGACTAGTATCCTAAGCATGAGGAGAGAAAGGCATACAAATGTGCACAGATAGCAGAGACCGGAGCATTCTGCTGTTGATTCTCCGCCACTGAGGTGAAAAGAATGCTTACTTTATTGATGGCTAACCTTGAGGTGGCGTACAGCTTAGGTGCTTTTATCTCTCCAGACTTTTTTTTTTTTCTTTTCCTGCTATGATTCAGCACACTGCCCCTAGAGAGCTTGTACCTGCTAATCAGCTTTGGTTCCATATGAGAAGTAAGGCCTATTCATGCATGGAAATCTGGAGGAGGAAAGATTCAAAAGCCCAAGGACAAAAATATATAATTATATATACCCAGGCCAGTTAGTGCAGCATCTGAAGCACGTCAAAGCAGTCAAAATAAATCAGCAGGCTTATTGTGCAAAAACACTGCGCGGCCTACAGCAGCTATGGCTCAGGCTTCAGCCTCGGCGCAATAAAACACGACCTTAGCAGTGTCACTGACACCATGGCGACATTCATCTGAAATCCTCTGAAAAGCCTCAGTATTTTAGTCAAAGAGCAATGCCTTAAAATGGCTGGCCAGCTGCCAGATCTCGCCTGCGCTCGCTAGTGAAGTGAACAGGTGTGGCCTGACTAATTGTGAGCAGATCGTTAGCAGATGTTGTTGACATGACGGCGCAGAAAGCTGACAGGGCCTTGACACGTCTCGGGTCAGTGACAGAGACAGGAGGCAGGAGGCAGGAGAGGAAAGGGGAGGGGGGGTGACACAGGTTTTTTTTTCCTTCTTTCTTTCCCATCTTCTTCTCCTGCATCCCTCTGCCAGCCCGGCTGCTCTGCTGTCGTGGCACAATGTGACTATCTGTGCCTGTGCAGCTGTCGAAATTCATTCACCACGGCTGCCGGCTGCCTGGAGGCCTGCAGGGCATCACGCTCGGACGAAATCAGAAGGGGGGGTGAAGGTGGGGGGAATCCAGCGACATAGCGTGACAAAATGAGAGTGTTATGTGGTTTGTGCATTTTTTGGTCGCGACACCGTGGTGCTGTTGGAGGAGGCCCCGAAGAACGTGATGTTTTGGAGGAGAAAGGAGATGAGTGTTCAATTTGCTGCCAGAAGTCTTTAGGTACTGAACAGGGCCAAGTCTCACTGCTGAGGTTGTGTCAGTTTTGATACACTAAAAGAATAAAAAAGGATAAATGGCATTCAAAACAGAGCACTGAAAATGAAAAAAAAACTGCATACCCCTCAGGTCTCATGCATTATACACATAATGATATTTTTCAATACTCTTACAGATACTATTCTCCATAAGTTGGTGCCAAAAACAAAGACAACACATGAAAAATTGTGAAAAGATTCAGCTGCTTTGTTCCCTGAGTTTCCTGTAAACATAATGAGAGAGAAGCACTACTAATGTTGGTCAACAAATGCATAGAGGTGATGTGCAGAGTGCTGCTCCCATCCCTCCCATTGATCCCATATAGCATCAATCATTTCATCATGCCAATTACATTAGAATGCACTAACACTGCAGAAATACCAATAGCAGCACTGTTAATCCAGTCTAGTACTGGTTCTCGATACACATCCCTAACTGTTCATTATAATTATCGCCAAAATTTACAGGAAATGTAGTTATATTCTTGAATACTCATGTCAGTTAATATGAAGTGTTTTTATTCCAAATAATTTTGGAGCATTCATATTGGGTAATTCAACATGAAAGTTTTACATAATACAGGATGGCTGTGGTTCTAAATAATGCAGGAAAATGAAAAAGAAAAAGAAGACTAGAGATGTACTACATCAGCATGTTGTTTAAACAATAAAACACCAGAAGGACAGTGTTATCACAAGTAGCAGCATGGTTTGATTTGGTCACAGGCAGGCTCTGTGTCAGGAGGCCATTTAGTGGGGCAGTGCCCCACCACCCAATCTTCATGGCCCATTAAGTTCACTATTTGTTTACATGCTTCTGTAGTGCCAAGCAGCAAAAACAGAGTGAAACTAAATTTTGTGTTTAAAAGGCTACATCGATTTACACAGGAGAGTTTGCATGGAACATTCCGCACTGGCTGCATTCTAAATCAGTAGAAAGATTTCCTGAAAGGGTAGAGCTTCGGTGATTCTCTGTAAACTTGGCCCTCCCGTTGATTAGCTCCCGAACTCTCCTTTGGACACATCTCTCATCATTTAATTCCGCTCTCAGAAAATAAAGCATTTTTTGCTATCTCTGGATGGGCCCCTAAAGTGTTCCTTTAATCTTTAATACCCTTAGGAAACACAGTCGTTACATATTCCATTGGAATTCTTGCGTTTTGTTAACGCTATGTGGATGCATGCAAAATTCCCCACTACCAGCCCCTCTGTGGTTTTCAAATGTCCCAGTCGTCCTCAGTAACACATGATCAAAAATGTTCTAAAACAGTAAAGAAAATAAACTTTACATTTCAAATCAAATTGGTTTTTAAAAAGTACTACCTTTTCGCATCCTGGATAGACCCATAAAACAGCTGCAATATCAGTACCGTTTAGTGCCAGACTCATCATAGATCTTGCACATTTTAAATTACTTTTGGGGTAGCTGAAAATGGAGAGGGTTTCATAAAGAGCAGTTCAGGTTTTTCTACTGTTTGCATTTCAGTTGCACTGTTTTATTACTGTTTTCACAAGGACATGCTTCTTTGTAACCTTGGGCTTCAAGTCCATATCCAAATAATATCCAATAAATCTATGGAGCATCATATGCTCATTATCATATACTCAAGCTCTGTAGAGGTGACATTTTTAATATATAAAATATAAGAAATCAAATCTAATTTTTACCTTACGATCAACATATGTGTAAAACTATATCATCAGTGTTTTAACTGTCATGCCCATGACATATCTGCAACATAACCTGAGATGTTAATGCATCAACGTGGGGTGTATAGATCAACGTATAAGGACTTGTCTATTCCTCACTCTCAAGGGTTTGATTCGAGATACCTGCCATCCCCTCTTTCCTTCCATGTTCTTTCCAGCGTATTATAATTAATTGACTTATTTTTGGCAGCCACTATAGTGATGTAATACACAGTGACTTAATTGTTACTGGAAAACTTCATTAAAAAAGGGCAGATGCTTTCAGACAACTGTACAGCATGATACAATTAAGCAATTAACATCATATCATACTCAGTGGCATGTATTAAGATGTTGAACAAGCCTAGTTGACCTCAAGAGACCTCAAGATTGTAAGTGGAGAAGATCTACGAGACTCCCACTCGCCCCCTTAGAGGGAAGGGTCATAGCATATCGATACAAAGTTCTTCTAACTGATGACCTTTATCCTCTATTGGAATATCTCTGTCCTGATAGGAGGGGTCCCCTCAAGGATGATGGTACAAGCATTCACAGGGCACGAAGGGTCACTGAATAATCTGATGAGTATGAAAATGATGTAAATCATGTCCTGTGGCCTCCACAGTTGCCAGAGCTGATTCGACCCAAGTGAACACCAATGAAAGTCTTTGGGCGAGCGTATCATTAACTGGGCCCCAACGTTTGACCAGTCAGATTGTATTTTATGTGTGTTTCCTTTTCCTTGGGGTCAGAATAAGTGTCAAGAAAGTCAGTCCTTCGCATTTTATTGCTTAAACATAGCTGAAGCTTTTAACAGGCATTTTATATGTACACTCGGTCTGCTGTAGTCTTTAGCAAAGATTAGGTGAAGTCTGTCTCTGAATATTTTAACCTAAGCTGACATTATTTCATGTCTAATGTTTTGTTCATGTTCTGGAAACTAAAAATGCAATACTGCTTTGAAATAGCGTAATCATTCTGTTTACATTCATTAAGCCATGGTACGTCATCTAAGCTCATAACTGCTACGTCTTGCCCCTCCATGGTCAGCGTACCCTGCGTGTGCGTTGTTACCATGGCAACCTGTGTAGCTATGCCGAAGAGCCTTCAGACACACAACTGAACAATAAGCACAGAGCACAAAAGGTTCATGTTTAAGTGTGGCCCGACGTATGGCCGCATCACAGAGACAAACATCTAATTGGAAGATTAGAGAAAGGATTATACCATGATATTTACTTGCAGGTTGCTGAGTATGCCGAGCGACTTCTGCGAGAAGGAAACACATATTTTTTTTTCTATTTCTTTCAACTTGAGCCTCTCCTTGTGCCAGGATGAAATAATCACCTAATGCCATCCTGTCTGCTCCCCGTCACATTAGTCTTGGCATAAACAGCGCTATTGACAGAGCCATTTTTAATGAAAGCTAGCGAAAAGGGGAAGCGAGGTGGCAGTAATTGTTCTAATTTGGAGCGGATCGATGGCTTTGGCAGTGCACAAATCACACAGCCACACAGGCATACAAAAAGCGGCCTGTCAGGGACCTCTTGTGCTCTGTGCACAAACACCCTTTCAACACAGTTGGCCCATAGCGCCGCTGGCCAAGGTGGCAAGGCATGATTTCCAGTGCTCTTTTCAGACAGGTTGGCAATTGTAGAATCATACAGGGCATGGCTGTCCCATCCCACAGGGACACTGCTTTGGCAGCTGGGTGTGCTGAGGGTGAGTCAGGGATGCTGCTGGGCCACTTTGAGTCAACGGTGTCATTACCACCCTTTTCAAAGAACTGTAGAAAACAGTGCGTTTGAATTTGCAGGATTCAGCGGTTGTACATGCATCAAATGTATATGATGAATACAGTTATTACCCAAAGACTTTATACGGAAAGACAGCAGTTAGTTGTGTTAGAATACATTTTAGTCATGTCCAGCAGATGCACACATTTGAAAAAGGCCAGGTCGAAACAGTCAGTGCATTGTCTGAAAGGCTTTTCGCCATGTCTGCATGTCTGTCTCAAAATAAGAACGCATATTAACTCATTTAGAAAGTCATAAAGTTTCACTGCATCGAATAACAAAACATCAGTTGCTCAAAAGTGCGAGCAGTGGATTAGGTCTCATTAGTCTCAGATCCTTGGATTTGTTGCAGGAAAATTTAAGCCCTCACCAAGCTCGTTGCATATTCAGTAAAGCGCATATGGTGGTGTATTAAAAATGTTGAACTGAATCCAAAGTAACAGAGCCCTTCTTGGCCCAGCGCAGCAAAACAACTTAATGTCAGTCACTAATCCAGTTGCAGGTGTTCACAAAGTGAGCTTCAATTACAGGAAATTGGGTTTTGCAGATTTATTCAAATTAGCTTAGGTTCACTTCAGGTAAATACGCTTACCTGGGCAGAAAAAAAAAAACACAGCAAGATTTTATTTCCATGTCAAGAGGGAGGTGTTGAGTGGATGTAATGTACAAAAATGAATTTATATTTAATATAGCTGGGCAAATCAGCAAGGAGCTACATCACATTTGGGCCCATGTGTTGGGAATGCCCACATCAACAGTCCTGATAAAATATGACATGAGGACCATTAGGAGTGAAGCTTGCAATCTTTGGTGCGATGGAGAAGGCAATTAGTTGTTCATTTCCTGAGCTTCTTTTAATCACTAAAAGATGCGGGCCCCTGTGTTAGGTCCCAGCTTCAAATGAGCCACTCCGTAGTAGCATGTTAGCTCTTGAGTGAGTTTAGAACACTGGAGGTGTGGTTGCAGATTGAAATGGCATAGATAACTGCTGTTACACCCGTCTGGTATTTAACAAACAAAAAGCACTCATATGTAACTCAAAGTGGGTAAAACCTCCATGTGAGCTCCAATAAACAGCTTTTTAGAAGTAATTTATCCTAAAATCTAATTCAACACATCTTCATAAAGACCAGCATGAGGCACATAAATAAACTCATGACACTCAAGGACAAATTGTGCTTCAATGTGTGCCCACAAGTGCTTATCACGCAAACTGAGCTCAGCTCTGGCCATTATCTGTGCTTGGGAGTGTAAGAGAAAAATCAATCTATTCACTTATATTCTGAGGCAAATTAGCATATTCAGTTTGTGATTCTTATATTCAAATGATTCTTTCTCTAAATACCATATTAATGTGATTCTGCCGACTAATGATCAAGGTTGTGAAACCAGGCCTGAGGCACCAGGGCACAGTGACATGATTAAATCAAGGTTGTTATTTATGCAAACCCTGTGTTTCTGGGCTAAAGAGTCTCAGATAAGGTGTTTTGTTCAGACCAGGAAGCTCTTGTTCAGGACCGTTGTCATGGAGCCTCACTGTGAAAAGCCGGTTCCGTCTGGAACCTCTTCAGGGGGAGGTGACATGGTTTCTGCCCTGTTTTGATAAGGTGAATGGTCATCTTCAGAGTATAAGACCTCTGCAAAGGTCCAGTTTCTTTAGAGAGAAAATAAAGTCTTTGAACTGAGCAAAGAATCTTTATTCAGTTTGCATGATTTTCTCACCAGCCATTACATCTGGCACCCTGAAAGATGGGACCCACGCCTGGATTGTCCGACAGCTTGGATCCTGGGAAAGTGGTACCAGCCCAACTCTAAAACCCTGTGAAAACGACTTCAGGGATGGAGAGGGGATCCACCGCAGGCCATTCAGCGCTGGGAAACGACAAAGAGGGAGTTAGACTTACCACAACCTATCTTAGGTGAGAAAATCCTTCGCTTACTTCAGGCTGGTTGTTTTTGTAAGTGCTGAGCTAGTTTAAAGGCCACTGGTTTGAGTCCACAAAAAGTTTGAAAAGGTGCAAGTGGACTACGGGGTACCATTGGCCTCAGTGACCGTAAGTCCAGTCTAGATGAGAATAGTATTCTGCTTCAGGGCCATTTGTGATTGTTTTTCCAGCACCTGAAGTAGGTCTCTCTAGATCATGGTGTGTGAGGATGCCCGTTGAGTCCGACCTAGATCGATAGATTCTCAGAGTTATCTGTTTTCCTTTCAGCGCTTGACAAACCTTTCTAGGGTTTTTGGCTTTCCTTGGCTTCATTTATACATTGCATTGATATCTCTTTGATAAAAAACTGTTAATTTATTTAACTGCTGCTAAATAACTATACAATCGCATACTACCTTGGACATGACACATTTTTCACTGGCCAAAAGCTCAGCAAAACGACCAAGCACAGAAGTCTCCATTCCCAGCAGAAGCAGAAGAGAAACAGCGGGGGAAGCCCCTCCTTCCCTAGAAGGACCTCAAGTGAAAGTCTTGAGCAAGGCACATTTCAGAGGTGCAGCAAAATGACGGACAGAGGCAGGAAAAGATGCTACGGACAAGGAGCCTGCCGCACTTGTGGGCAGGAGAGACACTCTGGTCTCGAGAATGTCCAGACAGCACCAACACCTGCAACACGTGTGTGATGACAAGCAACTAATGGACACATGAAAAAAACACTGTAATATTTGACAAGGAAAAGTTTGGTTCGCGTTGTAATTATTCCAAATTCGTACACTATTTTAAGTCAAATGCTGTCCGATGCAGCATGGTTTTCTGTGAGTTATCAGGCGAATGCATTTTTTTTCTCAGCGTCGCTTTACTTTTGGACAGTTATGGTTTGCGTTTGAGTTCCAAGAGAAGTCGTACACGTTTGTGAGATTGTGTCAGATGTATTATGAGTCCCCTAACATTTATAATAGCTTTGAAAAATTCATTGGAAACATCCACGTTTGCCTGAGAGCTGTGCTCTGTGACAGTATGTGGAGGATTTGTTGATATGCGTGCCGAAGTCAGAGCTCTGTGGGAAAAAAAAAGGCTACGCTGTGTCTTTTTTTTCTGAGTTTCTTTTTTCTGAGAAGGGCCATAGAGCATCTAAGCCCAAATTACAGTTTGTGCGACAAAAGGTCCAGTTTTTGGGACACACTCTTACAGCACAGTCTTGCAGCTCCCCACAGATCAGGTTAAAGCGATTCAGGCTGCGCACCAACTTAGCACCGTAAAACAAATGCAGATTTATTGCAAATTATTCTCAGTTGAGCACCCTTTGCGGGAGTTAATATATCAATTATCTAGCTCTGTGCCAGTATAGTGGACTGAAGAAGCGTTATTGGCTTTCACACAATTCAATCCAGTCTTGCAGTCCGCTCCGTATCGGGGTCTCCGAACCCCTATAAGCCATAAACTCAGGTTGTAGACCAAAAGGGATTGAAGCTTCAAATCATTGAAGTTTAACTTATGTATTACAATATCTTGTTGAATTAAAAGTAAAAATAAAATTATTAAATAGTATATAAATCCACTATTGGGCCCAGCAAATGCTTCCAGCCGCCGCACATGATGGCTGTGTTTCTGCCGCTTCTTGATCAGTATTACTGTCTCTGATGTTTCCCAAATAAGTTCTGCTTATGAATGCGCAACGAAGAAAAGCTTGCGGCATGTGTACTAATCCAGAGTCTGGAAGTTTCTCCCCATATCTATAAGTTACATTGACACATATGGCAAAAAGGGGGATGTGCAATACTACCCACCCACCAAAATTTAAATAATATAATCAGCTAGGACGCTGTCATAGTGGTTTGAATAATATGTGGGAGAAACAGACAAACAAGAAAACTAACCAAAGTATGGGTACCCAAATGGTGTCATTAGCTGTATACTGCTCTCAGTTTTCTCACCAACAGGTGAAGCCGCTGTTACCAGTTCCATTTGAAGGAGTCAGCCATCCTATCCAACTTGGAGACTGGGTGGGGGCAAGAACCAAACCATTCCTGGTTCTCCTGACTCATCAACAGCTGTGAAGGTCCAAGGGCGAGTGACGTGGACACACATCTCCCATTGCTGACAAGTACCACAGCCAGAAGAGGATGAAACAGTTTTCTTTCCGGGCCTTCTGACCCTTAGCCTCTTGTTGGCATTGCTCGCCACAGGAGAAGGACAAATTGAGTAAAATATTTTGAGCAATACAAGTATTCAGCTAAATGTTGTAATAATGGCATGTGCACTAACCATGTCACTACAGGAACATATGCGTCCTAATGAGTCTTGTCTGGTTTGTCAATCTTTCTTACACGCTTTTGTTTCAGTTCTAGTTTCAGCAGTATACATGCTCAAGTGTTGCAAGACAGGTGTATTTCCTATAATTTGTCAAACAATTGGATTTTGCCAGTACACAAGGCATTTAACTAAGTCCATATAGTCAAAATTACACCACTGTGCATCATAGCACATACATTCATACAGGGTCACTACAGCCCTCTTGATCTCTTGTTATTTATCCCCATAAAGATTTTTGTTCCTTTCTCTCCGGGTTGACCTGAGGAGGATGGGTTTCCCTTTTGAGTCATGATTGCTCCCGAGCTTTTTTTCCTCACCTCTGTCACTCACTAAGGGCTCGGACCTGGACTCTGTAAAGCTGCTTTGTGAGAAACGGGTTAAAAAAAAGAACTCTATTAATTAAATTGAATTGAATGAACTTTCTTTCCAGCTAAGTGTGTAAGGAGAAGTTTGAGTGAGTTCCCAGGCAGTTACAATGGGTATGTCCTAGGTAATCCATGGACTACTCTGTGAGGATGAGTTTAATACACATCCATGTGTATTCATTAAGTCTGCATTTGAAAGGGTATCACAAGAGTGTAGATGGAAAAATTAAAACATGTGATTGTTTACAGGTAAATCTAACGGGGGAATGTAAGAGAAAAATCAATATATTCACTTATATTCTAAGGCAAATTAGCATATTCAGTTTGTGATTCTTGTATTTGAATGATTCTTTCACTAAATACCTTATTATTGTGATTCTACTGACTAATGATCAAGGTTGTGAAGGTACATTGACATGATTAAATCAAGGTTGTTATTTATGCAAACCCTGTGTTTTGAGCTAAAGAGTCTCAGATAAGGTGTTTTGTTTCAGAACAGAAAGCTCTTGTTCAGGGCCGCTGTCATGGAGCTTCACTGTGAAAAGCCATAACATCGGTTCTGGCTGGAACCTCTTCGGGGGGAGCGACATGGTTTCTGCCCACAAGTGATAAGGGGAATGGTCATCTTCAGAGTATAAGATCTCTGCGAAGGTCCAGTTTCTTTAGAGAGAACTTCAGAATCCAGGATGAATCACTCTCTCCTTCTTAAGAAGAAAATAATGTCTTTGAACTGAGCGAAGAATCTTTATTCCGTTTGCATGATTTTCTCACCGGCCATTACAGGAGGCCCAAGGTTAACAAGTTCAAGACAGAAAATGAAATTCAGTGACAAAAAGAGTGCGGTGTTAATAAATGAACCTTTTTTTTCCTCCAAAACATTCAAAGGAGTGTTTTGACCTTTTTTTAATCCAGCTAAAATACTATTGCAGCTGCATTCCAACATTTTTGGCCCCATGTCCTCGAACACAGCAGTCCCCAACCTTTTTGCGCCATGGACCAGTTTCATGTAAAACAATATTTTCACAGACTGGTATAGAAACAACTAAAAACGAAGTCCATAAAAATACGAATAAGCTCCCCAAAGGCATTTGTTTTTACTCATTTTTGCTAGCTTGTGGGCTAAATTTTTGATGTACCATATCATGTGACCAAGACAAGGGTTTCAAAATGAGCGATCTTTCAGACTGTAATAATCAATAAAAAAAATTTTATTCTGTCTTTCTGTGCGGGCTGGTACCAAATGTCTCATGGACCGATACCGGTCCGCAGTCAGGTGGTTGGGGACCTCTGCTCTTACACATCCATCTGATTCCAAGATTGTAATTATAATAGAAAATAAACATATTTGAGTCCCCATCTAACCATGGTTCTGCACATGTTAAATAAGTCTGCAAGTTTAGACCTGGTTTTAAGGAAAGTCTGCACAAAACTGGCTCCACAACTTGCCCAATTCAAGCAGAATCAGCTACATGTGTGACATCTCCAGGCACTTTCCAGACCATTTTTCTAAGCCTTCCCTCAAATGCATGTGGGAGCTAAGCACATTCTGCCTTTCACCATGAACAAGGCATGAACTGCATGTGGAGCTTGTGCCCAGGTTCCATACATAACTCATGGGTACAATGCAATCGATTAGCCCCTGAAAGTAGCAAAAAAGACTTCAGGTCTTTGGTTCACACTCTTTATCAGCCTACTCTAACCAGCTCAGGTACTAGAAACCCATTTCTGAAAGTCATTCCATACAAAAGAGCCATTAAAATGACAATGCAGTTGTGGTCGTTCATCTGGCAAACAAGAAATGTGTTTTAAACGCAACAAAGATACAGAGTTATAAGGCTTTAAAGACAATCAGATTCATTCTTCACTGTAGATGACACCCAATGTGGCATCATTCATATACATTACATTACATACTGATCTGACAGAGAAGTACAGACTGCATCTAGATGCTGTCATTATGCCGTCCCGATTGACTAGTCAAGCATCTCTGTATTGAATGCAGCACCCCCCCCAACCCCACACACACACGCACACACACACCCACACACACACCCACACACACACACACACCCCCAAGCGCATCATTCAGGAAAAGAAAAAGAAATCAAGGCCGCACGAAGAAGGCTGAATTAACAATTAAGAGTAAATCCCCTCTGTCAGAGTTTAATCAATAGTTACAGCAAATGTGTTTATTTTAGTGAACCCATCAAGTAGAGCAAGCGATGAAGTCGGTACTTAATTACTACCCTCCCTTTTTTTTTGCTCTTCGCAAGTTTGTTGGCTTCCTCCTTTATTTGTTCCTCCTTTTTAATATGCATGTTACTGTACAATTCCTGCATTCAAATAAGGTTTATTAGTAAGCAGTAATTGGAAGTGAGGAAAATGTTGCCAGAATTAGAGCTGAGGAAAGGCAGGGCGAAAGCCAGAGCCTACTGCTCTCCGATCCTGATAAAAGACGTGATACAAGATGGCATGGCAAGGTTAAATCTGTGAAAGAGAAGGGAGAGGATTTAGATAGGTAACTCCCCAAAGAGCCAACTCCTGGTAAGTCTATACAAGAGAGAGAGAGAGAGAGAGAGAGAGAGAGAGAGAGAGAGAGAGAGGGAGAGAGAGAGAGAGAGAGAGAGAGAGAG
>JBBPCX010000114.1:24144123-24158361 GCA_037974365.1 Hydrocynus forskahlii | reverse complement strand
CATGTAAAACATTAGATAATGAATCTTAAATTATGTAAGTACAAATCGTTCCAAATGAAGCTGGATTTCCTATCTGCACAAAAGGGTTAAAGTGACTAATTGCTGATCCCCGCAGGAAATGTCCTTTCATAATAAAAATTACTTATTAAGGCTTAGGAATAAGATCCAAATGCATAACTTAGGCTAAGGGATGGCATGGGAATTAAATAGTTAAAGTATAGCTATAACTTAGTAAGATGTGGGAACAAGATAGTTATGTCTTGGCCACAGCTAGTTTATCATGGGCACACGATAATTCTCCCTATGCCTAAGTAATGAACATTAGATTCAGGCCTTATTTCTATTAAGAAGGATGCATACCAGATATTATTTGACTTGTAACAGAGGACATTCTGGTAGGCTAGCCAGAAGAAGGGTCCAGATGACATTAAAGGAATGGTACACAATTTTCTCTTAGCTCAGATGTTGTTGAACATCCAAGACACGTTTGTAGTTTTTCTTCTTAGGTTTAGTACTGGAGCTACAAGGCTATTGTTCTTGACAAGTACTAGAAGTCAGTGGTGACCTAAATCTTTTAATCTTTTCCATAAATAAATCCCAAAAACTTTTTTGGGTCCACTCAAACCTCATGAAGGTCTTCATTACAGCCTCACAGACTTGTCAATGTTGTTTAGGGCAGAGTATGACTCACTGTGATCTTCAAAAGTGAACAAAATTTCACAGTGTAGTTGAACAGTATTGCAGGGAGCTGATTTAAAACCTAGACGTGGTGTCAAAGTCTGACTTCTGCTGTTTTTTTATTTTAGCAATGTCAGCCTTGTAGTTCCAAAGCTAAACGTAAGGAAACAAAAGTTGGATTCCAAGCGTGTCTTATCTCATCAACAACATCTGGGGTAAGTGGAATTACGGAACTATTTCTTCAACCACCTAACTTTTTGGAATTTGCCTGGAAAGTGCTGTGAAGGGGTCATTTGATTGCTGGCAGAAGGAAATGCATGAAATAATGCCTGCCATTACATAAAATTTGAATGCTCTCTAAACAGTTTTCCACTGTTAAAATTATAAATTAAAACAATACATAATATGATAGTAGTGATGATACATGGCCTTTTTTGGGGGGTAGACCAACAATGTCAATGATCCCAAACTAAAGTCAGCAACTGGCAGTGGCAGCCTCTTTCTTTTTTAAATCATATATCATATCATATGTAATCTTTATTGTCATATTTTAAGATGAAAAACAACAGTAAGTCTGGGATCACCTGTTGATGCTGGTCCAGATTTTCATTCTTCACTCCTATTGGTATACTTTTCATAGTGGCATCTATACTTAGTACAATCATAGTCATTATTAAACAGTAGTTATTAAGATTGATAATAGAATAATAAGCCGACAATGTCAATGATCCCAAACTAAAGTCAGCAGCTGGCAGTGGCAGCCTCTGTATGTGGACCAGTGAATTGAAGGCTAAATTGAGGAGTACAGAGTTACAAATGTAGACCTAAACATGTCAAAGGCATGCAAAGGAATAGTCCAGAAGCATTCAAATAGCTTTTTAAGGAGAGGTTGAGCATTTTTAAGAGGTTTTAGGGTTGCTTTTTCATCCACATGCTTTTGAGAAAAAAACAGTTTAAAATCTGACATTGCCCTTTATATGTGCTCCTGTTGTTCTTGATGTTTATTGGTTGGTACTTTCCTGATCTTTACACAGGCTGATACTTCTGGACTCGACTGTATCAGTTTCTCGGTTTTTGAACTCAAGTCATGATGCAGCTAATAGCTGTTGTAACAGCTTCTGATCCTGTTTTTTTCTAATCTATTTGGTAACACACTGAAAAGATGGCTTCACTACGGGTTTGAATGACAAGTGTGATTATTCCGGAAAGCTTTATCCCGTCCCTAGTTCTCATTATGAAGATTAAGTCACAGACTCACAGCAAAACCTTCCTTTTATGACAGGACAACCTGAGATATCTCTGTGGATTACACCTTGTTACATGATGACACAACCTTCCTTTTGAACATGAAACCATGACACTTCAAAGAACTTATAATCCATCTTTAATTACAGCAGCTTTTGCCAGGCATTTGGCTGCTTGAAAATGGGCTAAAAATGGGCTAGTACTGTAAAAATGAGATATACACACACACACACACACACACACACGTACACAGAATGGATTGAGCTTCATCATGCTCATGTTAAAAGCTATCCATCTATGGGATTTTCTTGGAGAGTTATAACTATAGCAGATCTATATTTATACATCCGTGTGCACATTATTTCATGAAAGCACGGGACCAGTCACCACCAGGCTTGATGAAATTTTAATCAGCTCTGTCCTAACGGCCAGGCAGGCCTGATAAATGCAGCAGAGGCCACTGCTCTAGATGCCATTCTCCAGATTCACATATGTACCTGTAGCTACTGATGCACTCACTGAGCGAAAGGCAGCCTTATTCATTTGTTGTTAACATTATAAATTTCAGTTCACCAGGGCAGCTCATCAACGTCTCAAACGTCTTGTTTATCTATGGGTGTTTCCATAGGGCAGCAGGCCGCTGTTTTGCTGACTTGCCTTAGGGTTGCTGACTTGTTTGGGAATCATAGGTTTATAAGAGAAATGAAAAAATTATTTGATAGAAGTGAAAAAAGTCTTTGAAATTTCTTTGATAGAAGTTAATGTAATGCAATTTTATTCCAAGTCATTATGGACTATTCATATTGGTAATTTTTTTTCCATATTTATTCAAGGACAAGTGTGTAAAATATTTTAAAAATGTATCAAAAACAAAGTTGGTTTTGATATGACAGCAGTGAAATACAGGTTTGCATCATGTAGTACTAATGCACTTGCTAGGCACAGGTTTGTTGACCCCTTAGTGGTCCATACTTTAGTTTCTCACTCTTATAACTACGTTGTATACTCTGGTTGTACAGTAGTTATGAGAAAATGTATCACAAATTATCTTCTTTTTTAAATCATATATCATATCATATATAATCTTTACTGACATATTTTAAGATTAAAAAAACAATCATTCTTCACTCCTATTGGTATATACTTTTCATAGTGGCATCTTTACTTAGTACAGTCATAGTCATTATTAAATAGTAGTTATTAAGATAGATAATAGAATAACAAGCCTTAAAAAGGTAATGAAATATAATTAAAGTGTTACAAAAGTGTTTATGAAAATGATTTTACTAACTCAGTCCATAAACGCATCCTATTATTTTTCTAGTGAGATGCTTTAACCTGACTGCATTAACTCAGTATTGACACTGCAAGAACGAGTGTGTTAGGATTCACCTCTCTAAACTCCTATCTATGTGGCAATTCTCTCCCCCCCATTAACCACAGTGACAGTGATTCATTATTAGCAGGATCAGCCACAGTCCCTCCACCCCAAATCATGTGTCATGCCTCAGTCCTTTTATAATCTACTTTACTTATTTTAAAATGAAACCAAAAGTCCTATCAAAGCAGCACATCAGTATAAAAGCCCTTTGCAAAACAACTCCCGGCTAAGCAGCAGAGCTCTTCCAAAAAGAATATGATAGATGGCACAGAGAGATTTTTTCCTCTGCAGTCACTTTTTCTCCCCTGACCTACCTCCAAAACCACTTGCCATAAATACTGACAAGTATCCATTTATTTGCTTGCTTTTTGCTCCTATTCTAACACAACTGTTCCTTTCCGTCCTTGCAGTCATTTGCTTTTTCTTTTTTATTCCCAAAGACAAAGAAGCAAGCGTGCATTTGAGTTTGTGTTGTTAAAACAAGAAAAGTAGACGGCAACATTCATCATATAATAAACTGATGCACGATGGTGCAAAACACTTTAAATGGGGGCCATCCCTGCAGCCCGCAGCCTGGTGGAGAGCAGCTAGCGCTGGGCCCGATGCCTGGCTGCCAGCAATTTAGGCGGAGAGTACAGGTAATGTTTTATTATTAACCAGCTCGCAATGTTTTCTGAGTGAATGATCAACTTGCTGACCTTGCCTTGCAACTCTCTGATAGAATGTGGCCCGGGTCTCTGCAAATAGAGGACAGATCGAGCCCACAGTTCAAATTACTCATAGAGCAACATTCCATCAGTTAGGAAGAGGAGGGTTCGGACTGCTTCTGCACATGCATACACTCACAAATCAGCTTCTACACTTGCAAGTAACTCAGTGATACATTTTTCACTTCATTTGCCCCATTCCATTTGCCCACGTCTCGTCCTCGACTTTCACATTCATCGGTACGCTCTTGCCCCCTGTTGGTGTGAAATAGAAGCACAGTCTGAAATCAAATTAAGCATTTATTTCAAGGTTAGAACAATTCCAGTGCGATAAATTCCTGATCCATTTCACATTACAGTTGTGTGCTGGAAATTGCAAGACAAATACAAAAATGCTCTGCCTGCTAAGAGCCCACAACCGTGCTGCTTCAGCTACATAAACATTCAGAGTCTTAAGCATTTAAAACCACCATTCCATACAATGCATTACAGTAAGTCTTACAGTAATTAAAAAAGACAGAAGAGACAGTCTATGAATTTAAAAGGCTCATTTCATGAAAAGTGGGGTTTGGCTGTAGAATGTAAAATATCATTTAAGTTTCAAAACATACCATTCACTTTCCAATCCATACTGAAGACGAAGCTAGAAAACCAGCCTGCTTTGAATGAGCTGTTTTTGGGATGTCATAAAAACCAACACACATGCATAGATCTATTTTTAGCACTTGCACAAGTAGTTGAGTGTTTCAGTCCTGACTGCTTTTTGAATGCAGTACAATAGAGGGCATCCAGGAAGAATAAACCTCATTAACACAGCAACACTGCAAAAAATAAAAGCTAAGGGATTAAGTGGGATAAAGAAATGATGGAAAATGGTCATGTTAAATGAACTATGGCTATTTTATCACACAAACATCATATGTGCTATGAGTATTTTATATTCAAAATACAAAAATTGTAGAATATGGGAGCTTTAAAGGTCCATGGGGTGAAAATTGCGCAAGTTGGCAAATTCTGACCAGGCAGCATGTTGTGCCCCATCCATCTCCGTTGCCACAGAATTACCTTCAGCGAGAGCATGGTTGGCTCCTCCAATTGTAGCACTGCACTCGGGACACATGCTTTGTTGCATCGCACCCCCACAGTCTCCGATGGCATATATATGGCCATTGGGGCACTTATACCAGTGGCCCTGTTTCAGACCTACTGCTTTCAGAATCATCACTCTCTCTTCATCACTGATGCCCAGGCCAGTACATGGGAGATCAACATCTAGCTCTTTAAAAATATCTTTCACCACAAGCTCATTTTCCTCAGTGAATGGCTGAGTACCCTCCAGAATCTTTCGTGCCTGTTTCACTGTTGCATTAACTCTGACTGTCAGCACTCTTGATCCAGCCATCTTGCAGCGGGCATTGAGTTCAGCTAGGTAGGAAAGCCTCTTTATTTCACACTCCAGATCTCCAACTTGCTGCTCTGAGAATTTCTGAGATGTATCAAGCAGGAACTTAAGGCATTCTCCAACACGCAATGAAAAGAAACAACCATTCTCATAAGACATGTGTTCTGTTTGCATCTTTAAAAGTTCCCCAAGTCTCTCAAGCACGGATATCAAGTTCTCCTGGTGCAAGAGGTCCAGGAGAGACAGGTCAGACTTTTGAAGCATCTCTTTAATGCTTGCATACTCTTTCGGAAGGTAATCCTCAAGGTTGACCTTCGTCTTCAAAAGCACCTTGAGCTCCGTCTGCTTTTGTTGAATGTCAGACTGCGAGCCATTGATCTGCACTTTCACCTTCTCAATCTCTGCCAGGCTACGATTGATGTGGGTACCATAGTGGACATTCCTCCGTATGGGTTTACGACACTTGGGACACTCCTTCAGTCGGATCACTCGCTGATCTAGATCAGCTTCTTCATCCTCATCCATGCCCATGTAATGGTCCATGGCAGTGGACTCAATGATGTGGTGACAGTCTTCTAATTGGATGAAGCGAGCATCTGGTTCGCTTTCCATGCCAAAGAAGATCTCAGTCACTTCGTCATGATTACATATACGGCACTTATCTGGGCAAGGGTCTCCACAAAGCCCTATGCACGGATGCCCACAGGGCAAGGTTTTTTCACATTTCTCGGAACATGGGGGACGGTCACATGGCTCATGGCAGAGTTTGCTACAGCTCTGATGAGGACAGTGCCACTCACAGGGTTCAACACAAGGGGCACATGGCTGTCCACATTTCTTCTTGCACACACTGTGAATGCAGCGGTTCTCACAAGGGCGTGTGCATGGTGGGCAGCCCCTTCTGCAGGGCACTTGACACTGATGAGAACATGGAAGAATATTCTGGCATTTATGTGTACATGCTTTGTGGAGACGACCCTGGTAGCATTTATGACACGTCCCAGAGCAACAGTGCCCACATCTGAGGACTGTGTTACACTTGGTCCTGCAATCTGGCTGCTTTGTGGGGTTCCTGGAGGTGCTGCATGCATCTTCCTGAGTGTGTCCACATTTTAGCTTCATGAGAACTAGTACTTTGCAATGGTTACTGCATGGCTCTCCACAACTTGCCTGGCAAGCGTGTCCACAGCTCAATGTCTTCTGACAAGGCTCCTTGCAGACAAATGATTCAGGATCCTGATGGCAGGGTATCATCTGCTTGTGTTGGCATTTCGGAACAATCTTTTCCACACGTACCATGCATTTACCGCACTTCTGATAACATCGAAGAGGGCATCTGTGCCCAAGTTCACACAGTACCTTAGGGCAGTCCTTGCTGCACTTGTACTTCTTGTGGTCCGCATCATAAGGGTGACACATGCGGGTGCACACATGGCCACACTCCAGGCGGTATTCACAGGGCCTATTGCATCCACCTTCTGGGACCTTTGAAAAGTCAGTCTCATGGGAAACCAAGGTCCGTGTTTCTGGGTGGTTCTGACAACTTAACGCCAAAGCGCAACCTACCTGACCTTTCTCCCTCAGAGTGTGAAGTATGCCGCTCCACAGCTTGACCTTGCTAAACATTTCCATGTCCCCAATGCAATAGAGTCCCATCTTCGCACGAGAAAGTGCTACACAAACACGGTTTGGAATCTGCAGGAATCCGACCTTGCCTTGCAGGTTGCTGCGCACCAGGGACAATATGACAATATCATTCTCTTCTCCTTGGTACTTGTCCACAACATGAACTTTGACTCCTGAAAACTCATTGGCGGGCATGAGCTTGCGTAAGCAGAAGAGCTGTCCAGTGTACGTGGTAAGGATAGTGATCTGAGAGGGCCGGTAGTCCTGACACAACAAGTAGCGGCACAGTGCCACCACAAAACGGGCCTCGTGAAGATTCTGATGGCTTCGTCCATCTCTTATTTCCTCTTCACGGGACTTGTGGTCCACAAAAAAAAGGTTCGTAAGAATCCCCTATAGGCAATAAAGAACATAAATAAAGAATTAACATGTAATGTATAACTCATCACCCCAAAATCCACAGATAGCAACCATGCTAATTCAATAACAGATGCAAAATAAAAGGTTAAGTGGCTGACCTTGATGTTCTCATACTCTAGCACAGAAGGATGGTTCTCCAATTCTGAGTAGATATGAGGTGTCAAAAGACGAGCAATTTCTGGCCTCATACGATGCTATAATGACAAAAAAATATATACATACAAACATATAAGACAAAAAAGAAACAGTTGACTATTCATGATCATTAAAGGGGACATATTATGCAAAACTCACTTTAGTTATAATAGATCTATGGGCTATACTAAACACGTTCACTAAACATGTTCACAAAATCACTCTCACATAAAGAGATCTCACCAGCTTTATTATTGACAGTTTCAGTCCCTTTCAAAATGAGCCGTTTAAGGGCTCTGTCATTTTTTTGCAAATAAGCTGTTGCTGGCCGCGCCCCACCCATCCCATGCTAATGCTGCGCATTTAACACACGTGAAACAGAGGCGCTATCCAGCCCTATATGTTCGACAAAAATGGCAGATCTTCAACTAATCCAGTGGGTGGGGGCTCAACAGGTGAGGTGTGGTTCTATGCAAATGTTCCCATTATGATGTCACTATGGGGGGGGCCGTCCAAACGGCTCATAAAAGCATATGATTCCTGACAGAATAATAGCTTTCAAAATAGTAGATAACACACTAAGATCATATTAATTATAACATAGGGGTAATATTTTCCACAGGCATAAGGCTAACTTCCAGCAAAGTATTTCATGAAAAAAAAGCTCAATTTTAAAAGTGGTCTAATAATACGTTTTGCGACAAAACCCCTTATTTATGAACTTACCTGGTAGTTAAGTCTGACAAAAGGAAAGTCCATCTTAACAAGCCTCTCAAACATGGACACCTCCAGGTTGAAATTCTTGGCCAGTTCATACACTGTGGCACTAGGTCTCAGCTGTGAATGTGTAACAGAGCCAAATTCAAATCAGTTCAACAGATTCAGGGAACACGGTAAACATACGGGTTCATCTGTTTCACTAGATATTCTATAAGCCACAAAATATGCTTAATTGCTCTGGATGCTAGTCCTAGAAACAACATACTCTTCACATTTTTGTGTTTTTACACCCAATTTAACTAATCAAATAATTATGGAGCTCTTCATGAGCTGAATCAGTGTTGTACTAGAGCATGAAAAGCACAGACGTGTGCACCGCACAGCTTTCCACTTTCCAAGGGACTGGCGTTGATTAATTACATGCAGGAGCCAAAATGTAACTCTAAATGTACATTTTTTGTGTAGCTCTGTTTTTAACCCGTAAATGCACGGGGTCTTCACCAACTGGCATTGGCTATTATTGTCACTCATAGCCAAACCAAAGTCTTTATATGTAGCTGCCCAAACGCAGTGTAACCCTTTCCATGCATGATGAAGCCTTTCAGTCCAGACGGCTTTTTGCATTAGGCATTATCCAGAGTAGCTAATCATAACAGAGGTCATTTACATATATAGATCTTAAAAGTACAGGAAAACATATAGCATATGGGCCCTTAAAAATATATTACAAATATTACATTCTATTTATATTTTGGAAAATACTGAAAACAAAAACAATGCCTTTAATTTACCTAGGGGGAATAACAGTGTAAACATTGTATTAGCAATAACCAAAGACCTGCGGATTAAATGCATTCTATACAATGCAGTCTTGTCTGTCTCTAAATACATGAACTTGTTGATGATACCTGTTGATGATCTCCAATCAGAATGAGGTGCTGGCAGTCTTGGCTGAGTGTAGTAATGATGTGAGCCTCCAATACTTCAGCCGCCTCCTCCACAATCACCAGCCTGGGCCGGAGCTCCTGCAGGGCCTGCCGGTATTTGGCTGCACCTGTGGTGGTCATGCCGATGACTCTGGCTTGCTCAAGCACACACAGATCCTCCCGGCGGCGGATTTCTGAGAGGCGCTCAGCAGCGTCCTGATAGACTTGTTCAGCCTCGAGAGCTTTCGTACGAAGGTGAGTCCGGTACCGCTGCACCCAGAGGCTGCAGAGAGGAGGGGGGGTGAACATAGGAGGCAGTGAGAGAGACACACAAAGAGAGTAAGCAAAGGAACAAGGGCTGTCAAGTCGTTAACCTTGATGTAAGGATGTAGGTTTGATTTTGACATTGATGGAGGCACAAAATCAAACCAAACTTTTCCCCACCCATAGTGCAATCGCTAACATCTTTTATACATTAACATGAAAGTACATGTACATAATACGTATGGGGGAACCTACAGGCTGGTACTGTTGAAACCAATAATGAAACACCACAATCACAGTACACAAGAAATTTTTTATTTTAATTTGTCACCTGACTTGAAGTTCACATTCAAAGGCAAGTACGGTTACCTGCCTAAGCCAACAAGAGTGTTCAGAGAGCATCTCCTCTCCTCTTCTTGCACTACTCTTACATAAAGATTTAGCAAAAAGATTTTTTTCTTCTCTGGTTCTCCCACTGTCCTGAGACTTGAATGTGTCCTCATACTGTTATTCGCTTTGGATAAAAGCATCAGCCAAATGATTGTAATGTAATGTCACTATATCCACATCATAAATACATGGTATTGGTATACCATGCAACACTAGTCTCTTATATAATTTGCAATAAAAGCAGTATTTTGGAGTATAGAACTGTTAGTATAAAGATGTCCTCTTTCTACATCTACATCTACACAAATACTGGACTGAGCTTTGGCACGTCATAAAGTCAGACACAGCTTCAGCCAATCACATGTTAGTAATAAACAGCACAACCAATCATTTAACGACACTGGGTTATGAAGGCAGGACCTGCAGTAGAAAAACAGAACAGTAACCTTTTTTAATTATTATAGCAAGAGACAACTTAGAAAGGGGAAAAAAAAGGGCATTTGGCTGACACTCTTATCCACAGTGACAGTCCCCCTGGAGTAACCGAAGAGGGGGTTTGAACCTGCGCCGTTGTGGTCATCAGGTTCACTGGCAAGTGTTTTACCCACTAGGCTACTACCACCCCTATAGCAGTAGTCACTGGATATTGATAGGGATGTGTTTCTACTGTCCCTACCCAATTCTACGGCCTTTCCTTGAAAAGACTTCAAACTAAAACCTAGTTTCTTTTTTTATGGTCAGACCCTGCCATCTAGTGGATGAACTATTATTGCACACAGCTGCTGGCTCCTGAAATATTAGTGTTTGTTTGCTGTTGTGTAAAACTACCGATAAAGTTTCCATCTGTTCTTCAGAGTAAGCTGCCACACATTTGTCACTTCATTCTCCTCTTCCTCACTCATGGTGGAACTCTTCTTCAGCTCATTCTTGACCATCTGCCTCATCCTTTTCTTCTGGTGACGCTGAATCTGTACACACATGCAGAGGAAAGCACCACACATACCATGAACACTGAATAAAACACAGAAAATCTATGTAATGAAAAGACTGTCCTACTCTCTCTCTCTCTCTCTCTCTCTCTCTCTCTCTATATATATATATATATATATATATATATACTTCTCTCCCCTTTTTTCTTTATTTTCCGTCTTTAGTTGTAGTACAATGCATCACTGTGAAATTACACGTTTTCCAAATAAACTTAAATATTAAAAAAAAACACATAAAAAAATACAACATTGATTAAGGGAATAATTAATCATTAATTCAACAAACCTCTCACATTTTGAAACAAAGTCTCCTGAAGGCATATATTCACATGGTTATATTAATTGTATTTTATTATTGTAACATTGAGGGGGATGATAATGTGATCATTAACAGATAATGTCATTTCACCTCGGAAAATGATTTAACAACTGACAACTGTTGGAATAAGCCATTCTAAAGGTTGAAGCTTATGTATGTGTCATGTGGACTTAAAAATACTGGCCACAGTTAATCTCTAAATGTACACTGAAGTCATTTCTGAAAGCATCTACTGTCCAGTTATCCATGGAATGTTTCAAATGATGTGTTTTCAGTGAAAAGACTGCCCTACTCTGTTAGCACACAAAAATAAACTCAGATTTGGTAAATTCTCTGCCATTGACATGAGTAGGACTAGAAAAAACAAAATAGGAGAAATTATAATCCTTACTCTTGCATGAGGATCTTACCTCCCAGATCTCATCTGCGGCCTCACCCTGTCCCTGTCCCTGTCCTTGTCCTTGTCCGTGTCCCTGCTCTTGTGGAGGCTGTTCCCCGATCTGGTCCAGGTTCATGGCCAGCATGAGGTCAGCTAGCTCTGCTAAGAGCCTCTCCTGTCTCCGGCGGTCCTGAGGGTTTCGAGGGTGAGGCTCCGCATCCACTAAGAACCTCTCAGCATGGATCAGAGCTGCCTCTTCCTCCACCTCCAACAGGTCCTCTTCCTCTGCTGCCTCATCCACAACATTCCCTGCATTTAGAGAGGAAAGTAGAACGAGGAAAGTAGAATGAGGGGTTGCCCTTCGCTTTACTGTGTGCTCAGCTTCTCTACGTCTAATATCCCGTGTTCTAACTTTATGCACATACAGTCAAATACAAAAGTTTGCACTCCCTTGATCAACTTGATGACTTCTTGAAAAGAACACATCCACTACAGAGAGCACACTTTGGCACATTTTCATTCCCTGTCACTGTTTATGTGCACAAATTAACATATTTGGGAACCAAAACATGTGTCCTGTGTAAAAGTTATGGCACATGTCATAAGTTGTGTTTAATAATATTTTTATGTGAAATAAAAATGTTTTAAAAGTATGCTGAAAAATGTCAGCTCTTTGGATGCAGATTAAAACCTGACCTGCGTTCCCATTGGCCACATGCTGCTCGGCCTGCTGGACTGTCTCAAACACAGAGGTCCCAAGGTTGAGCCACTCCTTCATCACTGAGATCTTCTCTCCTACATTCATAAATCTATCCATAGTCTGAGGTAGACAGAGAGAGATACACACACAGGCAGGCACCAATTATTACAAATTTGTAATAATGTAAGTAAGCTTCTACTATATCATTTTCAATAAAATGGCAACTGAATTGTTCAGTTTATTATTATTGTCATAATAATTATTTCTCATTACTATTATTGCTGTTAATATCATTGATGATGATGATGATGATGATGATGATGATAATAATAATAATAATAATGATGGTGTACTAGTAGAAATAAAAACATGCATCACACTTTACATGGGAACTGCAACTGACTACCACATGCACATTTACAATCACCATTGTACACACTGTTTGACTGTGGGAGGGTTTGCTGTACTGACCGGCTGGTTCAGGCTGTTCCAGTGCTCGTCAGATATGTACCGCTGCAGGAAGCGCTCATTAATGACCCCGCGCAGTGTGAACTCCAACTGAGCTGACTGATCAAATATCTGATGCTCCGCCATGTTCATTTCTGTGAAAATCTGGGGAATAGCAGCAGCACATGAGGCATAACAATGACAAATTATAAACTCTAAAAAAGACATATGTATGATATATGTCCCCACAATACTGAAATACTCTCATAACTGTCTAAGTAGGTACAGAGAACTTCAGGAAGTTACAGAATAATTTCTTTTAAAATCAAGAACAGAATAATAAGTCAGTGGTCAATGCTGCCTCACCTCACTGCAGGCCTTCCTGAGATGTGATGGCAAACGCTGCCGGAAGTTTGGTGCCCTTTTCAACTCACGCAGAGAGAAACGTTTCAGTTTCTCACTGTCACTGCGTCCTCCTACCCTTACAATACCCTTCTCCAGGAAGGTGTGGATACCTAAAATGAAACCAACATAATCTTTTCACTACAAGGCCTTTAGAATCAAATTTTAGACTGAAAACATCAAGGCTCAAGGCTTTGTTAGTACAGATCAGATAAAGCACACTGTAGTACCTTCCAGAAACTGGTCTAGAGCATGATTGGTGTAGCAGACCACCAGCATAGGGGTTCTCCTCGACCACGCCTCAGAGTTCTCTAGCAAAGCTTGTGCAATCTTCAGCCCTACGTGTGTTTTCCCTGCACAGAAGAAAACATATTGTCTGTCACTGGGAATTACTGTCCACTCCAAGATTTACTTCTTTAATCAAACAACTGCTAACCAGTGGTGGAGATAGGAACCGAAAACCCGAAGCATTTAGTGATTAAATATTTTTTAAATATTTTTAATTTAATACACAAAACTGGTTATGAATATGCTTTCTTTTTATGCTTCTAAATATAATTTAATTTTGAAAATAAGTTAGGATTAAGTGGTACATGCAGTGCATTGTAATAGCACCCAAATCAAATCTTTCACATGATTTTCCACTATTTTAAATTAACTGGTGGAATTCCCCTTTAAACCCTTAAAAACGTCACATCTGGTCCGTCTCAGCCACGCTCCCAATGCAGTCCATCGCTGAGTACTAGGAGTTACACAGCTCTGGGTATGGATGTGTGATGTCATGGGTTGTCATGTGTGTGTGTGGTTGATAGGTGCCTAGGCAACCGAGGTGAGAGGGGGAGCCTCATTAGCTTTCTGGCTGGGATGCTAGGTACCTACTGACATGTCCACCTGTCATGTGTTTTAGTAAAGAGCCTACAGGCGTGAACACCAGAGCTCCCCGCCAGAGGGGTGGTGGTAGCTCAGTGGGTAGGATGCTTGCCTCTGGACCAAGAGGTCAGCAGACCACCACTGGGTTCCTGAGCAACTTCCTCCAGGGAGACTGCCCCCTGTAGTTAGGGAATGGAAGTCACTTTGGATAAAAGCGTCTGCTAAATGCCGTAAATGT
>JBBPCX010000114.1:24120323-24141417 GCA_037974365.1 Hydrocynus forskahlii | reverse complement strand
TGAGATCCTGCTGGTGTCCTGAGGGGGGAGTCAGCTTAGTTTCTTTTCTGAGCAAATGATGTAACATCTTACTGTAAAAACCTGTAGTCTATAACCTTTTTCCTACTTGACATGCACGCGCACACACACACACACACACACACACACACACATATATATATATATATATATATATATCTGTCCATATATACGTATAAGAGCAGTGAAAGACACTGTCCCATCAACCGGGCGTGTATGTATGTATTTATACTATACATATGTACAACAGTCATTATCAGACAAATCATTAGTGCTTATTATATCTGGTAAAGGTGGTAGACAGGTGTTTTTAAGCTCGTGAACTCACCGGTTTAATGCGGTCCTCCCCGGTTCTCTTCTGATGCGACAGCGTCGTCCCTGCTCTTTATTTCTCGCTGTAGGTTTCGTTTTCTGGTGAGCCGAGGGGTGGAGGGAGCGGTTTACTGAAATCTTAGTCATAACCGAAACCACCGTGGGCCTGGGGAGAACGAAAAGCACAACACTGTCGCTACGCGCCTCACTGGAACTGCTGAATAAAACAAACAAACTGGGGTTTTATCAATAAATAAATAAATAATGTGGACAAAAGTATTGGGACGCCTGACCAACAGGGAGTTAAATGACACGTCATTCAAATACATAAGACTTTAATATGAAGTTGCCCCCCCACCCCTTTGCAGCTATAACAGCTTCTACTTTTCTTATAATGCTTTTCTGTGGGAATCTGTGCCCTTTCAATGTGTAAATCATTTATGGGGTCAGGATGTTGGACCAATGTTCTGGTTCGTAATCTCCGCTCCGTTCATCTCCGTTCATCATAAAGATGTTAGATGGTGTTAAGGTCAGGGCTCTGTGCGGGCCAGTCATGGTATGCTGAAGAATTAAGACCGCACTTAGCCCAAACCCTGAAAAACAGGTGTGTCCCAATACTTTGGTCCATATAACGTATATCTCAATGGGTGAACAATTTTTGTCAGTCTGACAGAACAGTCGGTGCAATCAGTTATCTTGTAGCACAAATTCCTGAAAAGCTTCAGTGTATCGCAGTTTGCTGTGTATGGGGCTGCACAGCTGCAGATCAGTCAGTGTGTCCATGCTGACCCCTGTCCGCGAACAAAACTGTCCACAGAGGGTATAAGATTATTAGAACTAGACCTTGGAGCAATGGAAGAATGTGGTCAGGTCTAATGAAACGTGTTTTCTTTTACATCATGTGGAAGGCGTCACGTGCCTGGGGAAGAGATACCACCAAGATCCATTATTGGAAGAAGGCAAGCCACTGGAGGTAGTGTGATGTTTTTGATGAAGTTCTGCTTGGGTCCTACATTCGCATGGATGTTAGTTACCACCTACCCAAACAATAGTGCAGACCCAGTGCATCCCTTCACAGCAACAGTATTCCCTAATGGCAGTGTACACTTCTAGCAGGACAGGGTGCCCTGCTGCACTGTGAACATTGCTCAGGAATGGTTTGAAGAACACAGCAAGGTGTTGTAGGTGTTAACTTGGCCTCCAGATTCTCTAGATCCCAATCTGATTGACTAGTCCAAAGGACCAGATGATAACATTATGGTGCCAAATACCAGAGGACACCTCTAAAGTTCTTGTGGAGTCTGTTCTGGTGGCCCAAGGGGGGCCTACACAATATTAGGGAGGTGGTTTATTCAGGAAGTTTGACAACTAAACATGTGTTAAAACCATGGAACCACATTCTAACAAAAACAAGACTTTTCACCCTCATTTATTTCTGTTTATTATCTTGTTCTCTTGGTTTTCAAAGGCTGTTCTGCAGATTAGTCGGTTCCCTCTCACAACCCACCAACAGGGAGGGTTATGAGAGTTTCTATTTAATAACTTCTGTATAAAAAGTCATACTAAACAGTGTCAAGAAAAGAGATATCCTTTCAGTGCTAAGTGAGAGCAAATTAGCCAAGAATTGCTTCAGCCTCGAAGACCCCTGCTGTACTCCTTGAGGGCTTGCTATTAGTGGGGTTGAATCTGCCATGAGCAATTAAAGAAACCGTACATATTTCCTGCGGCCTACCGAGAGCTGAGGATATAAAGAGGCAATTTCCCTCCAACCAGTGCCTGGAGCTTGCCACGTTATCCGGAGGCTTAGCAGCAGCACTGCCAATGAAAAGGCAATGAAAGGAGGATCGTATTTTTATTAACAAAGTACAATGATCAAATCACCTAAAGCAAGTTTACAGCTCATCATGTAGCAAAGGCAATTTGTGGACACAGAAATATTGTAAAACCAGTCAGACTGGGCACTTAGTTCAAATTACCAGGTAGTTTTATTTCTCATAAAACTGAAACACAGTCCCACTATCAGCTCAGAGCAGAGCTTCCAAAGGGTCTCTGGTATGAAAGTCTTCCAATGTCTGACTAGACACTGATGCTAAATCACAGCCCATGCAACAGCAGTCCAGTTATAGTGAATTGTCAATGCGCTGCTTCCACGGATGAATCTGAGGGCAGAACTGGCCCTTTATTGCTGTGCTGAGAAGAGACTTTTCATTTCCTCTGTAATAGGGCCAGAAAGGCTTGTGAGAACAGGTGATGGGTAAGAACGAAAAGCTTCGCCTTTTCCACCCCATCCACCAACATGACTAACACTTCACTTTCTCCTGTACCTGAAAAGAGCAATAAAACAAGGCAAGATCAACCCAGAGAACAAAGCTTGGGTCTGGAATTTACCAAATAGAGACATTTTGCTTTATCAGACTTATCTGAAAAAGAAGGCAGCGCTCATCACTCTATATAATAACCTACTTGGCTTTGGATTTAAAGCGTCCTCCTTTTTTGCGAGCCAGACCGAGTCGTTTTCTGTCGTCGAAGGAAGGCCTACATGAAGGCAAAAGCACATTATAAACACCACAGTATTAATATGCTCTTCCCTCTTTACTTTTGTAAATTTCAGCAGCAATTTTGTTTATTTATCTAGAGTATTTAGACCTCTCTTAGTGACCACAGCATTTTGTGCATACAGTATAGTGTAGTTAGTACAAACCATTTTCAGAGGGTTTTCTGGAGAGGTTTATTTTGACTCATACTGTTTTATACTGTTCTTGTCTTTGTGTCTCTGTGTGACTGTGCAGTCAATAAGCAGTTTCCTCCAGGATCAATAAAATTTGTCAATTCTACAGGAGACATACCCTGCTCTGTACTGCTTCAGGGCTTTCTTGCTGACATTGGTGAGTTCCTTATCAAATACAGACTTCTTGGCAGGGTTTCCACCTTTTTGTTTGGAGACTAGGAGAAGGAGTAGGGAAGTGAAGAAATTAGAAACATGAAACTGATCCCAGACTGGAATTAATTCAGATAAGGGTAAGGTCAGGATTAAACCTGATGGACTAAAATTGACTTTGAAATAGGGAGTTTTTGGCCCATGACCAATGTTAAGACTACGCCAACTCTTGCAGTGCCAACCTGTCTTTTTGGGCTCCTCCTCTGGTATGGCTCTGGCTCTCTTTGGCTTGCGGCTACGCTTCGAAACTCGCTCTGCATACATCTGAGACTTCAGGATCTCAAACTGAGCTCTTTCTTCAGACTGGTACAAAAACAGGAAGAGCAAGTCAGAAACAAAAGTGAAAGCACACAAGCTGATTTCCAAGCCACAGCTGTTGATGTACAAAGCAGCACTGCTGAAAAAAACACCCACTAATTATACTTTGAAGTTTGTGAAGCCAAATAAAATGCACAGACTATTTGGTTGTGTTTTAATGTGTGTTCTTTTAAGTAAACAGATAACAGCATCATTGTGGAGGATGCAACAGCTATAAGAGGAGACCCCACCGTCAGCACTTTCTTCTTGGCCTCTTTCATAAACTGGGCACGCTTCTTCTTCCCTCTTAAGGCCAAGTCGAAGTCCTGCAGAGCTTTGCTCACTGGAGGGACACATTCAATATTAAATCGTTAGTGTGCGCCACAATACACAATTGTAGATGGCAATCATGTGGAAAACACACTCACTTCGCTCCTTTTTCCTCTCCTCAGGGGACTGGAACCAGGTCCTCTCTGGCTGCTTCTCATCCGCCTTCTGCGTTAACTTCTTTTGGGCTGAGTTGATCTAAAACAAAATACGGATGCACCCACAATATACAGATAAATCTACCAATTTTAGTAGTAACAACAACAACAACAACAACAAAAACATGAAGAAATATAGCCGACAAAAGCAAGATAAATTATTTAGAAAGTCATGATCACTGTTTAAGATACATTACCATACCTGTGCTTCTGAGTGCACCATCTCCTTCTCTTCCTTTTCCAAACGCAACACAGCATATATATCCTTCTCCAGCTTCTCAATCATATCTCTGAATTTCAGAATCACCTCTGGCAGACAAAACAAAACAGTCATTATTACAACTGTTTGACACAGCATAGTTATTTTAAGGCAAACAAAAAAAAAATATGAAAAAAACCTTATTGAGAAAAAAATCACTTCTTAATTATTTATATGTAGTTATTATTTTTGTGTGTAGCTATGTTTTACCATTGGCGAATTTATGAAAGCCAACACCCTTTTTTGCTGTGATAATGAATGAGTAAGGAAATCTGGCCTTTGTGCAGCATCATTTAAATCCCACCCCAACACCCCTTTTACCTACATACTAAACAATGTATTCTGTCATTCTCCTCTTACCTTGGGGTAAAACACGAGCTTTGACGGCTGTTTTGGCTTTTTTGACAATCTCTTTCAGCATCTTCCGCTCAGTCTCCCCCACCAGAGACACGGATCGGCCCACTTTCCCTGCTCGAGCTGTGCGGCCCACTCTGTGCACATAGTGCTTCACTGTGTTGGGCATTGTGAAGTTTATAACCTGAGGAAGAGAACAAAAGTTTTAATCACTTATGCCAAATGCATGTGTTTCGGAGCAGAGCACTGGGGTACAGTGGCTAGTAAATGGATTTTAACAGGAAAAGACAATGTCTCTGCAATACGTAATATAATCAGCTTTTCTATTCATGCAAAGGAAGCCATCCTTTATTTAGGAGCTTTCAAAACATGACGGTGCCACGGTGATCACTATTCCTTCAGATTACAGATTACACGTGGTCTGCTCTTCTCTTCACCTTCTTGAAATGTTGAGGCCATTAGAACCCATTCTTTTTAGTTTTCTTTCGATCTTCTGTGTGAAGGACTGTGTTCTTCTGTTGTTAAACTAGAAAATCCCTGTTTGTCCTTGCATCTATTACGGTTACTTTTTAATGTTCCTTCAGTGCTGAACCAGTACCACAGCAGTGTCAAATAAGTTATAAAAACTTGTAAATGTAAGACAACGGTCAATCTGGTTAAGAGGTCAATGTATCTTATGGGAACAGTATACTTATGAATAAATCAATTAACTGGCACTGTTTCACTGACATCCAATCAGTTTTTAATTGTCACACAAGTTACTGCAGTTTCACAAGCAAAGGTTACTGTGGTTACTGAGACTGGGAACAGGCCCAGCTCAGTGGCTCCAGTATAATGGTAAACTGCGATCTGAATGGGACTGCCAGGAAAAAATTAGGCTTATTCACAGATTTGATCTGACAATAATCCTTGGAGTGAAGCTTGCACCACACAGGCTTCAGATCCCAGCAGAGGATCTCGTCCCACAGCTGGACAAGAGCCCAGCCTGTCCAGGATAAGTGTACTTGGTGGCAGATGAGTACACTCCTTTGCTTGTCTGTCCAGATATAACTATTCCACTGCAGGTCGAAAAATGTTTTTCTTTCAAGTAGACACATCCATGTGCTACAATGGCAATCTTAACTGTAAGTTACATTTAACTGTAAGTTACTTATCTGTAGTACATAACATCTGTGTATATATCAGAATCAGAAAACGATTGATCCCGCAGGAAATTGCTTATGTTTGAATAATATACTTCATGTTACACTTTAGATTTTAGGGATTTTTTTTTAGTCTTTGTGTCTCTGTGTGTCTGTGCAGTTATAACATAAGCATATTCCTCTTGGATCAATAAAGTTTTCTGATTCAGATTCTGAATAAATGGCTGAATAAAAGCACATACTGTTTTGACTCCTTCAATGTCCAGACCTCTGGCTGCTACATCTGTGGCCACCAGGATGTCGATCTGTTCATCTTTAAACCGCCTGGCAGAGAAACGAAATTAACATAAGTGTTTAAGCACTGATGGACACTTCTAGAGAAGAGGAATACTCATTCATACACCTTTTAATGCGGTCAAATTTTATACTGTTCCTCCAAATAGACTCGTGTTTTCTTCTGAAAGTCAGTGTCCTACCGGAGACTCTCCAACCTCTGCGTCTGAGAGAGGTTGCCGTGGAGTTCTCCGACTTTAAGCCCCATGAGGCCCAGGAGAATGTGCATGCGGTGGGCCTGCTTCTTGGTCTGAGTGAACACCATCACATGGTCCTGAAAGGTCCGTGTGAGGAGCGCTGCCAGAGAGAGGGAGAGAAACAAGACTTATAAAAAAGACTTAACCTTCAAGGACAGGGAGAGGAGGACAGAACAGGGGAAAAAAAAAAAGAGAAGCAGCTCTCCCTCACCTGCAACAATGGCCTCTCTGTCTCCTTCCCTGGCCGGCCGAATCCTCACAAACTCCTGCCTGAGGTAGGGAGCAACGTCTGTATTACTGTTCACAAAGATCCTCACCGGCTGTTTCAGGGACACTGAGGCCAGGTCTTTCACCTGAGTCACACAAAAACACGCATTTGAGATCACCTACCCTGCGGTTTCCAGCAAGTGTCTATTTTTTGTGTCCGAATAATGATTTCTTGAGAAGTTAAACGGATGGCTTTTACTTGACTTACAGACAAACACATAGCAACACAGAACATGTGAAAACCCTTGCACCTAGCATGAACTAGTTGGAAAAGAGAAGTGGTACAGAAACGTGTGTTCCTGTACCAGTGTCTAAAACTAGCCCTCTGGACTCCTCAGATGGTTTATTCGTACTAATCCAGAGGGCCCAAAACTCCAATCTTGTTTAAACACACCTAAACTCATCTGTTAACTGCCAGGTTTAGAAGATTTACTTGAGTCTAGGAACTACCAAACAGTGCTGGACACCAGTTCTCCATGAGTTCCATGCTCTTACTCAGTTCACAGTATGGTTGTAGCAGATAAACTGATGTTTTTATTGGCTTGATTCAGGTAAACACTTCCTGATGACTGGTTTAAGAACCAATCTAGACTATAAAGCTGATGTTTGCCATCGCCTGTTAACAGCCAACTGGGCCTCTGAAAAGATGTACCTCTTCACTCATGGTGGCAGAGAACAGCATAGTCTGTCTCTGGTAGGAGCAGAGACGGATGATCTCCTTCATCTGCTCTTCAAAGTACTCATCCAACATCCTGTAGAAAAATAAAAGAAAAAACATAATAAATACCTTTTCAATAGTTTCAAGGATTTGCTAACACAAAGAACCTAAACTGTGAGGTGTCAGGGCTGTAGGTCTGTATTTCATCCTCTAACCAATTGTTTTGAGTCCAGAAGCAGGTCTAAAGTTAAATTTCATGTTAAAATATTAACACTGCTGATACCAGGTACTAGGTAGGATATGAAAATAAGATAATTGAAAAAAGAATGCAAGATCATAAAAAAGAACAAATTTTTATCTCTTTTTTTTAAGTATTAAAGAGTGAAAAGGTATGTTTTCTCTGTCTCACCTATCAGCCTCATCCAGAATAAGGACTTCAATCTGGCTGAGCTCAAATGACGGTGTGTTGTGCAAGTGGTCAATCAAACGACCAGGTGTGGCAATCAGGATGTCAGGCCCGGCCCTCAGCGCTGCCTCCTGTGACTTCAGGTCCAAGCCACCTAACCAAGACAAACAAGAGACAGTTATGAACCTGAGGTGAGCTTCCTGAAAATTATCAAAGGTCTTAGTGGCTTGCAATGAATTAAACTAATTAATGATGCAAGAATGATGCAACAATGTGAGAACAACTGAACTGTCAAGTCATTCGCACTCCTGAAAAACAGCCTTAAACATTTTTAAACAATCAGATAAATGGACAAAGACTTCCTCTTAAGACATTAAGCCATATCTGCTTTTTTAGCACAAAAGGGACAAGATCCTCCCTTAAAAAAACAAACAAAAAAAAAAAACTAGAAAGACTTCCCATATGGGTTTTTTCAACCATCAGTCATTTATATGTTGATTTATATGTCAATTTTCAAAAATGTTTTGAAAAATGTTATAAGCACACAAAAGATCTACAGACTGAAGAATGAAATTCATCTATTTAGGAAATAATTCTTAATTTTATCATATAAATGTATTGTTAATATAAAACCAAACTCACATGCTGACTCAACTCCAGTGTTCCTGTTATTGTTATATTATTATATATGTAGTCAGGATTACACAACATTGATAAGGAACCAATAAGCAAAAGAAACAAAATGAGCAACAGAGCACTGAGAGGAAAACAGGGCCTCTGTAGGAGCAGGTGTGTGTGTGTGTGTGTGTGTGTGTGTGTGTGTAGTGCTCATAATGTGCAAGGACATTTTGACCACTTCCCAACATCAAGCACACCCTGCCTGCAATAACACAGATAGTAATTGGACAAGGAGACCATTGAAGGCAATCACTCTGAACAAAAGAGATACAAAATCAACCAAGTAATAAAAATAAATAATTCTTTTATCAAATCCAGAACTCTGTTTATCAGGTACAAAGAATTTGAAAAGTAAGACAATGACAAGCATTTAAAAAAGATGAAGAACAGCAGAGTGTTTGAGTCTGACGAGCCCAAACGATGTAGACAATTTTACACAACTGATGCCTCTTCAATTCTGGTGGCCAAATGTGAATGGTTTACTGCTGACAATTTAGCCAAACAAGCTGCAGGTTCACCTATTGTTTTTTTGCACAGGCAGTTGCCTCTTTTCAAGTACATCTGTTGTCATGACAATTTCTTGACCAATCAAAAAGCAGTGATGCAGTCAGCTCGGCTGCACCCCACTTTTGACCAGGCCATGGAACAGGACTATAACAGCACGGGTACAGCTCGGGTATGGCGTCACAATATTTGTAATGGAAAATCATCTTTTCCAAGTGTTAGTGGAAAAGCACCACAAGTACTCTGAGTTCAAGTCCTTGTTCAGCAGCAATGGTATGGTTTCATCCATCTGCTTGAAATAAATACTGAAAGTTACATGAGGCCATAACTGGTATAGAAAAGGGATTTTTCTGCAGGGCACAGGCAGTAGTTTGGAGATTAGTCAATGCAGTGGTGCAGAATAGTTTAAAAGCAAAAACACCACCTCCAGTTGAAAGCAAAGAAAACATAAGAACAGGTGAACACTTACCCACAGCCAGGCAGGTGGCGATGCTGGTGAACTGGCTGAGCTGGCGAGCCACAGAGTGCACCTGAATGCCCAGCTCTCTGGTGGGCACCAGCACCAAAACCCGGGTCACCTGCGTCTCCCTCGGCTTATAGAGGAGACGCTCTATTACGGGTAACATGAAGGCTCCAGTCTTACCTAAAAGGGGCGGTGGACAGCATTAAGAATGAGCAGAATATTACTTCTCATATTTTTACTTTTCATACTTATTCTCCAAACATACAATATAAATATATATTTGTTTTACTTCAGCCTAAATATTTTTCAATTTTATGATGTCATAACAAACCAGGTGGTAAGTGCTGTATTTGAATGCTGCTGCTACATGTATACCTAAAGGTCACTGCATAAATATGCAGGATTAGTGTTATAAAGAAATCAGAACAAATCTGAAATATGTGTGTTATGAAGAAATCATTATAAAGAAAGTGTTAAAGAAATCAGAACGAAAACAGTTGTAAAGAGTGTATTGTCACATTCTAAGGACAGCACAAGGAACAGTAAAATAATCAAACATCCGAGCACCAGGGCTCAATCAGTCAATCAATGATCTAAACAGATCATTGGTATAACTGTGTGAGGCTATAGAACGGATGTAAGATATACACCAGGGGTGTCCAGCTCCAGTCCTGGAGGGTTGGCATCCAGCACAGTTTGGTAATTTCCCTACTCAAAAACTCAGTAATGCTACAAAACAGAAAAGCCCACACTTGGACAAAGAACACTGAGTGAGACCCTTGTTCACATCACTGGTACTGCATGAGGCAAGAACAAGCTTTGTCCACCAAACAGTCATATTTAGTGACTTCTTTGAGAAAATGGTCCTATTTTCTGCACCATAGGTTCCAAACAGTGGTCCAGGAACCCCCCGAACAGCACATTCTAATGTCAGCTCAATAATAAGATGGTGTTTTAGAGCAGGGGGGCTCCTGATGTTCTATGGTCTGCAAATTATGCAAAGGCCAGTATTTGTGACTTACCGGTTCCGGTAGCAGCACAAGCACAAATATCTTTCCCCAGCAAGCCCACGGGCACACAGGCCTTCTGAATTGGTGTGGGCTGCTTAAACCCCATGGTAGTTATGGCCTGTAGAAAGAACAGTGAGACCTGTGTGTATTTTCCATTGCCTTCTAGTTTAATAATGGTCAGTTTTAGACCACAGGACAAGTGAGAACTTGTAAATAATCAGGCAAAATTGAGTGCATTATTTACCAAATTATTTATTCTAAAATGTACTGTTTAATACTGTGGAATTTAAAAACTCAGAGCACTGGGTTCAAGGAACTGTGCAGATTTTTTGGGAACTGTGCATCAGAAATAAAACATGGTATTTGACCTTGAGGAGAGGTCTGGACAGATTCATGTCCTGGAACGTGAGGTTCTCGTCATACTGCGAGGCATCTTCAAAGAAGGCTTCGGGCTGAAAAAATGACAAAGATGTGAAAATGAGGAATGTGTGGCTGAATTATATTGTGTGCTCCTCATACACACAGTCCATTCATCTTAATGTGTAGCTCAAGATTTACCTCTTCTGCAACCTTCTTCTTGCCCTTCCTGCCTTTCTCTCTTAGCGTATCTAGAAAGAAATTGTGTTTGTTTATAAAAATATTGATTAACAATCAAATACATTGGAATACACATTCATATGTTAATATTTGTTAAATCTGTTTCAAAAACCAAGCCTATTGCTCTCACCTGCTTTTTTAAGGATTTCCACATCCCCTGAAGAAAATTCATCCTCTTCGTCATCGTCATCTCCATCATCAGCCTCTTTGTCACTACCGCTATTTTCATTGTCATTGTCTTCGGCATCTTCAGCATCATCCTCATCATCATCTCCCTCTTCTTTGGCAACTGGACCATTACTTTTCTTGCTTTCTTTCTGAGCCTTCTCCTGAACACCATCATGACAGTCAGTGTAAGTCATGGTGCATTTCAATTGGCTTTGAAAATCAGATCTGGCATCAAGGTCTTACCTCAGTTTTGCGCTTTTTACGCACTTTCTCTATCTTCTCATCCAGTGTGGTGGGTGCTTTCTAGAAATCAGAAGGAAGAAGGGTAAGTGACTTCAAGTATAGCCCTTAGATACCAGGACCTCTGTGAAGGGGACACCATGTAGAGCAGGGAACTTCAGTCACACATTAAACACAATCATACATTATATTTTTGACTATAAGTCCAAAGGGACAGCTGGTGGCCTGGTGGATAGGGAGTCGTCCCTGCAAACGGAAGGTCGGGGAACTGCCAGTGGTATGAATGCCAGAGGCAGAAACCTCTAATTCAGTAGTGGACTGTTATCAAACTGGTTAGCTGGATCAGATGTGTTGGGAAAACACATAAATGTGCAAAACATAAGGGCTCTGGGACCAGAGTTAGAAACACTGCTACAAACATTTGTTCATCCCATGCTGGAGATACAATGCATATGTTTCTTTTTAATAAAACATTAATTAGGAGGGCTGAAAGTTTATGACCTCAATATGATTTCATTCAATGCTACACAAAATCTCAAATTTCAGAATAGTTAGATTGAACACACCTGGTTCAACACTCACACAGGGAAATCAGAGTATCCCTTTCTATTGCCAGCACTTTACTATGGAGACTGCAGCTGTGTCTGTGCACCTGAACTGAACACCTGTGTCAGAGATTAGTTCTGAATCCACTAGTGAGAAGGGATGTTTGGATATGTTTGGACATGTAGTCCATCACCCAGCTCTATTCTGTACTCACTCTCTTTTTAAGTTGGGCCATAACAGATGCCATTGCCCAGTCCTCACTATACAGCTCATCATTCTCTCCAAACTCAAAGTCAAAGTTGAAGTCTCCATTGCCTCGTGCTTTCAATGCCTTCTTCTTCTTATTCAGGACTATGGGCTGCTCCTGTTAAGCGTTTTGAGAAAAATACAATTATTATGAGCAACATACAATGAAAAGGGGATCTGGCAGCTGCCTCTATGAATAAATGAGATCACTTACAATATCATTATTTTTCTTTACAATTCAGAAAAAATGCTTGATTGGAAAGAAAAAAACAACACTATAGGGCCCACTTTAATGAAACTGCATTCAAATACATCGACTTTAATATGGAGCTGGTCCCCCTTGCAGCTATTCTTGCAGCTACCACCCTTCTTGGAAGGCATTCCACACTGAACCCACACAATAATGTCTTTATGGATCTTGCTTTGTGCACTGGGACACGATCATGTTGGAATAGAAAAGGGCTTTCCCCAAACTGTGTCCACACATTTGAAAGCATGGCGTTATCCAGAATGTCTTGGTGTGCTGAAACATTAAGATTGCCCTTCACTGGTAAAAGGGCCCGAGTGAATTCAGTGATTAGGAGGTGTGTCCCAATACTTTTGTCCATATAGTGTAGCTTGGGTCTATCAAAGGCAGAAGATGTGATGAAGCGAGATAAACTAGCCATGAACTCACCTCTTCGCCTTCGGAGTCTGACTCACTCTCCACAGGAATATCTCCATCGTCCTGAAGAGTTCCAATCAGATCAAAATCTGACAGCATCTTGTGTTCTTTCAGACTCCAGACCCAAATAGCCTCATCTACAGATCAGCCAGGAACCCTGGAGCTGACGACCAAGGCAGGACCAGCAGAGGATCCTCCAAATGGCAGCTCGGGATGAGATTTGCGTTACTGTAGAACTTCAGATCTTTAAGAATCCATCAGTAAGATTTCACACTCCTTCCAGACTCCACACTCACACACGTGTTGAAAACAGCCAGGAACTACGTCACGTGCTTTTTCCTCCTGCCGCAGCAAAGGCAGCCTAACACAGCGCCCCGCGCGGCCGGATGAGGACTGTGCTACATAATGTGGCCTAAAGTATTGGGATGCATGGCCATTTCACCAACAGGAACTTCAGCGACATTGCATTCAAACATAGACTTTCATGTGGAGTCGGTCCCCACTTTTCAGCTATAACAGCTTCCACTCTTCTTGGAAGGTTTTCCACAAGATTTTGGAGTTTCTGTGGGAATTTGTACCCATTCATTCTGTAGAGCATTTATGTGGTCAGGCGCTGATTTTGAACAAGACCTGGCTCGCAATCCGTTCCAGTTCATCCTAAAGGTGTTGGATGGGGTTGAGGTCAGGGCTCTGTGCGAGCTACCACCCGTCTTGGAAGGCATTCCAAAAGTTCTTCCACACTGAACCCATAGAATAATGTCTTTATGGATCTTGCTTTGTGCACTGGGACACGAGCCGTGTTTTTACGGAGCTTGTTTTGTGCACTGGGGTAGTCATGCTGGAATAGAAAAGGGCCTTCACCAAACTGTGTCCACAAAGCATGGCATTGTCTAAAAAGTCTTGGTATGCTGAAGACTTGAATATCACTTCACTGGAAACAAGGGGCATAGCCCAAACCCTGAAAAACAGGTTTCCTAATATTTTATGTCCATATTGCATACTTACTACCCCTGAACACAGCCTCAACCACATTACGTGCATGTTTAACAGTCACTTGGTAAAAACAGAGCATTCATTACCAATTTGAACTAATTTTAAGATGCTCAAATATTTCCACCCGACCTGAATAATCTTTAATAGGACTGCAAATGTTAATGTGAATTATACATCTCAACTACTGGAATTTATATTGCATGTTCTTTTCCTATTTAAACTAAGTTGAGCTGAACAGCAGCCTATGGTGTAAGATTTCCACTTTATCCGTTTATTCAATGTTTCAGAACGACCTCAAACACTTGTCAAAGGGTCTCAATTATTGCACTCACATTACAGCACTGTATACATACACTTTCTTTAACCAACACAGCAAAACAAGTGGTAGGATAATGGTCCAAGAAAGCCCTCAAGATCTGTTGTGTGCTTCCGACCTGTATTATCTGCTTGAAGATTCTGCCCCCACAGGACAGTGACTCATGTTACTAGGTAATCAAAAAGCACAACAGTCACCGTCACTTCCCTCATGAACACTTCTTTACACCTTTAACATCTTAAGGCACACTGATCAAAAACATTGGTCCACTCATTTTCCTCCAGTGCACAAGAGAGAAGCAGTGTATGCATTAACACACAAAGCCTTTTATAAAACGAGATCATTCAATAGACATTTTATTTAAAAAAAACAAATTTAAAAAAAGGACAATCAACTGAAACTATACAACAGCCCATGGGCAATGTTTCCAAGGTCCAAGGTTGAAAATCAAGGTCTGGGAGGACGCATGCCTGGTGGAGGTGGTCCTGGTGGAGACAAAAGGACAGTTATGTGAAGTCAACACCAAACAAGTTTGAATAAATAAAGACAAAAATAAAGAACACTGGCTAGTCTTACCTCTCATTCCTGGAGGTGGAGGTCTCATGCCTGGAGGTGGCATGCCCATTGGGGCACCGCGGCCTGGAGGCATACCCATCGGAGGGCCCATGGGTGGCCGCATGCCAGGGGGAGGGCCCATCATACCTAAGGAGAATGTGAGATGAGAGGCCTTAGTCCAACACAACCACTGAAAGACACAGAACCCACAAGCAAAAGTTGTGATTCTGAGCTCAGAGTAATCCTGCTTCAAAAATGCCTCGTCATCAGTCTCAGTTTGCACAAGTCTTCATCATGGCCACAGAATCTGCACAGCCACTGCACTCGGCAAACTGAACAGGGGGTGGCGGGTGGTAGGTGCAATGTTCCCCTTTACACTGATCTGAGAGCAGTATGTTTTGCAGGAAGAAAGGCTTAGACTACCTGGAGGTGGCGCTCCTCGGCCCATGGGTGGGGGAGGTCCACCTCTGCCTGGAGGATACTGTGTAGGGGCCCCGGCGATGCTGGCTCCAGCTGCTGCAGCAGCTACTGTGCCTCTGCCCTGAGGAGTCATTACCTGGGAGGAAAATGAACTGCATATGAAGATGTACCTCCGATTTCATCCATAAGACAACAGGCCTAATGAAGGCCTACAATATCTATAGACGAGCATTTTCCCAACTTAGTAACTGGAGCCCTCTTGGCTAGTACATTTTTGCGCTTTCCATGCTTTAACAACCTCCAATTCAGTTATCAATCTGGTTAGCTGGATCAGGTGTGTTGGGAGCAGGGAACACACATAATGGTACAGAGCATAACGTCTCTCAGATCAGAGTTAGAAACCACTACTGCAAGCATTTGTTCAACCAATGCAAGTGATGCAATGCATACATTCCTTCTTAATACAAGACAGGAGGGCTGAGAGTTTCTGACCAAAACAATTTCATTCAATGCACCATGAAAGCTCAAGTTTCAGAATAGCTGGATTTTAGCACAACCCAGAATTGTTTAAAAATCCATAAGGATGGATTGAAGACTTCCAGAGAAGAATATACAAGCAACTACTACATCAGTATGTTTTTATACTGATATTAATTAGCAAGCGCAGGTGCTGATGCAAGCACAAAACAGCTCAAAAGTCCTGAGTACCATGAAGCTAAGGATCAGCTTCTGACCTGTTGTGATGGGCCTCCAACTCCTCTAACTGGTCCTGCAAGACCAGCAGGAGCCTGAGCCATGGGAGCTCCAGCAGGTACACCTCTGCCTGCCGCTCTGCCCACACCAGGACCTCCAGCAACTCCGGCCAGGGGCACGCGGGCAATACCTGTCTGTAACAGGATAAAAACAAAAATCATTTGGGAAAATCAAATAACAGTGAATCCAGAATTGTATGCATGTTCTCTGTGACTTACATCTTTGGGTGGAGGTCCTTCTACGGTCATAGAGACCAGATTTTCTCCTCTGAGCAACACAAGCCCCAACACCCTCTTCTCCTCTCTCTCTGGCTGCTTGGAATTTTTGGGCCTGAGAAATTAGGAGAGCAGTCAAATTACACCAGTGATTAAGCAAATGACAGAATGAAACATGCTTTTCGTGATTCTGAATAGTACAATTCAGAAGAGTCTTACTTCAAAATTATGGAACATATATCCAAGGCCCTAGAGTTAACTGCCAAACTTCTCTTTTTCATATTTTAAACCAATTGCAATCTGAATAGTGCCCAAAAACACCCGATTATCCCTTCGTTACTGGGTAGTGCCTTACTTGATCTTTCTGAACTCATCACAGTCACACAAAATGAGGTTCATGTGTTTGTCGAACGCCTTGAACGTCCCAATGAATATCCGACCATCTTGCAAAATGCAGCGCATCCGATAGTCGATGTGCTGAAGCATCTTACTGCTCTTTCCGACCGTCTGGAAAAGAAGCAGGCACACTTAGTACAATACAGAAGTGTTACAGGTAGAAAAAGGAATATTTTGTCAATAATTTATAACCAAAGTAAATTCTATCACAATTCATGATCACAGAAAGCTGGTTACTTGACTGCTTTACACTGCTGCACCGCTGATGTTAAACATCACAACATGGACAGAAGTATTATGACACCTGGCAATTACACCAACAGATACTTAAGACATTGCATTCAAATCCATAGACTTTAATATGGAGCTGGTTCCCCTTTACCAGCTATAAAAGCTTCCACTCCTCTACGAAGGCTTTCCACAAGATTTTGGAGTTTCTGTTGGAATTTGTGCCATTTCATTCTGTAGAGCATTTATGAGGTAAGGCAATGATGTAGGACGAGAAGGCCTGGCTCTCTGTTCCAGTTCATCCCAAAGGTGTTGGATGGGGTCGAGGTCAGGGCTCTGAGTGGGCCAGTTCTTCCACACTGAACTCCTCCAGCCATGTGTTTATGGAGCTTACTTTGTGCACTGGGGCACAGTCGTGCTGGAATAAAAAAGGCTCTTCCCCAAACTGTGACTTCAAAGTTGGAAGCATGGCGTTGTCCAAAATGTCTTGGTCTTCTGAAGCATTGCCCTGCACTGGAAGTAAGGGACCACCTGAACTCAATAATTACGAGGTATCCCAATGCGTTTATTCATACAGTGTAGCTAGATGTAAACACTGTCCTCAACTGCTCGTATTTGGCTAAGTGGCTGATACAGTACTGCAGAAAAGCAATGATGTTAGTAACCAGGTTAAGTTCAACTTTTTTTAAATCAAGTAAAAAAACGGTGAGAAAACGTTAGAAAACTATAAAGTGAAGCCAACAGGGGCTGTAAGTAGCAACATTAGCATCGCCACGGTTCCTGGTTGTCATTCATTGTCTGAAATGAACCGACACCAGTCTTTCAAGCCACACAGAATACAAATACCGATAAAATATAGATTTATAGATCGGTATCAGTTGTTAGAGCTTCACAAATACAATCAGAGCATTTAAACGCCTTCCCGAGCTGCAACAGCTCGCCATTATATGGACGAAACCTTAACGTAGAGAGAGATGCAGCCATGAAGCTTTTTATCCTTTTTCATAAACATAACTCCCTCCCAATGTTGAACTTATATACACAGAAAGAGGAAAAATACACAGTTAAACAAGTCTTACCATGGTTGCTGTTCGGATGGCTCCGATTTAAACCGGATTCCTCTAAACAACTGTAAAAATTAAACCGCGAAGACCTCCGCTCCGCCCGGCCTCTTCTTTATCCCAGCCCACAGGAACAGAGTCCGCCCCGCAGCGGGTCCGCCGGAAACAACAGCCGCACGCACTATACAACCAGGAGATAATAATAATAATAATAATTAAAAAAAACACACTAATACGGAATTAACAAATATTATAATAACACTGAATGAATACTACTACTACTAATAATAATAATAAACAATATAATGATAAATACAAAAATAATACTGATAGAACTAGAACTACTACTACTACTAATACTACTAAAAATAATGCCACCACCACTACCGCCACTACTGCTAATACTACTTCTACTATTAATAATAATAATACTATTATTACTACTACTAATAATACTAGTACTACTAGTAATAACAATAATGCCACCACCACTACTACTACCACTACTGCTACTACTATTACTACTACTGCTACTACTACCCATCCATCCATCCATCCATCCATCTTCTACCCCTTAGTCCCGCACTCGGGGTCAGGGGGGTTGGAGCTGGAGCCTATCCCAGCTGCAGTGGGTGAAGGCAGGTTACACCCTGGACAGTCATCAGCATGTCACAGGGCCTACTGCTACTACTATTATTAATAATAATAATAAAAAAAATAATTATAATTATAACAAGAATAATCATCATCATCATCATAAAAATAATACTATTATTACTACTATGACAACTACTACTAGAACTAGTTCCACACACTGCTTCCAGGGCACTGTGTTCCTAGCTGCCTGCTGGTGAATGGGCTGAATGCAGAGAAAAATTTCATGCTGTTCATGTTGGGATGTGTTCATGTATGATAAATGGAGACTTTCCAATTATAAATTATATGCATATTTTGTGGCGAAAGTACAGATTAAACTCAAGTATTGCCACCATTTTATCTTTTTTTGAAGACATGTTTAGGAATGGAAGCATGAATCAAAAATGAACAGATTTTCCCCACATTTAAAAATAGAAAGTTGGATCAAATATTTTTTTCTCCATTTTAGGGCATCAAATCTGCTACCTCTTTATGATATGGCCAAAGCCTAAACAGTTGCACCAATCCGGAGCAATCAAATAATTTTGCCTGCTTTTATAATTGCTGCTTCAAGGTATACTATATGGCCAAAAGTATGTGGACACCTGACCACCCATTAGAGGTAGTTAAACATGCTATTCTAAAACCATGGGCATCAGTATGAAGTTCGTTCCCCCTTTGCAGCTTCAACAGCCTCCACGCTTCTTGGTAGGCTTTCCACAAATGTTTCTGTGCCCATTCAGCCAATAGAGCATTTGTGAGATCAGGCACTGATGTTGGATGAGAAGGCCTGGCTCGCAGTCAATGTTCTATTCTATCCCAAAGGCGTCCAGTCGGGTTGAGGCCAGAGCTCTTTGTAGGAAAATGGAGTTCCTCCAACACCAAACTTGTCAAACCATGCCTTTCTGTGCACAGGGGCCCACATGCAGGAGCAAGAACCACTCTGTTTGTAGCATCTAGATTCAAGATTCTTTACTTGTCATATGCATACAAGTACAACACGCAGTGAAATGTATTCTGAGCCACCGTTCAATATTATAAAATATATAAAAATTTTAACGCGCATCTCGGCCGCATCTTGGGCCAACGGCCGTGCACCAGACGGTCGTTCTGGACTTTTCCAGAACATACAGATTGCCAGTCTGCCCCTGTGTATAACGTGCAAGTGGAATATTAAAGTGCATTGTGCCGTGTCTAATTGCCTACAGTGTGTTTATATGCCCTGGCATTAATTTTAAACTTCACTGGAACTACAACTTCCACAAAATTTTTGAATGTGTCTACAGAAAGTTATGCCCATTCAATCATGCTGGAACAGGAAAATTACTTCTCAAAACTGTTGCCACAAAACTGGAAGCATATCATTTCTCAAAACATCTTTGCATGCTGTAGCATTAACATTTACCCTTCACTATAAACGAAGGGCTGAAAAACAACTCCAGGCCTTTCTCCCTCCCCCACCAAACTTTACTGTTGGCACGATGCATCCCAAAAGGAAGTGATCTCCTGGCATCTGAAAGACCCAGGTACATCCATCAGACAGCCAGAAAGTGAAGCATGATTCATCAAAATGTAAGATTTTACTTTTCACATATGTTGAAATGCAACCCTGAATTGCCTGAAACAGAGCAATACATTACAAAATAGAATAAAATACATAATAAATAAACTTGAGAAAGAAATAAACGAAAAAGAGCAATCAGGAAGGTATCAGACCACAGGCATGTAAATTTGAAATTTCCCATTTGGTATGTAGTCCTGAGTCAATGTGCTTCACAATGCCTGGCACCCTGCACAGTAACTTCAGGTTTGTGTGCAGCTGCTTCGTCATGGAAACCCATTTCATGAGGCTCCTGATTCACAGTTTGTAGGATGATGTTGCTTCCAGAGTTGGCTTGGAGTAGCGAGTGATTACTGGTAATGCAGGGGCGCAGATAGCATTTTTAATACGGGGGGATGAATCGGCGGCGGGGCTGGGGGACTTGGGGCGGGCACCAGTGAGGCAGCTCCTAGGTCTCAGGACCACAGAACAATAACACAAGACGTGCTGCTAGGAGCTATGTGCTGGAAGATAACAGTAAATGGAGTAGCATGTTCAGGTTTTCGATTTAAGATGTGCAAAATAAAACACCCTAAAACAGGATTATGAGTTATACATCACTACATCATCTGTGCTTCAGGGGGGGACGGATCGAGGTCTGAGGGGGACACATCCCGCCCATGTGATAATGTGAGATGCAGTGACTGAAGAGAAATACTGGTCCTTGCACAAAGCAGCATTAACAAAGCTATTGTTTTTTTGTAATGAAATTCAAGTGTTTCAATGTCTCATTGTTCATTCTGCAGAAAGTTCTTCCCAACTATGTTGTAGAAGTTCCCATAAGTGGCACTTATGGGTTGCTTTGCTTTCACTCTTCTGTCCAGTTCATCCTAAAGCCCAACACGGACTGTTCACACGCCTGCCCTCGGAACGAAGGTTCAGAAGTGTGAAATCTAGAACCTCCCGAGTCAACAACTCCTTCTTCCCCACTGCCATCAGACTCCTGAACAGCTGGCCTACCTCATACTGTAATTTGCAAATGCACAGTTGATATTTCTCCACACCTGCACATCACTTGTCTTGACTTTTTGTTGATGGGAAGAGAAGAGTATGGAGAAGGACAGGGACTGCTCATGATCCAAAACATACCACCTCATCAGTGAAGCATGGTGGTGGTAGTGTCATGGCGTGGGCATGTA
>JBBPCX010000114.1:24096682-24120223 GCA_037974365.1 Hydrocynus forskahlii | reverse complement strand
TATGCAATGGCCAAGTCAATCACCTGACCTGAATCCGACTGAGCATGCATTTCACTTGCTGAAGACAAAACTGAAGGGAAAATGCCCCAAAAACAAGCTGGAATTGAAGACAGTTGCAGTAGAGGCCTGGCAGAGCATCACCAGGGATGTAACCCAGCGTCTGGTTGTAATTGACTGCAAAGGATTTGCAACCAAGTATTAAAAATCGAAAGTTTGATTTAGGATTGTTAATTTGTCCCATTACTTTTGATCCCTTAAAAAGTGGGAGGCACATATACAAACAGTTGTAATTCCTACACCGTTCACCTAATTTGTATGTAAATACGCTCAAATTAAAGCTGCAGTTAAAGCACTTCTTGTTCGTTTTATTTCAAATCCATTGTGGTGGTGTGTAGAGCCAAAAAGATTAGAGCTGTGTCGATGTCCCAATATTTATGGACCTGACAGTATATACTGTACACGAAAACTTGTATTCTTTTCAGATTTGAAATGAGTGCTTTAAAGGCCTAAAGTTCATTTCTTGTGAAAATATAATGGAGTAAAAGTACTAGTACAATTCTTCCGGAGTAATACCCTGGGACAAAGCTATTTATCATTCTATCCACAGGATTTCCCCAAGAAGCAGGTGACCACATTTCTGTGTTTTTATTATTTATCTTTATCAGGGCTCTGTAGTGACAACATACAAAGTTTGATCTGGCCAGCAGGGAGTGCTACAGCATGAAAATAGCAGCGTGAGACCTGTTCCTTCTCTCTTACACACGTTTGTGAAACTTTGACTATGGCATGCAGAAGTGTAATATAACGCTGCCTTTCCAAAAAAATGCTTAAAATCCCAGTCAGTCTGATCTTCCCCAAATTTACCCAGTGTAAGTGTGTGTCTAAGTGTCTTACAGCGGGGCGTCAATCTCCAGTCCTGGAGGGCTGGTGTCCAGCAGTTTGATGGTTCTTCTGCTCAAAACATCTTCACTAAACCTGGCAATTAACTGGTGAGGTGAACCAGGTGTTTCTAAGCAGGGAAATCACCAAAACGTGCTGGACCACGGCCCTCCAGGACCGGAGTTTGACACCCGTCTTACAGTGTTCAAATAGCCATGTGTTTGGCTTTATTTCCCAGCAATTAAGCCCGATGTGTGAGAGAGACAGTCAGAGACAGAGAGAGACAGACAGAGAGACAGACAGAGACAGACAGAGAGAGACAGACAGAGAGACAGAGAGAGAGATTAAAACTCATGCACTACAGTGGGAGTTTGTTCGCCCACTTGGCAAGAACGATCCCCTGGGTCTTTTCTTACCTGGAACCCTTACATTGCCATTACGATTTTCTATTTTAAGACTATGCTGTTACCTTTGTCCTTTTCAGTGAAAACACAAGCTGCAAATGTAACTCATGAATAGATAATACAAGAGAAATGACGCAGTATATATTTATTTCTTCAGTTCAGAATAACCTGATAAAGGATCTAACTGTACACATCCACATAAGAAAAATAAAATTCATTCAAAACATGAAACCCCACTTATTCAAAGATATAAGCTAAGTGTTACATGATTTACAATGCATTTGTTAAGATAAGAAAATAAAGAGGTGAAACGGTAATCTCTGCTTACATGTTCGTCATTACAAATGGTTTTAAGACATGGTTACATTGACTGGGAGGGGCGTCACCGGGGCACTGAGCATTAAATAGCTGTCCATTAATAATTATTACATTAGATTGATGAAAAAAAAGTGTGTGGAGTAAAGCATGCTGTGGTGGGTAAGGCTACAAGCAGGGAGGCAGCATTGGAAGCCTGTGGTGTCTAATTGAATTACAGCATGATCAATCAATATCGTGTCATAGTATTGATATGTATTTTTGGGCTCATGGGTACAGGGACTCAAATCTCGGTCTATTCAGAAAGTAAACAGCAAACTGGAAAGTTACTTGTGCATTTCAAGTCTTTCCTTAATTTCATACATTTGTTTAACAGCAACCCTTAAAAACAACCTTGAAAAACAGTCACTTACAAAGGCTGTCTGAACTGGCAGTTTAAATGAGTCCTTTTGCAATATGAACAGGTTTTTTTTTTGTTTTTACAGATCATGAAACAAAACTAAAATTTACTCTTATCCAATATTTGTGACCATTTGATCAGGTTACGTAGTTGTACTGTTCATTAGATTCATACATGCTTTTTTGACAATGTTACAAGAATGTCCATCATTTTGAAATATTACAACTATTTTTTATATTTTATAGATTTATAAGAAAGTGTCATTTTCCAGTGGATTTAAAATAAAATATCTTAAAGAAATGGCAAAAATGAGCTTTTACAGTTTCCACAATCACAAGTCTGTTCACGCTTTAGAAGTTGTAAAACACATGATTCAAAAAATAGATAAAATGAGCGCAATGCTGCCTTTACTATTTAGAAACTCTTGGATTGTTCAGGTTTTTTTTTTTTTTTTTTTTTTTTAAACAGACATGGACAGAACCCCTCCAATGAAACCACTGAAGACACAATTCACTATGGCCTTTCAAACTATGGGGTTAGATTTTTTTTTTTCCTTCATAGCAATTTATATTTCTGTATTAACATAATGCTTTGCACATACAACAAACATTGCATTTCCCAAAACAGGGCTAAGTCCTAATCATCAAAGTTCAGTATTATCAGGTGCCTCAACACCACTAAATCATTCTCTTTAAAAAATAATAAAATAGAAAAGAAAAGAAAGCACCTTTCAGCAGGAGTAGACTTGCAATGGATGATCCATTCATTAAAGCCAAGTTAACCCCCTACCCCCACGTCATTACTGGTGGATGTACTCAACCACTGTTTTTCTTAAATTAAAGCATAGAATGAGCTTTAAAGGGAGCTTTTCATCACAGTTTGAGTTTTCTGAAACTGCTCAGAGACAATAACTAGACTCTACCGGAAAGTGACAAGTGCACGCTCAGACTCGAAAGCAAAATTGGCTCACTTCTGAACATTTTGACAGCATGATAATCAGAACAAACCCCCTGCCTGCCACAGGACAGTATGCGTCCTAAATTCATTTAAGGTGCATTACATGGCCAATTGTTCTGTCTCTAAGACAGATTAGTATATATTGGACCTATTCTCATTACATTGAGAGCATCATAACTCCTAGATGCTACAGAGATGCTTAGATACTTCCAGTCACCTCTATCATTTCTGGTACTCTTTTAAAAGACGGTCAAAAAAAGTCTACAAAAAGCATTTGTCACTGAAAATAAGAGAGAAATGTAACCTTTAAATGAACTATACTAAAATAAGAGGTATTTTCTTAAATTAAACCATCTGACAATTATTGACCCCTACATATTGAGGTTCCATGAAAACAACTAAAAAATGTTCCAATTTATATTTATTTTCCACCTGAGGGTTCAGGAACTTTTAAGCAGTCATCTATGCATTCGTGTGTCAGCTGGGTATAAATATGAGGTGACAGAGCACAATTAATTAATCTTTCATCAACATGGGGAAGATTAAAGAATGCACCGAAATTAAAACATTGATCTTTGTAAATTAGGTAATGGCTATAAAGCGCTGGCTATTTGCCTATAAATGTCTATATCCACTTATGGGATAATTTAAAACAACCAGAGCTGTAGTTCATCTGCCTGTAAGAGGACACAAATGTGTAAACATTTTTCTTCTACTTCCTTAAATTAAAGGGTGAATTTCTCTCCTACTTTCAATGTAAGATTGAGCTAATTAAGCACAAAACTTTTTTGTCTTTACCAAGGGTGCCAATAATTATGGAGCCCGCTGTTTTCACAGCCCAGTATTAAAGGCTTCAGTCTTTATATATCTGGCTCAAATCATTTTTGGAAAACTCTCACAAAAGGACATTTGTGGCAAGTGCTCCCCATTTATGATGTAATGGAGCCCCTACTTGCACCAGTACACCCCACTTCCCTTCACATCTTTGGACTATGTGGTTCACTAAAAGCAAACAACTGACTTGAATTAAAAACACTGAACTTTAGTCTTGGTAGTCAGGACTAGATGTGGTTACTCTCTAAACTGTCTAAAAAGACAAAAAAACTCATTATACACAAATCTGAATATGCGCCAGCTTCATCTATCTGGCTGCTTTCTCACATTTCAACTGCTAACCTTGTCTCTAACAGTGCTTCACTGGTGTGAGAAAATCCTGAAAAGCAATCACATTCAGTCATCCCGTGAGTCTGAGGATGGGGCAACCTTGCTAATGGAGAGCCCAGAAAACTATTGTGTATATTCATGCATACAGAAGAGCTCTATCAGACACAGACACTGCACATCTCACAGTGGGGAAACTACTTCAAGTTCTGCTAGAACAACAAAGTGTCCAACTGTAATGGAGGCATGGTAACGATTAAAATCAGAAATGGTCAAACAGTCTTGGAAAATCCTAAAAGTGAATCCAGCCCACCAGGGAGTAGGGTGCATAGCCTGGACTGTGGGTGCATGTCTGAAGCAGGATTCAGTTCATCAAGCCTGGGCGTTCTGGTGCATAGATTACTTACTAACTAAGGCAGCATTACTGCAAGAACGAGTGAAACTTTGAAGAGAGGGAAAAGTGAGCCTACGCAGCAGGATGTGTGAACAGTGCTCTCATGATCTTTTTTTCTCCTGCTTCCCCAATCATTTGCTTTTTTTGTCCCTCTTTCTCTTGCTCATTCTTCTTTGAAAACTAGCAGCATTCTCTCAGGGCAGACTGGCAGGTAAACTGCCATGGAGACACGTTGATGTCCTATGCCAAGCACATGCAAGTGCGTGTATCACTCCTGGCCAAAGCCCTCTGTCTCCTCGATGGCCAACGTCAACTTTTCTTTGAGCTGCTCGTAGCTCTTATAGGGGGGAAGATCCAAACGGTTAAAACTGGGAAAAGGAGAATTTTTTTTTTTTACTAAGGTCAGCACATTGCACGCATTATTAACTCTCAGATCATTTTGGTATGTAAACCGGTATGTAAATACTGGGATGTTAAAATGTGGGACAATTAAAAGCATTATTTGAGCGGGAGAGGTTTTACAATTACTATTATATATTAATTATGTTGTATACTGCAGTCTTAGATATCCTGCCTTGTGATTAAACTGAGATACTTTTGTAAAAAGAGGCATAGCCACAGCAACGCAAATGTAGAGGATGATGCATTTGAGATTAGCCTCAGTTCAAAAAGCTTCAAAAGTGTAGGTAATCTTGCGAGAGGTAATCGTAGCCCTACTTTGCTGTAAACTCACCATGTATGGCTCCTGGGAAGCCAGTTCTCTTTGCCTACTTTTTCAATGCAGAACTTTTGTGGTCCATTGCTCCCTGTTGAAGAAAAAAAAATTGTCAGGATTCCATGCTTTATGGCTCGTAGAATAAGAATCTGAGTGTTTTATACATTTGTGGCATTACTGTGCAATTTCAGTGAATGGCTGGGAGGTGTAGAATGACAAACTAAACCACACTTACCCATGAGATCAGCAAACCCCCCAACAGGAAGTCTGCAGGTACCGGTAACAAACTGCAAAAGACGCATCCTCTTTTCATTATCCATCTCTTTCACAAACTACATGGAGAAAGTGACAGAATAAGACAGGAGTGAAAAAAATGATTAAGAGGTGGAAGAAATAATTCAACAATCAGTAAACACCTTATGCCACCAACTAATTCAGTTCAAGACTAAAAAGGCAAAATGCTTCAAATTATACATCAAACAACTCACTGAAGCAGCTTATGAACAATGACGCCACATGTTACATTTACGGACAACAGTAAAGAGAGAAACACATTATAAATAGTGCAGGAATAAAGTGGCATTAGAGCAGAAATGAGGCTGAGCTGAGGATAGGTTTTGCTTGCCTAGCTCCTGATGAATATCCATATGCTGATTAAAACACTCCTATAAAACGGTGGATGAGATTAGGAATATTACTCAGACACGTTTAGAGAAAACAGACTAAGACTCACCTGCCAAAACCACATAATCTGCTTGCTACTCCGAGCGTAATGTCTGTAAATGGTGTTTCTCTGCCAGTCTGAGAGATCTATCTCCTGCATCCCACACAGCATCACCTACAGAACATACACACAGAGTCTATCAACCACTTTCTAAAAATACTGGAAAAATGTTGACACTGTAGATCCGGCATCATTGCTAGTATGGACAGTAACAATGAATAATTATAAAATAAATCGTTCAATAACGTGCTGAGTTAGTAGTTCATTAAAAAAAAAAAAAAAAAAAAAAAAAAGCACTGTGCTATGCTGTAATGGTTTGTACCTCAAGCTCTTTGGCATCAAAGTACTGCAAGTATTGCTGGGGAAGGACTTCATTAAAGCCTTCAAAGAAAGCTTGAGTCTGCTCCTCAACTCCCCTAGATAATCTCCACTCTGCCACCAGCCTGAAGGAAGGAAGGAAGGAAGAAGGAAGACAGACAGACAGACAGAGACAGACAGACAGAGACACAGACAGACAGACACACACACACAGACACACACACACAGACACACACACACAGACACACACACACAGACATTAACCTCAGGTATACAAGATACGACTACAGCTAGTTCACAATAGTGTGTATCTTCCTGTAACAGTTGTATGGTATTTCCCATCCTAAGTGTGAGTCATTACCTGATGTATTCCTCTTTGTTTTCCTCTGTTACAAGAATGTTTCCTCCATCTGGTTTCAGCTCATGAGTGGTGATCTCACCCAGAATCTCCTTATCCACTGAAAAATACATCTCCAGCCCACATTCCTCCAAGTTATTCTCCCTGTGAGGAAACGTCATTGTAAACAACAGTAGTCTCAACCTCTTCATTCAGCCCACTCTGTTATTCACTCGGGAGTAAACACCACTACCAGCAGGAGCAAACTAGTTTTCTTGTTTTGAATTTCTATACGATGAATGTTGATGATGATTACACCTCTAACCAACACTTCAAATTTAGTTCAGAGTGAGTGATGCCATCATCAGAAAACTATTCTAACTCTCTAAGATGAGCCTTCGCCAACATTTAACTCATAGGTAACACTTATAAGGTTCAATATGTAGCTCTGAAAGTATTTAACTATATAAAAACAGTACACTACAGAACACTGTTGATTGTTACCAGCACTGTAATTTCATTGTTTTCCCCCATTTTACTGTTATTGGTCATCTTCAGCAATCACCTCATGATCATCAAAAGATAACTCATCAGCTGTTATCATCATCGACACTGACATAATTATCACTCACTTGATCCAGATGAGAGAGTTATAAAATTCTGGATCGATGGACTCCAGGTCTTTCAGAGCAAGAGGCTTGTTCAGGATACGCTTATAGAAGGGCAAAGAGAAGCCTGTGTCTATGAACTTCCCATGAAACAGAGCCTGCGGTAACATTGGGACACACAAAAGGAAATAAAATTAAATAGGCGTTTATGACAAGAATAAGCACACAGCAGACCAATCAGCCGTAAGCCAATTTAATATTTGATTTTGGCTGATCTGTGTTGTAGGTAAAAAGTCAGCTAAGTGCAATTGTGTTGTATTGAAATTCAGCATCATTGTATTTAAACACTGCTTCACTTGTAATCAAAATGTTTTAGTATAACACATGAATCTTTGTCCTAAATAGCCAATTGCCTCTTACTTTTGATGTTAAATACACACCTAATTTAAAATGCTAATGTGGCCTGTCTAAGCATCTTTCAAATCTACAGAATTGGCCAGTTCACACTCAAAGTGGTCCTACTTGGAGACAATCAGCGTGATACGATGAAACAAACAAACAAAAAATAAAGTGTTTTCATTGCATCTGAGCAGCCTCTTATGCTAAATAACTGTTAGGTGAATAGTGAAACTAAGTGGGTACCATTGCAATGAATCGTCCAATGAACTTGAAATACTTAAGATGGTCTGGGTTGATGGAGGAAGCAGGGTTGATCTGCAGACAGTAGTTGTCTTTGCCCGCATACTCGAATAGACAGTACATGGGGTTCAAAACCTCATGAGACAATAGGAAAAACCACTCCCTGTAACACACACACACACACACACACACACACACACACACACACACACACACACACACACGCAAGAATGCATGCATGCATACAGACGCATTTTATTATTCTCAGCACACTGAGGATTGTTCATTTCCTTTCTGCTTATCTTTGCAGATAACCCAGTTGTTACTGTAGACCGCAACTGGAGCAGCAGGTCTAAGTAGGCCATTGTGCTACAATATTAAATACAGTAACAATGCTTCTCTGGAGTAAAAGAAAATACAAAAAAGGTAACTTAGAGGAAAATTAATAACACGATTAAGACAGCTAAGGCCACATAAATTCAAATATCGTTTGCATTTTAATTTATGCGGGGGGGGGGCTGTTTTGCAGCAGATCTTAAAGAGGCCACTGTTATTAGGATATACTGGTGGATCAAAGGGATGTACTTGGAGCAATGTAGGTGGTATGTGTGAAAGCAACAATCTTGTACATGCCATAAAACAATGTTTCCCAGTAGAACCCAGAGCATCCCACTGCCTCCATTTGACTGCCTCAATGTCTGTCAGTGGTTTTAATGTTGTGGCTGATCATTGTAAATTCATGATAGACATTCCACAACTAAAAAATGTTAGAAGAAAAAATAAGTTCCTAAACCTCCATGTTGTAGAAATATGAACCTATGTGACAGCTGAGTAATTAACATACCTGGCAACACCTCCATAATCTAGTCCCTCCTCTCCTGGGAAGATAATCCATAGTCTCCTTCTAAGATCTTGTGGATGGAAGCTCATGATCTATGACATAAATGTTTAAATTTTGAAACAGTAACTAAAGCTTTGAAACACAAGCTTTTTAATTAGGAATCTGAAAACAGGACTACACAAGTTTTTTTTTATTCTAGGAAACAACACTTTTTAAGACAAAAACACACACACACCCACATTATATACAGTAAACCCCCACTTTAGTCGTGATTTCAGCCCATTGCGGATTTTTTCGGAGAACTGAACTAATAAATGTTCGCTGAAACCCCCGCACTAATGCGGAAACCGCAGATATCCTTCGCATTTCACTTTTATGCAAATAAGCTGTTGCTGACCACACCCCACCCATCCCATGCTTACACTGCACATTTACCACACATGAAAATGGCAGAAAACAGAGGCGCTATCCAGTCCTATATGTTCGACCCCGAGTCGGACCCAGAGCGAGATGAACACAACACTTCATGAGTGACTTGCCTTTGCCTGTAGCCATAGCACGTCTTATGCGTGCTCCTAAAACAAGCAAAATGGTGGATCAACTAATCCAGTGAGTGGGGGCTCGACAGATGAAGGGTGGTTCTATGCAAATTTCCTCATCCTGACGTCAGGATCAGGGAGCTGTCCCAACGGCTCATAGAAGCATATGACTCCTGACACCAAAATCTTTCAATTGACTCACAGAAAACGGATGGGTGGTTTTTTTTTTAACAGGAGCAGTAGAGACCCAAATGGAAATACAAAAGGATGCAAAAAGTGAGTTTTGCATAATATGGCCCCTTTAAGGGTAATGTATTAAGCGGAGATTAAAATGAAATTGAAGTGTTTTGGGAGCATATTTGGGGGCATATTTAGGGTTTACACAATAAAAATAGGCATTATTTTTTTACCACATCACATCATTGCTGTTTTTCACTATATGCGGGTGCTCTTGGAACGTAATAAGTGGGGGTTTACTGTACATCCTTTTGTACTGACCTGCTGAAAGGAATCTTCAAACAGTGTCTTTCGATTGACGTGGATCTTGATGTGCTGAGGCATTGATAGTTGCTATGGTGATGAAACAAAAGTAAATCATCCATTTGACAACATACAAATCAGGGATCACCTAATATTAAACATAATCTGTATAAACTTAAATGACAGCCATCTTTACAGTTAACCAACATACCTGACACCAAAAGCGAAAGTAGTGCACTTTGGCTTTGAAGTCTCTCACATAAGTAATCTGAGGGCCATTCTCTCTGTGTATCAGAGAAAGAAAAAAAAAATCACGTTAACCCTGTTAGAAGGGACACATGCACAGAACAGACAAAATATTTAGATGTTTAGGAACATGGTTAATGTTCTACAATGCTACATTTTTGCTACATTTTTTACACAAAAGACTATATTACATTTTATAAACTTCAAAAGCAGCATTCTCACAATAAAGAAAACACGGTTTCAATCTTAAATAAATTGTCTAATTTCTTTAATAATAATAAGATATCGATAGAGCTCACAGTGAGGATTTGCCTGTCCGAGGGTCAATGTAAGTGGTCCTTCTCCTGTTGTGGTCAACAAAATACGGAATCCCATCCACAGTGAATCTCATCTCCCAGCCTTCTGGCAATGGCTTCTCATTCAATAATCTAAGCCACACAAAGGAACAGCACTTGAAGAAACTACTTGATAATCAATTATAAACCATATTTTACTCCATCTCGGTCATGAATCACCAAGATTTAATAGGCTGCAGTAAACACTTTGTGTTAGTGTATAAACAGTGTATAAGGAATGAGGGCATGGTTAGTCACAATAGTTAGTCATGCCATTCAGAGATAGCCATGTGAAGTCCTAGGTATTTATTTAAATGATGCGGGGCCTCACCCTTGTGTGCGTGGATCCTCCCATTGCGTTGTCCTTGTCGGATGATGAACAAAGTACATTCTCCCATTACTGTCAGTGCGTTTTTCTGTATATGAAAAAGGCGCGTAAACACACACACAGACAGACACACACACACACACACACACACACACACACACACACACTGAATCTAACAAGCAAGTGCAGATGAATATTGCTGCCTCCCATAGTCTGATAATAAGCAATTGACCATTCTGTGCTTGCTATAATTAAGGCAAGTGGTGAATAACTGGCTGAATGAGTGTGTTTTCTCACCCCATCCTTGCGGTAAAGGGCCCAATGGATCAAATTCTTTGTTAGCAGTTGGTGCTAGCTGGTCCTGGAGCTGAAAAAAGAGAGACAAAGGAGAAGAAAGACAGAGATACAAGGGAGAGAGATAGAAACAGAAAAGAAATAAAAAATGGTGCTTTTTACTGTAATTGAGTCTGGTTCCCATTTGTGAACCAGTAAATGGAAGCTAGAATGTACAGGGTAAAATATTTGTGAGTGTCCTAACCCCATAGATGAATCTCTGGTTGAACTGGTGCATGGCTCCCTGCAGTTGACTACGCTGGTTCTGCCATTCCTCATAGTTCCTCACAGACTCTGCAGTAGGCCTCTGCCACGTGGTTGACCGGCTAATGTGATCCACATAGTACACCCGTCCCATTGGGTCCAAACGCCGCTCCCACCTAAAACATAACCAAGCAACAACCACTAAACAACCATTCATTCAACACACTACTGTTAGGTTCATTTAAGGGGAATTCCAGCTATTTTTTCAATTTTTTTCAGCAAAACTCATTCAGAGTGCTCTGATGATGATAAATGTAAAATAGTGGTAGATTCATGAGTTATATTTTTCATTAAGAGGCCGTGGCTGTATCTCTCCACCACAAATGGATTAAAAGATAGTTTTATCTTTTATTCATCATTTAATGTAACCACTTTTTGTCAAGTGGCTTTAAGAAGCATTAAATTCTATGGATGTTTGGTGCCCATCATGATCACACTGAACAGTTCTGATTGTAAATTTCTCTAGATTAGTGCAATTCACATTGAACCAGTTTGAATGACTATGGACTATGAATTTGGATTAACTATGCAGATATTTTGATAATTCAGTAGTACACTTTTACTCCATGTGCTTTATTTATCTACCTTACACTTATTTAAATCTATTAAATCTGTTAATTAACTACATTGTATTTCTAAAGATAATTATCAACACATGACAATAGCTAGACTTTAACTCTAAGGAGTCCTTTTAGACAGGCTAAATTACCCAGGAGGCAAAGGTTCTGGCCTCTCCCATGTGGTCCTCTTCTCAATGTGATCCACAAAGTAAATACGACCATTCTGATCCACTCTCTGCTCCCAGCTACAACATAGACAGACAGACAGACACACAAACACACACAATACATTCATAAAAAGTCACTCATTTGAGATTCAGTGGGTTTCTGAAAGAAAGATTAACTAAGAACTTCAGCACTACCATCACCAGAGACAGTGAACACAGCAGTGTGATTAACATTTTTGTGTTAGTCCATTTTATGCTATTTAAGTTATTGTTTTGGGGTTTTTTGCTATTTTTGACTGTACTATTACTACTGTCTTTTTGTTTTTTAATTCTCGCTTGCCTTATCTTTATACTTCTTGTTGCACTGAGCATTCTCATGACAAAAGAATTTCCCTCGGGATAAATGAAGTTCTTCCTCATCTTATCTTTTCTTAAAGCATTACTGACAGAGGAAAGATACTCCTGAAACTCCTAAAACTCCTGAACTGTATTAAAATGAGCAACTCACCCAGGAGGAAGAGGGCCATTGTTAATGGGGGACACTCTGGGTGGAGTGGGGCTGACCCTGACGGCTTGACCTGACCCAGAAACTGAACCAGAGTTTGACCCCTGGCTCACTGGCTCACCATTCACACACAAGCGCGGGGATGTTTCTGGACTAGGACCACCACTGCCGTGAGTAGGGGTAGAGCCTGTAGAAGAGGCTGAAGGGAAGGAGAGAAAAGATGGGGAAAAAAGGACAATCGTTATGACAATCACAGTACATCAGAATAAAACTTTTCATTTAGCACTAAAAACAGTTTTCAGTTTTCATTTAGCAGTAAAAACAGTTTCCCAACTCTTTCAATGGTCAACATCTTTCCATATGTCAAAAGCTATGTAAAAAAACAAAAAAAAAAAAACAATGCAACCACAATTTACATTTACGGCATTTAGCAGACGCTTTTCTCCGAAGTGACTTCCATTCCATAACTACAGGGGGCAGTCTCCCTAGAGCAACTTGGGGTTAAGGGTCTTGCTCAGGAACCCAGTGGTGGTATACTGACGGTAGGATTCGAACCCATGACCTCTTGGTCCAGACGCAAGTATCTTACCCATTAGGCCACCACCCCCACAACTGGCAGAGGAATTTCAATGTAAATAAAATACGAATAAAGTTCAACTAAATTTTAATATGTTTTCAGAATTGGCTGAAGTAAAATGAAGTTCAGCAAAACCCTTGAACGCAGCCACACACCTGTGGAGGAGGGGGGTCTCTGAGGGGAAGGAGGGGGTGGGCGCTGCGGTCTGGGCGGTCGTGGTGGTCTCAGAGATCCTGCAGAAGGTGAGGGAGACCCTGTACTACCCATAGCATGGCCATTGGGAAGGGAAGAATCATCAGCAATATCACTGGATGGAGAGGAATCTCGACTTGATCTGTCAAAGACAAAACATGACACGATTTTCACTTTACCACAAAGGCTTCAAGTGTGAAGTTCCTTTTTTGTAGCAATTTACAGTAAAATGAGCAGCTTTGTTATCGGTATTATATAAGATCAAATACTGTCAGATCAAAATGCAACTTTGCAAAAAATGCAAAAAATCATAATATTGTTAAAATGCCACTTTTCAGAACAAAACTATAAAGAGAACAAAACACTAAAAGTAGAAATTTTCTGAAGCTTTTTTGAGTAGCAGAAGGTGGGTATACCTTCCTGCCAGATCCCCATTCAGTCTGGACTCCCCATTTGGAAGAGCATCTGGGATTAGACATAAAAAAGTCATGATTAACATAATACACTCCTGAGTACTAGTGCTGTAAATGTGAGGCAATCTAAGACCACTTTTGCAGACTCTTCTACAATTGTTCAGCATCAGAATGTTAGCTGGGGAAGATTTTCTTAAATCAGAGTATATCTGAGCTGATGTTTTCTTGAGAAAATAATGTCTCACTGTGCTTCTGTTCCTCCGAAGCGAACGTTTCAGGATCCACCTGCATTCCATCCAAACACACAGATAAATCCCCCACCACATCACTGCTGTCTCTCTCTGCACTGAGCGGCAAAGTCCGCACCACCTCACAGACTGACAGAAGAGAAGAGCACCATCAGAGGAAGAGTGCAAGCAAGAGAAGAAGCATACAAGGACAAGTCTCCCCCAGTATATTTAAATACATCTCTCCATTTATTTTACCTTCAATGACATGTACTGTAGGCAGAGAATCAGCACTAATAATGACACTCCCACCGCCATACGTCACTGTGGGTGTATGTGCAACACTTATTTCTCTAAACATGATGAGCTAACCTATTGCCAAAGAGTTCCATTTCTGTTTTGTCCTCTCAGAGCACACCATTCCAAACAACTTTTGATTTGTGTACATGCAAATTTTAGACACACATTTCAGTCCTTCTCCACAGCAGAGGAGCAGAAGTGTTTATAGTGAGATGTACAAGCAGAGATGAATGTTAGTCAGTGTTACTGTTGTTGCTGCTTCTTTCTTGTTGTCTTTCATCTCTTCTCAAATAAACGCTGGTTTCTTTATAATTTTTATCATTAGTCTGAGATAAACTAAATGTCTTGTTTGGGGACAAACAGAACTTCATGAGGATATTACTGAACCAACTGCACTGACAGAGATACTTAAGGTCTTTGTTAGGACGCTTTTTCCATTGGAGTCTTATTTCATAATGTTTTCCTGAGGAACTCCTTCACCATGACTGATCCTTGTTGCATGACATCTACACAGCCAAAGGCTAAATCTTCTATAAAAACACATTTTTGAATCTTTGCATTATAAAATGAGGCTTTTTTATTTGTATGAATATTATTCATCCCTATCAGCTGTGCTGTTTATGATTGTGAACACATTCTTTTCATGTATATTTACAAGCACAAAAACATGTGTACATTTGAAGTGGATATACAAACTGGAAATAAATAAAATAACAAAAACAAAAGTTCCTGAAGTCTCTCTAACTATATACATATCAAACATATCAAATAAATGTTTATGTTGTGGTTTTTGCACTGCATGCCCCACAGCATATTCAGAAAATCTGAAAAAATTATGAAGAGAAATCTTGCCACATGTTTTCATTTATTCAAATAAAGAACATCCCTTCTGGAACTAGTCTAGGTTTCTGGCTTCTGCTTCAAGGCTATATTTTTCACAGTGGATGTTTCAAGGTCATGTGGCCAACACGCGTGGTGCTTCTGAAAAGAGCCTTTGTGTTTGATGCAGTAAGCCAGTTCACCTGCCTTTCTGAATGGCAATACAGGGAGCATGTCACATACACACAGCACAGAACACACACACACAGATCCTAAACACCTATTAAATGTACGTAAAAAAACAAAAAAAAACAAAAAAAAACAGGACTTACTTTTCATGTCATTGGACTTGAGAGTCTCACTGACTTCTAAAGTTGCCATTCCCAACAAAATGTCTGCTTTGAGAGTCTGATGGCTCCAGACACGAAAAATTAACTTGCTGAAGGGGGTAACAATCCTATAAAAGGAAAATATTCCACAAAATCAACTCCTTAGCACTTCAAAAAAATTTAATTAAAACTGTCCTTTTAGACTTACACTGTGAGAGGCTGCTTCCATTTGGGACTGTGGGTGTTGGTGCATTTTTCTGTTTTTTTAGACTGGCCATCCACGGCCACCTCCACATACGGACTGGGCCCAAACCAGTTCCTCTTGTTCTCCTTTAGCTTAGCTGACAGAACTGGTGACCAAGAGATAAGACGATGATGTAAACATATAAACAGAAAGAAGCCGACCTTGAACTGAAAGCACTATATAAAGAAGTTACATTTCATTAGAGATAAATGTAGACACTTGACAAGTTTTGGAAAGATTAGTAATGCCTTGGAAAAATGCCCACCTATTATCTGCAATTGGGCCTTCATTGTGTAGCCAGGCAGGGCTGTGTGTGCAATCTGTGGGGGGAAAATACATGTAAATACAGACACATATACAGTGAAGATCTGAAAATCAAGGCAATTAGATTATCTTCATAAAACATACTTTCAGGACTTCATCAGAGATTAAATGTATGCAAAAAAGCATTTATAAGAAAAACTAGATGTAGGGCAGAGGAACTGGTCTCAGATCAGCAGTGAGGAATCATTTTTTCTGAAAAGAAAAATGTGTTGTTATGTGTGTTGCTTGACCTTAAAGCACTAGGAGCTACCTTAAAGACAGGAAGTCTAGTGTAATCCCTGCCAGATTAGAGATGATGTAATCCAAAATCAGGGGAACAGTTTTAGGTTTCTAGACCTGACTGTCACACAGAAACAGAGAATTCAAGGATGCTGCATCCCCTAGAGACATTAATGCTTAGGCTGCAGAATGTACTGACAAATCGCAGGTCCTATTCAAAGCTTCAGCAACATTCACTTATGAACAATTTTTGTTCGACACTAAATCTAAATCTAGATAATGTGTTGGTCTCATTTTGGGCACTCAGGAATGACACATGTACTTCGGGTCGGGCTGTCATTACTGAGACAAAACTTCCACATCCTTACTGCTGGAAACTTGCTGAAATCTACACTTTGCGTTTGGAATGAGTCCTTTCTGCAGCTGCTTTTCATGTGGTTCCTTCCCACAATCTTACACAATAGTTTATTAAAACACTTCAGAAAGGGGACCAGAGGAAATCGTGATCTCTCTGCAGGCCTGTGGGAGTACATAATGTGGAAATCTTTCCATCTACTCATCCGTAGATATACGTTCTTACCTTAGCACAGTGCTTTCTTCACACGTAGACAACAGATCTAGTACAGACTAGTCACCAGAAGCCACTAACAAGATAGCGCTCAGAGTGACATAATACACACTACTATTTTTAGACCTAAAGGTGAGATTAATCTCACTGTCAGCTACATCTACCAAAAAAAATCCAGTTTGTACTTCCATTAACTTTGTCAGGGTTGGACAAAGTACAATACATGCACTTGAGTAAAAGCAGATGATAACACTTGAGTAAAAGTACTCTACTCTGTAAAACTGCACGCTAATTTATAAATTCATTTTTGGTGTGGCTGCATGAGGTCTCTTCATACTACTCTTACTTTTTACGACCATACATTTACAAGAGAGAACTGTCGTCCTTTTACTGAAGAAAAACAGACAGACTACTTTTTTTCTTCTACTCAAGTAGTGTTTAACCAAAAGTACACTTACTTCAAGTCGTTTTAATTAGTGTTTTGCGTCAAAGCGGTAAATGTCAGTGGAGACGTGGAGCACCAACTCAGGATAACTAGTTAGCCCCGTTAGCATTAAGACACAGAATTACTCTGTAAAACTGGTTCTTACGCTGTTTGGTTAAACTATGAATGAGCTTATTTAAGTTGTAGTTTGATAAACAAGCGAAGTAAACAAGGCTGCGACCACTTTGACTAACTTTACCTTCTAAAGCACAGAATATTGATTCTTGGTTGCTAAGCTAGCTGTTAGCAGCACGACTAACATCCAATAGCCGGTCACATCAAAACCTGACCGGGTACAGCTCGCTCAGCACCGGCCCTGGGATCCAAAGACTCGGCTGGACTTTTTCTGGTAGTATAATAAGAAACAATAACACGAAGAGAGCTAAAAAATAAAAAGACAGTGGAAGAGGAGATTGCCCTTCTCTCCCCGCCTTGCCTCCGTCTCCCTGCTGTCAGTCTGGAACAGCTAGCCCTGCTGCTAACGATGTTAGCACAACAAGGAGTTTTTCTGCTTTTAATTTTCCTACCCCTCGATTAATCAAACATCTTACCAAATGTCGAGCAAGGTGTTCAACACTTGAACTCCTCAACGATGAGCTACAAGGAAGGGAAACACCCACGTTTCCGTCTGGCTGGTGTATCTTGCCATCTTCACTCCATTTACCAAAGGTCCTCCTGCCAGGCCTCCATCACTTGTCATGTGACTCAGTAACAGGGAGGTCGGAGAGACAGAGACACACACACACACACACACAAGATCTAAGGATCACCTTGCGTTTACACCCTGCACATACACACCATATGGACAAAAATATTGGGACGCCTGACCAGCAACAGGGACTTTGATGACATTGCATTCAAATACATAGACTTTAATACGGAGTTGGTCCCTCATTTGCAGCTATAACAGCTTTCACTCTTCTTGGAAGGTTTTCCATAAGAGTTTAAGGTTTCTGTGGGAAATGTGTGACATTCATTCTGTAGAGCATTTATGAGGTCAAGCACTGATGTTGGACAAGAAGTGCTGCTTTCCTGTTCATCCCAAATGTGTTCGAAGGGGTTGAGGTCAGGGCTCTGTGCGGGTCAATCAAGTTCTTCCACACCGAACTCCATCCAGCCATGTCTTTATGGACCTTGCTTTGCGCACTGGGTCATAGTCATACCTTAATAGAAAAGGGTCTTCCCCAAAAACTGTGTCCACAAAGTTGGAAGCATGGTGTTGTCCAAAATTAAGATAGTCCTTCACTGTAAGTAAGTGGCCACAAGAGATTAAGAGGTGTGTCCCAATACTTTTGTCCGTACAGTGTAGACACACACAAACACACAAACACACTTCATTGCCTTAAGCGTGTGCGTAAGACCCTGTCAGCCCTGAGGTCCAGTGCTTTCACCTGGGTTTTTCCTTTAACACCACCAGATAGCAGTGTTGTCTTGGTGTGAGGCCTTTAGGATTTTCTCCAGTATGAAATGGTTGATCGTGCAGAGATTAAGATTATAAGCAAGGGCATTTCCATGCTTCACTGAAACCAGTTAGCAAAATGCCCATTTATATTCATTGTGGGGGTTTTTTTGTATGCACTACCATAAATTCTTACAGTGACATATTGCCAACGACGGGAAAACACACACCCAACCTTTTATATTGTAGTGACACAGAGCTGCACGATATGGGCAAAATATCATTATTGTGATTTTACAGACCTTAAATGAAAAATAAGATACAAAACAGCCTGTTTTCAAATCAGTTTTTGCGAAGTCACAAAACCAACACATTTAAGTATATTTCCTACAGCATTTTAACTCCGCCTGTTCATCCCATGATTCTCCAACACCTTTAATGGGTAAAGATCTACCAAAATAATTTGAATTTTGCAGGATTTCACGAAGACCTCAATTCATCAGAAGACTCAGTAACTCAACTGAAGCTTTGATTGGTCGATCACACCGTCAGGAACACTGTGACTGTTTAGAGCCTAATTTGCATACTGCAGGCTTCCACAATATCAGAAACGCAGAGACGTTGCACTAAAACTGAGCAGATAATGTATTTTTCAGCCCTGAAAATGAACAAATATGAACAAAAGTATTGGGACACACCTCTTAATTATTGATTTCAGGTGTTTCAATCATACCCATTGCCCCAGGTGTATAAAATCACAGCCTGGTACAGGAATTGCAATGTTTCGGACTGCAAGACCCTACAGAGCATTGTGAGAACAGCTGAGAAGATCATTAGAGTCTCTCGCCTCTCTGTCACAGACATTTACACCACACACTGCATCCACAAAGCCACCGGCATTGGGGACGACCCCACTTATCCCTCACACACTCTCTTTACTCTCCTCCCATCCGGAAAAAGGTTTCGTAGTATACAGGCCTCCACTGCCAGAATGGGGAACAGTTTCTTCCCTCAGGCCGTCAGAAACCTCAGCCGGAACTGAAGCATAAAACACACACACACACACACACACACACACACACACACCACTAACACCTCTTCCCCTCCCCCACTCTACCCCCTTGAACAACTCAGACTTTAAAATATTCTTTTTTATACTGCACATTCTATATAAAACATGACATTCAAACTGCACAATTATATTTGTTGCTATTCTAAAATCGCACAATCATATTTATTGCTGTTCTGCATTTTTTGCACATGTAAATTCTGTTCTGTATCTTTGCACATCTCTGCTGCTAGAATACAACACCATCAAAATACCGTACTCATCCTCAATGTAGTCATTGTCAGTTGCACTGAACGTTGTCTTGTCTTGTCTCATTCAGTTGTATTGTTGCTCTTGTGTTCATTTTTTCTAGTTCTTTGTCCTGTCTGTACTTGTGGTCTTGTGTTCTGTTCTGTCCTGCTCTTGTCTTGCACCATGGTCCTGGAGGAATGCTGTTTTGTTTTTACTGTGTACTTTGTGTATATGGTAGAAATGACAATAAAAATCTACTTGACTTGGCTTGACTCAGCCATGTAGTCTCCATGTACAAACATTTGTGAAACAAAATAGGTCGTTCTGAGGCGCTCAGTGACTCAGTGACTTCAAATGTGGTACTGTGATAGGATGCCACCTTTGCAATGAGATGGCTCGTGAGATTTCATCCCTGCTGGATATTTCATGGCCAACTGTCAGTGGTATTATTGGCAAGAGGAAGCATTGAGGAGCAGCAGCAACTCTGCCACAAAGTGGAAGACCATGTAAAGTCACAACGCAGCATCAATGACTGCTAAGGTCCATGGTGCTCTGCTGATTTCATAGCTAAAGAGTTCCAAACTTCCACTGGCATCAATGCAAGCACAAGAACTGCCATGAATGCAATGTCTTTAAAGTCCCTGTTGGTGTAATGGTAAGCCTTCCCAATACTTTTGTTCATATAGTGTATGACGGAGCCCACTGATTCTGAGCTCTGGCCCTGGAGTGTCCCTATTTTCCCAGGTGTGGTACAGAATTGCTTGTAGTTGGTAATACATTTACAGCTCATGTGATTGTGAAAATGTATAATATATTTACAAGAGATGATTAGATGGTACAGGCACATTGGGAGCAGGGAAAACATTAAGAGGACCAGGGCAGGGTTCCTCTAGGGGCAAGATTTATAGTTGCTGACAGAGCCTATGCATTAATTTATGTTTATAATTGGATGCTGTAATGAAGCAGCGCCACATGACAACGCGGGTTCCTATTGGACGAGGTGGATGGGGTGGGCGGGGCTTCAGGTCCAGGAAAGTTCCTCAGTAGCAGCAGCCTTATCCGATAGGAGGGATCTGCTGCATCGTGTACTGTAAACCCTATCCCTGCCTCCCTGAAAAGGCGTCTGCCCGGTGATCCTGCCTAATTTCTCAAATATCTGCTTCTGAGTCTGTTTTGTAGCCCTCCTGAAAATGCTGGCCTGCACAGAGATGATCACGATGTGTCTCCAGTCTGCAAAGAGAGAGCATCTACGCTCCAAGCAACAACAGCAGCTGCTGCAGAACCATGGACTTTCCATTTTCCACGACGTAAGTAGCACATACACACACACACACACACACACACACACACACACACACACACAAACATTTGTTTTATTCGAGTTATTCCATTTGCATGTCATTTTTTATATATGTGTATATTTGGGCTATTATCACCAGAGACCTCCATTAGTGGCTGTTATGGCCAGGCATAAGTACCCAACACAGTGCATTGTATGGGCTGCATGAATATAATGCAGAAATACAATATATAAATAGCAATGTCCAGTTGCGGTATCTTGTGTGGTGTTTATAACTTAGGAAGGAGAGGGCATTCAGTCAAAGAGTGCTCAGCACTTTTTTTGCAAAAAAACCATAAAGATACTCCCAGTGTTCTCATCTTTTTTTATGAATATTCATTGTAAAAGACAAGCGTGTTGTGGTTATTTTTGTAGTGGTTAATCTGCCTTTAAGACACACCATATCCCAAAGAAGCAATACAAAATGCAATGCAATGAAATGCAATGCCATCAGAAGCCAAAAAGCAATGTCCAGCTCAGTGCAGGAGGTCCTGGAGAATGTGGGGCGACTGGGATTAAATTTCTTGTATTCTGCCCAGTGCAGTTGCTGCTATTGCAGGGCAGGTTTTGTGGGGTAATCTTTTGTGTGAATGTGTTTGCATGATGAAATGAGACCTTCAAGCAAAGTGGCTGTATGAAATATGTGCATGAAATATGTTCCCGGTTGAACCTTTTTTTGCCTTGGGATGTAGAATGGTGCGCAGTAGCCATGGCTCAGAAGCTCCAGCAGCAGAAAGAAGAGAGGTGCAGATGTTCTCTCTGCATGGTTAAATAAGCTCCCATAGAGGGGGTCTGACAAGTGCACGGCAGTGTGTGTCAGCCTAACAGATTTGGGAAGAAGGGATATGGAGGAAGAGCACAAGAACACACACACACACACACACACACCAATGTATGACATATACAAACAGAACCAAAAGCCATTTCCTCTTCTTTTCTGCAGTTGCAGCCTTTTGTCATACTGTGCTGGGCTCTTCCCAAGTAGGTCTGTTTTGGGCTGATAAAGAAGAGATTAGGGTGAAAGTGAGAAAAATGGAAAAGTCAATATTCCCCCGTCTGTCGTAGGCTTCCAGCCAGCTCCTGCTTCAGAGAGGAGTTGGGTTTGTTTGATTTTAATAGCAATTAAATAAAGCCTATTTAATGAGTCAGGATGGTTCAGCAAAATCTACGTAATGTGACTTGGAGCAAGTGGATGATACCATGTATACATTTAGACCCTTTTTAGCCCTCCTACAGAATACAATCCATATTCCATAGGATGGCATGTAGGAGCAAAGGGTTGTTTTTGTGTGGTGTTTGCATGTTCTCCTCATGTCAGCATAGGTTTCTGCACGGAGCTCTGGTTTCCTCCCATAGTCCAAAGACTGTGGAGATTATACTAATCCAAGTGCCCATGGGTGTGAGCGTGTCCATGGGTTATTTGATCCCCTGCTGAATTTGTAAGATTGCTGACTTGAATGAAAAAATGAACTGTCTCTAATGTATGTGGTAGTTTCATTTTTATGGAGAGAGACACAATATCAACCAAAAATCAAGAAAAACATGTTACATAAAAGTTAGGAATTGATTTGCATTTCACTGAATGAAATAAGTATTTGATACCCAAGGAAAACATGACTTAGTACTGGGTGGAGAAACCCTTGTTGGCAAGCACAGCAGTGACGTTTCTTGTAGTCGGTCACCAGGTTTGCCCACATCTCAGAAGGGATTTTGGCCCACTCCTCTTTACAGAAACTCTCTAAATCATTTAGGTTTCTTAGCTGCTCCTTGGCAACTCCAAGCTTCAGCTCCTCCACAGATGTTCTATAGGATTGAGGTCTGGAGACTGGCTAGGCCACTCCAGGACCTTAATGTGCTTCTTCTTTAGCCACTCCTTTGCCACTTTGGCAGTATGTTTTGGGTCATTGTCGTGCTGCAACCCACCCTCAGTGTTCTGGCTGAGGGAAGGAGGTTCTCATCCAAGATTTTACGGTACATGGTGCCATCAATTGACCCCTCTATGCGGTGAAGTCATCCTGTACCCTTAGAGGAAAAACATCCCCAAGCATAATGTTTCCACCTCCATGCTTGAGATGGTGTTCTTCGGATCATATTCAGCATTTCTCATCCTCCTAACACGGCGGGTCGAGTTGATGCCAAAGAACTCGATTTTGGTCTCATCTGACCACAGCAATTTCTCCCAAGCCGCCTCTGAATCATTTAGATCTTCACTGGCAAACTTAAGATTGGCTGTCCATGTGCCTTCTTGAGCAGGGGCACCTTGTGGGTACTGCAAGATTTTAATCCATTATGATGTAGTGTGTTACCAATGGTGTTCTTAGTGACTGTGGTCCCAACTGCCTTCAGATCATTAACAAG
>JBBPCX010000114.1:24076777-24096582 GCA_037974365.1 Hydrocynus forskahlii | reverse complement strand
TTGGTCTTGCCCATGGTGGTGGAGAGGTTGGAATGAAAGAAACTGATTCTGTGGACAGGTGTGCTTTATACACATAACGAGTGAAGATCAGGAGTATCTGTAATAGACTGAATGTAATCTGTGTGCAACATGGACACACAGCCAGTCTGTGGGAGCCAAAAGTCTGGCTGGGTTGTAGGGAATCAAATTTCACTCAATGGATAACAAATATACATGTATGCAAATCAATGTATAACTTGTATGTAACATGTTTTTTTCTTGTTTTTTGGTTGATATTCTGTCTCTGAAGCTATCTCATAAATTACAGACTGTTCCTTTTTTTGTAAGTCAGCAAACTTAAAGTCAGCAGGGGATCAAATAATTATTTCCCTCACTGTATGTACACCTTCGAAAATAATATTTAAAAACTGTTATTATGAGCAGTGAGTTGTTTTTCTCTCATGAATTTTACTAAATATACTAAATAAAACTAAAAAGAATTAATAAAAATAAAATTACGTAGTAGGGATTTTATGTACAGGATATCATTCTATTCCTTGTGGAAGCCCTGTCTTGCTTGTTGTTACCATCAGAAACTTGGTTTGACTCAATCAGTACTTCATTAAATTCAGGTGAGCTGTTGACAACAGTTACATTTTGGTCCAAAATGACTGCTAATATGTATGTGCCATTTATTTGAACAGTAAAAACACACCAACATTAGCATTAGCACTGGGATCTGATGCTTAACCATTTCCAGACCTGGCCTTAAAGAAAGGCCCAGTATTTACAGTTACCATCCAATACCTTTATCTGATTAGTCCTTCATAATGTGATTCTGGTATTTCTGATAATGTTGATCAGATATCCATGCAATGGCACCAAGAGCACCAAGTCAGGAACCAAACCTGCATTCTTCTGTGTTCTGCAAACCTAAATATGAATAACGGACTAGTTATGAATAAATGAGGATCAATAAATTATTGTTACTTTGTATCTTATTTATGTATATATTTGCATTTATTCTAATAATATATGCCTTTTATGGGCAACAAACACGCTTCCTGTCAAGAAAAGTGGTTTTAAACTTTTCTCAGCTAGACATTTGTTTTACTGTGAACTAAATAAACAAAAGTTAAAAGAGTGTTTATAGCATATCAAAGACTTTAGAAAGTAATTTGTCTTTGTTTGTGAGTTATCTGTCCTTATTGCAAAGAGCACATGGGGATGCGCTTGGGTCGATTCATATCTTATTTATACTATTATCTTCAGCAGATGGAATTAAACATGATTGTATTTAATAATGCAGAGTCTATCCGCCAGCCCTGATACTGTCCTCCGTACCCCATTTCTGTTACAAACTTCTGACTTATACACCTGCTCCCCAGCAAAACAGCCAAATTAAGATTACGCAGTAGCTGGCTAATCACGATTATAAACAGAAAATTGATTTCACGTTTTTCCTCTGAGTGACAGACAGCCTATTTGAAAAGAAAGGAAGAACATGTACTGCTTATAAAAAATTAGAATTAAATTAGACAATCAGTTGCTTTTTCATCAATAACAGCAGCAGGCCTTCATGAGCATGAGCTTATTGCTTTCTGTGGAGGATGGAGGCTGTGTTTGTGGGAGTTATTACTTTGAGCTCTCCTGCGCTGCTTGAGAATGGCAATCATCAGCTCCGTCTGGGTCCATATTTTCAAATCTGTAAAGCTGGCTGACAGTAAGAGAGATCGGAGAGCTGTTTAAATCTCACAGCCCTTATTAGAAGAAGTGCTTGTTTAATGGTAATTAAGTATTGACGCTAAGGGGACCAGGCGTTTGGATGAACTGGTGCTCTTTGTCTGTATAAGCCATGCGTTATCTGATTTTTTGCTACCCCCCCCTCTCTCTCTCTCTGTCTCTCTGTCTCTCTCTCTCTCTCTCTCTCTCTCTCTCTGAGGAAAGGAGTCAGTGGGACCTGGGTCTCCCCACTGTCTCAACACCTGCCAGAGAGCTATCAGAGGCAATATCTCTCTCTGGGAAGCTTACAATGACCTTTAAAACAAATTGTTAATGATGTGTTGCACTCCGGCACTTATAGCTGCGAACATTTGGCTACTGCTAGCTAGAGATGGGACGACATGACGATGTTCAGTATTACTGTTGCATTGTTCAAATGAGGACAGTCACTATCAGTTCAATAAGAGTAATCTTTGGGTTGTTTTGACACGTAATGACATTTATCAAAGCCTTTCAAATTCTTTATGCGTATTAAAAAAACACTCATACCGGCTCATAAAATATCAGCTTTTTTTTTTTTTTACAAACAAAACAGTCTCTTTTTTAATGTTATCTATCTATCTATTTGTCTATCTATCTATCTCTACATCCAACATCCATCCATCTGTGTATCTCTTTCTCTTTCTCTCTCTCTTTTTCACACACACACACACACACACACACACACACACACACACATACATACACACACACACACACACACACACACACTGTGGAATAGCAGACAGCAATCCTTTCATCCCTAATGCCAGCTAGTCTGAAACACCACAGTAATTCAAGGGCAGTTCAGATAAAACCCACCTGAGTTTTGGCTGAACTGACAATAAGGGAATCTTACCCAGTATGTTCTAATGTTAACAAGATAGAGACCTGATTTCCAGATTAAACTCACTGTTTATTTAGGTTTTTTTGTATTTTTAACTGTTTCAGTTTTTTCAAAACTATTTGAAGCACCACTTAAAGCAGCATTTTTGCAGGAAAAATCAATGCAGCCCAAAAAATAGGCAAGAACTGAGTACTCGTGTGTGTATGGGCGATGTGTCTCCAAGCACTACACCACAGCATGCACATAGTCAGTTCACAGCACACCTCTTTGACCTGGTTTAGGTTATGCGTATGGGCTGTGTGGAAGACAGTGACTAGTGTGTTAAAGCTGTTGTCAGGAGGACACAGTGGTGAAACGTGAGGTTCTGATTGTATGTGAGGATGTTCAGATGGATATTGTGAGTCATTGCTGCTATATCAGTATCTGTAACCTGAGTCATTGCTGTTTTGTCCATTAGTGTTGACCGCGCTGATAGACGCTGTTCTTCTATCACGTGTGTGTGTGTCTGAGTGTGTGTGTTTTGTAGGTGTCTGTATTTGTCTCTTTGCTGTTTGCTCTGCACTGGGGCTCTGCGATTGGCCGATAAGCGTTCATACACAGCAGCGTGCTAGCAGGGTACATATAGAATAATCACCCAGCAGCTGAGGCCTGGGTAAGAGGCGTCGCCTGTCCTTGAGAATGTGGCCGTGCCTGTAGGGAGCTTCACAAACGTGTGGTTACGTGAGACTCCATGTGCACGTGTGTGTGTTCATGCGTCCTTTTGCAAGCTCCAGATGATTTAGGCACTGTGTCACAAATGCACCTGCATTGTTGTGTCTCAAATAAAGACTCTCTCATCTGACAATAAAAACATTGAAATTCAAGAGTGAAACAGGGAAAGGGTTTGCAGCAGGCTTTGACAGTCACAGCTTTTGGCTGTAGGGTGAAATTCACTGGAAGTCCACCCAAATTTTCTGCATAATAATATAATTAGAATATAAACAGAATTGATCAAAATGGTTTAATGAGAAATGTTTCATCCTAGAAAAACTGGCCAAGTCATAATTGTTCACAGTGGTGGTGATAAGAATCACAATCAGAAAACTTTCCTGGAGGAAATTGCTTGTGCTATGACTGCACAGACACACAGAGACACAAAGACATGAACAATATCAAATATAGTAAAAAGTCAAAATAAAACTCCCCAGAAAATACTTAGAAAATGCTTTGTACTAAATATATCATGCAATATATACAAAATACTGTGGTCAGTAAGAGACGTGAATATGAATACTAATTTACATAAAATTGCTGCCGAAGTAATTTACTAGTAACACAGATAGTGTTTTGGAGTTCACTGTATCACTGTATCAAATCCATTATTGCATGTAATAGTGGCATAAGTAGCGACCTGATTATACCATTGTGTAGAGACAGCATGAAAAACATAAGGCCTCTATAAGCTCTCTCACAGAAAGGTGTTACATAAAATGTTTACAGATATGTTGCCTATTGTTTTATAATCAGTCTGAGGTCAGGTTTCGGGATAAAGTATATGCAGGTATGTTCCAGGCATTGTAAAGCAAGCTAGTCCTTTATTCAGATTATCATTGTTTTACCATTATCAACATTATGCAGAAGCAAGACGCTGGTTCACTGGTTCACTGGAAAGTAAATAAAGTGGCTATTGTTTATTTTAGTGCAAATTTGTGAACTGAATTATGGAAAAAAATTGTGGAATTATTTCTCACTTTCAGCTTATTGATACAAGTGGAGAAATTAGGTAGAAAGTGCAGATTTTAAACCTTTCACACCACATTATTTTTCACAAAAGGGGATTATTTGTGTATGAAACATTATTTACAGTCGTTCTGAAGAAAGAAAAGATATGTGATGTGAATTAAATGTAAATGTATCTTACTGCATAGTTAAATATGTAATTACATATTTGCACTTCTAAACAAGAGCTATATGTATTGAAGAGTTAGAAAAAAAGTTATATGTATTTAAAAGTTGAAAGTACAGCTGTTTTGAAGGGTTGTTTATGAAACACTTGTTGTCTCAGGTCAGTGTAGTGGTTTCTGTCGTTCGTTGTAACTCTTCCAGACTGTGTTCTGAACTATGTTACTGTGAGCCTCACTGACCGGATGCTTTCTCTGTTCCTCTCTCCCCAGATTTTCCGGCGTGCAGACAAAAACGGTAGGCCTGCCTGAATTTTTCTATAAACCTTTCATTTCTTAGACTGTGACAGATTTATTCCTCAGTCTTGCTTTTACGGTTTGTTTATTTCAATGTCAGTCTCCCAGCGGTTTATAAAAGCTCCTCTGTTGGCCTTGCTTCAGATTCAAAAGGAAAAAAGCGAGCCTGTGTTTTTTTCAGATACTAATAGATTTTGGTCGCTTTTCATGTTCTCTTCTCTGTTTTGCTCAGCCCCCATGAGTGAGCGATTTGCATGTTATTTTGTACTGACATGCTGATTCACCTCTCAAAAGCGTTTCGAGGGCTGGGCATGGATATCAGTGCCTGCATTAAATAATCTGATTAATTAACTAAGCCATTAACTGATAAACTACAGCGCTCTGTGCTGTTTACAGGGATTTGAACATTCTTTTTTTGGGGAATTTCAGCAAAAACACACAAAACCATCTGAGATTTCCGCACACTGTAAGGATGACCTATTTTGCAAGTCTGACAAAAGACAACAAAGGGAAAGATGCGTTGTGCATGTGCAAGCGGCTGCTTTGCTAATTATAGACGTGTGACAGTCTAATCGGTAGGCATGATACAGTAAAGGAGCTGGGAAAACTGAGAGAAAACACACTCTTGTACAGTTCTGTTGTACACGCTAACCCCTACATCCAGGTCACTAGACATATCGCAGGTCTCTAGACATTCATGATATTATTACCCCTCAACAAGTATGCTTATTTTTATAATTTTGATTTTGTCAATATAAAATGTTTTGACACTTGAATATTTAAATTAGGTTTGTGTTAGTTATGCATTAATGCACAAAACTTTAAGTGTCCCAGGTCAATTTAAGATTATGTTGATTTTTTTTTTCCCCAAGTGAAAATACGCACCATCTATAGAGAACACACTTTCACATTTTTAATGCACATTTACTGTTTATAAATTCAGCCTGTTCAGAAGTAATGACACATAAATACCTTCATTATTAATAAATTAATATGATTCAATAAATGTATGCAGAAAGTTTGTCATCTGAGGAGGATGTGTACATGTTTTATTCCCTTAATAAATCGACAAAATATTACATTTGACCAGAGGTGTTCAAATTTTTACAAATGTCTGTAAGCAACTTCTTGCTTACATCCCAGGCACCACAGAAAATTTGGATTAACTCAGTATTATGAGGAATTCTGCGTGTTAAGTTAATGAATAGAACATGTGAGGAAGAGTGTTTTCAGGAGTAATAAACTGATTGAGATTTGGAGAGCTTTCGATTGTCAGAGCCACTAAAACAAATGCACATTCCAAAAAGAGATTTGCTTTACAAAATGGTAGGCACTAGTGAAAGCCAAAAAAATAACTTGGCCAAGAGCAAAGTGGGAGAGAAAAAGACCCTGTTTACAGCTGCTCAGCTCATGCATCTTGAGTATCAGGATTATATCTGAGAAGAGATTATCTGCTCTAAAGTCAGGTGTAAACGCACCCAAGACACATTGAAAACTGATTTAAATCAAACCCCCTTACAATGGCAGCATCTCCCCAAGTTATTCAGCTCATGGTAGAAAAATGTTTACTGGACTCCTGCAACTAAGCATGAGGTTAAATCATATCTGGGATATTTGAGCTTATATGCAGTATACACATTCATATACACTAAATACGTTATATGCTTTTATAATCAGTATATACACTATATACGCTTAAATGCACTACATACTTTTGTAAAAACTATGTACACTATATACACTTATGTACCCCATATACACATATACACCATATACACTCATACATATATACACTTATATACAATTACACTTACACTTTTATAGTTATGTACTCTATTTCAGTATATTTTAACATGCCAAAAAAGCAGTTCTAGCAACTAGAATAAAGTGACTATTAGTGTTACTTAGCAACTGGTGGTCAGTGGAACCATACAGACATAACAACACTTTTCAACCAAAGGCTGTGTGTGTTTGGAGCTAACTGTTGTATTATAAGTGTTAAATTTATATATTGGACTGCACTGTTAGCTCAGTTATTAGTGTATTAATGTAACTTCTATTAATGTATATATATTTACCCTCCCCCCGCCTTTTCACTGGTGGCCAACCATGTATATTTTTTGTGTGTGTTTGGGGAAGTTCGGGGTGTTATAGGTAGAGGAGAGAGAGAGAGAGAGAGAGAAAGAGAGAGGAAGAGAACAATCCACTGTCCAAACAAATCAGAAACGAGTGGCTGTCACCGGGGCAACTGAGGTCATAACCACACCAAAAACTACAATTATCTCTCCACTTCAATCATCTCTCCAGCACAGCAGAGGACGGAGGAGTGCTGAGAGAGAGAGAGGGTGTGAGTGAGTGTGTGAGTGAGTAAGTGAGAGTGTGGTAGAGGGCAGGACAGAGAGGAAATCTAAATACTTCTTACTTGATAATTTGAACCTTAACACCTTGTGGGAAAAAAAACCCATCAAGATTAAGTTGCAGATCAGTTGGTGTCTGGGCAAAGTGGCTGACACACATGCACTCTCAAGTCTAACTAGAGCATGGTTGCTAAGTAGAACATTGAGTGTAAAAAGAGATGGTGAAATATGAGAGGGTTTGGCTTGCATCCTCCTCCTGAGACTAGGTCTAGGCTTTAGTTGAGTTCTAGTCCACCCCTCTGAGAGCTGCATGCATGACTGACATGGGACAAGTGTATTAAAAGACATGATAAAATTGGTAACTGGAAAAAGACACCAAAAGGAATCAATTGCATTTAAAGTCTGTCCTAATTCACTTGAATTGAAGTGGTGTCAGATGTGCTTCATGTTTGCTCAGCTCCCATTTTTAGAGGTTTTTGGGTCGACAATATATATATTTTTTTGTTCTTTTTTTTGTCGTTAATGTCTCTTTATTTAATGTCTTGACCTGAAGAGGACTATAGGTTGTTTCTATGGGAGCATGTATAAAAGCAAAAGAACAACTGGGGCTAAACATTTAGGAAGCTGCTTCTAGTTAATCCTCTCCTGTTTATTAGCATAGTTTAGCTTATTAACCTTTCAGCATTATTGCAGGTTCATTGATGATTTTCCTGTTACAATAAAACATCAACTAAATAGAAAAAAAATATTGCTGTTGCTGTAATCTAATATATCATACTTCTTACCGTGCTGTTATTTAGGAGTCTACACATACAGAGGACTGATGATTGCAGTTTGACATCTTTGAGAGGCCAGTTTGTTTCAATTCCTTGTCTGGTGATTTGGGAGCTCCTCCTTAAAAGGAGGCAGCTAATCTCTCAATTTAGACTTTAGCAGCTTTCTGGCAAAGTCAAGGCATAGCGCACTCTTACTGCAGAATCTGACAGTGCAGAGAGCCTCTGGGGACCCTGAGTACCTCTGGCCAAGTATCCATCTGACTGTTTCATCGCGAGTTAGCCCCCAGGACTTTCTTACAAATTTCCAAGGTGTTCCGATCAATGGAGAAAATGAGAGTGAGTAGATGCCTCATGTGGGTAATGTGTTAAAGATTACATGTCTTCAGGTTGAGTTTCATTTCATGTCTTATGTTCAAGGTTTATTGGGAAGTACAGAGTAGTTGGAGCATCCACATCTGGGCCAGAGGCCTGTCAGCAACATATTTTCTGTCGTGGAGGGCTCTGTTGATCTTTGCAAGGAAGAATAATATGAATCCCTTTGCAGCTCCACACTTTGGTTGTTCCCAATTATAGGGATGGCCCTGGTAGGGCACTTTCTGATAGCGGTCATCCATGGCACACTCCAAGGTCATGGGGTCACTGTATTGCTATTGTGTGAGCTACAGCATCAAAAGCCTGGGCAAAATCTGTTGTAATTAGAGTACTGAGGCTGGAAAATCATAGGCTTTATGTACAGAGTCCATCACATTGAATCAATAGTGTGTTGTTGAACAATTTTGCAGGCTGCCAAACTGCAAAGGATCTGGATTTGGCATAATGTCATTCAGGATCCAAGGCGCAGCAAACTGTTTGCATAATTTAGAGAGCTGAGCTGTTAATGAGTTCGACCTCAGTTCATCAATATTTGGTGGAGAGGATTTTGGTATGGGGACAACAGTACCCTCTTTTCATTGACTAGGGATGGCCTCTAACTGTCAATAATATCACAGAGAAGAATGCTTAACTAGCATGCTAACAACTTCAGTATTCTTTGCGGAATTTGGGCCTGGGCATTTGTGACAGTTGTTGGGGGTATTTTTTTTTTCTTTTCTTTTCTTTTTTTTTTTTTTTTTTTTTTTTTGGTAGACAATATCATAAACCTAGACCTCCCTAATCCACATGAAATTTGGTGGGATTGTAGCCCCACCTGGCTGATACAGTAGAAGAAGTTTGTGTCCCTAGGTGGGCATGTCCCTTTGTGCTAGCACCACTTGAAGTAGAGCAAATAGGAAGTACTTTTTGGGCAATTGACTGACGACCAATTTGACAAAAACTACAAAATTTGACTGGCAAGTCGGCCTCTAGGAGGCACATGACCGCAGCTCATTATGACTCACCTGAAGCACCACCTGAATAATGTCAGGGCAAAAATCCAGTACTTCAGTACCCAGTGTCTTGTGAGGTAAAGGTAGTGACTCGTTGTATCACTACCATCTTCTTTAGAAGCGTGCCAAATTTTTTGAAATTTTGTTTACAGGGGGCACTATAGGTGATACATTTCAAAATCCCAAGAACTACTAAATCTGTAATTTCATTGTTTTTAATGTTTTGGTGTGTTTACACTTGGCTACATTTACTCACATCTCTTCCATTTGGCTTGTTCAACACATTGGCCAGTAGTCAGTCAAACTTCAGCAACTGGTACATGTCTTTCCAAATGTCCAATCTTAATTAAATAGGATTATTCGTAATGGCATGTAGATGCTATTTACCGCATTTGCCCACAAAAAAAATCTGACATAAGGTATTGCTGCAGCAAGCATGAAGCCGTATGAATAAAACATACATCAACACCCACAACTGAATGTGTGAACCAGAACAGAAAAGATCACATCATTAAAATCTTCGCAATTTCTGTGGATGGCAGAATGCAGTACCTCTAGTTATTCGTTAAATTAAAGATTGCTTCACAAACGGGGGGCACTGAAAATCAAAATGAGAAAAAAATCACATACAGCATTTACAGCGTAACAGTCAGCGCGCCTCCCTGACATTTATCTCCTTATTCCAGTCGCTGAAGAAGTATGTCCCGCCCTGATTGTGTTGTCATGGCAGCCCAGTGGGGAGCTGTTAACTGCGGCAATCAGAATGAGTTTTGATAACGACGAGAATGACAGCTGAGAGCGGTGGAAAGAAGGGATCAGCGAGGGGAGAAAAAAGAGCACAGTAGCGAGTAGTAGGAGGAGGTGGAGGAAAGGGAGAATGGATGACATTGAAACTGATCATCTGCCATTTATCAAGTAACCAGGGACTCGATATAAGTTTTCCTCTCTTGACATAGTGGGAAGATGAATTGCGCGCGGCCGGGCCCGGCTCACTGGTGCTGAATAATAAACAGAGCCTCGGGTAACCTGGACAGGCCTCCTGCAGCGGGGGTGCCGGTGCCTAGAGCACTGTGACCAGGTCTCTGTTTGAATAACTCATGCCCTTCTACCACATTCCACACACCTTACCTTCAGACCACTCCACACCTCCCCTATTCTTCACAACAAACTTTTTCGCCTTTTCATTCTCTCGCTCTTTCCCTCTCTCTCGCTCTCTCTGTCCCTCCGGGGTGTCGACTGCAGGACTGAATGGCCAGAAGCCTAATCAGAATTATGCAGCCTGCAGAAATCAGCACCTGACTGAGCAATGTTAACAAGCCACAGGTCCTTCATACCTCTTGTTTGCTTCGGCTTGGAAGACAAACAATATTTCCTCCGGTTTTCAGTCGTGAGCATTTTTAATTGTGCTTGTAATTATGGCTGTGGTATTGAGTAACTGTAAGAACATTTTACTAATCAGTGCACAAAACCAATTGGTCTCTTCTGTAGGAATCCTGACAAAACTGTGATGAAATGGACTAATTAACCCATGGAATTTGAGTGCAACTAATGGTAAATTGTGTTTTTATGACAAAACAGCTCCTTATACTGAAGTTCACCTTGTTTGTGTCGATGCCCCAGATGTCGGATGTCATGCTGAGCTATTGTAAGTTACTGTCTTTTAAAAACCAGGTAATAATTAAAACTGCAACTGGGGTTTAAAAATGATGTAACACAAAGAGCAAAAATGAACAAATGTCTTTGATTTTTGGAAACGAACAGAAAAAACAAGATCTCTGAACCCGGAAGAACTTTCAGGATAGGCTCCGCCCACAAGTTGGTGGAGAAAACTTGCAGAGGGAGGGAGGGGCTAAACAAGTTTATAACAGCTGACACTCATTGATGCAGGTTCATTATTTGGTACGATCTGGTGTTTTATTGGTAGCACCATGTAAATAAAGCCCTGATGAAGCTGACAGTTGAACATTCTGCCTGAAAGAGACAAGATAAGCTCAGCAACCAGCAAGATCTGAGATCTGCCAAATAGCGAGCCTGCATTCATGTATGGCAACTGCTATAAGTCGTTTATAACTGCTTTTTAATGATACATAAATATCTACAACCTCATTAACAACCTGATGATAAATCATTAATAAACCCTTTAGAAGCATGGCCTTATTGTAAAGTGTTACTATTTAGTAATACAGTAAACTATGAGTAGTTATTTGTCCCTGTGCATTGATAGGGGTAGTCAGAGACTTAAGATCAGATCTTTGTTTATGATTTGACTCACAGAGGCTCCAGCTCCACCCTGGTACGGCACACTAGTAATCCCTCACACACCTACTTCTGTTTGTTGGGCTCACAGGACTGCTATATCCATTTCTTTACTGCACCCCTGTTTCTTTGCAACTTCTTATATGTATCATTCTGAACTACCATGCTGTTTTTTTGTGATTAATTTGTGTATTGTTTCTACCTCACTGTATTTTCTCATTCTATATTTCCTGCATTACGGCTGTGGATAAGCCTTGTATAGTTCTATCATCTGTTTTTTGTTTATGTTATTACCTGTTTTGACAGTACCTCTCTGAAAAGCATAAATAAACCATGAAATATGGCCGCGCTGGCTGGCGTTACACTTAAGTTCTCAAGTTATATAAAAAAATCTCAGAGTCTGCCATTACTCATACGGTTTGTTCTGCACCCCTAAAGGACTTTGAGATGTTCATCTTAATGAAGGATGTGTTACTATTATTTACAGCATTCTGTAGGGCCAACCGCAAGCTAATGGACCCGCAATCAAACAATCAACTGCCGTTAACTCTTTCTGGTCCTTTCAAACACGAGAGAACAAATATTGCATTTTTTTTCTTTTCTCTTTGTGCTCAGTTTTTGTTGTCTTGGATGTTGAATCTATTGCACAGAAATCAGTGTGACATTTGAAGCTTCTTGGTGAGCTTCTAATCCAAAACCTTCTAAAATCAGGAGTGCATCATTAGATCGTTCACAAAGCTACTTGTGTATCTTTGAGCAGCATGCTTCAAATCAGTTGTCTGATTTGTAATCAGCAATGTTCAACAATGCAGTCAGAAACGTTTGCCTTCCAGGCAGCTTAGAATATAATGTTGTGTATTAAGATGTTAGTGAGATTTTTTCTGAAAACTGTGGTCAGGCACAGTAGCAGGAGTTTGGGCACACGCAGCATGTCTGCTCGTGATCATGGCCTAGCTTTTGGACACCCCTCCTAGTGTCTCCTGATGCACAAAGATGAACTTCACAGAGGAGAACACAAACCACAGGATATCAGAAGAAATAAGCAACAACCCAAAGGCATCCCTTGTGTCAACAGACAACAGAACCTGAGCAGGAAAACTATCCTAGCTCAGTAGGAGGCAAAGGCCTGGAGAAACATGGGGTCTAAAGATGGGACAAACCAGGAAAAGTGACCTGCTGCATTTGCCTTGGAATCTGAGACGGTTGGTTTGTTGCTGTGGTCTGTTGACACAAGGGACGCCTCTTGTTTGTTGCTAGTTATTGGAGAAGCAGTCTCACTATTGTCCTTCTTGTGTTGTATTATTATTATTAATGGTAAAGAGCGGTGCTGAATGAAGAGTTTCAGAAGAGGCGCTGGACTGATATCATGCTGTGAGCGGATGCGCTGTGTTTTTGGTAAAAAAGCAAAACAAAAAACAACGTTTTGGTGTTTCCAGACACCAGTTTTATCGCTACCACGCAATCATACTTCGCATTTTCTCTCAGAAATGCAACCTTGTTTCTTCTGATATCCTGTGGTTTGGGTTCTTCTCTGTGTAGCTTCTCTGTTCTATCTTTGCGCATCAGAAGACATTAGGCCAGGAGCCGAAACATACAAAGATAAACTACACAGAAGAAACCTCAAACCATGAGATATCAGAAGAAACAAGCAACAACCAAGAAGCGTCACTTGTGTCATCAGACCACAACTACAAACCAACAGGCCCAGAGTCCCTGCATGGAAGATCAATGAAGAGCAGAAAGCAGAAGCTGTAACTGAGAACAGATTAATTGAATCTGCTCCAGAGACTGGATGGGTTGGACTGACGGAGCCTGGTCCTGGCAGAACCGCAGCCGCAGAGCTACTGGGAGGAAAAGCTTGGACAACAGAGCCTCTGCAGGAAAGCCATCCCAGCTGAAAAGGAGACAAACGGCTAGAAGAACTGGAGGGTCTAGAAATGGGCCAAAATCAGGAAATTAAGCCACTGCATGTGTCCAGTGGAGCTGTCCCACTGGCACAAGAAACCATACTGTGCTGCACGCAGGTTCTTCTATTACAAATAAAGTGACCCGACCCAAAAGCAGGCCGCAAGCTCAGCTTACTGCATCACTGCTTTCTGATTGGTCGAAATGTTTTCACAACATGCAAAGAGGCCGTTTTGTTTTACTGTTCACACAAAATACAACGGAGACACAAACTCACAGCTTGGAAACTGACGCACAGTCCAAACAGACAAGCACGACTCTCTGTTTGGACTGAAGATACATTTCAGTGGGAGTTGTGTCTAACACTGTGAGGAACCTGAAGGTGCACCAAAAGAATCCTGAGAAAAAAAGGTTAAAACTCAAACAAGACTACAAATAATAAAAGGCCACAGTAACAAAAGCAACTCTGAAAGAAAAAAAAAACTTTCCGCTGGTTCGACTCCATGGACGAGGTTTTGGGACGACGGGCCATGAACTGTGTGGAGAGAATTGAGTCAGAAACTCCGTTATCGGACTGAGATACACTGGAGCATTAAAATGTTCTGCATTGAAGTTCTGTACCATCACAGCACACACAGTTACGGTACAGCACGGTTTCTGTACACCTATGGAAAAGTGCCTTAGGAATCTAGGAAGGTTGGGGACTTACCTGACCAGTCAGGAGAGGCTAGTCACAGACTTTGGCAGGGGAAAATCACATCAGTGGCCGTGGCAAAGAAAATCACCGAAACAGTGGAGGCGGTGGAAACTTTGTTGCTGAAACTACAAGAGATACTGGATTTGCTTCGAATGCAGGGGAAACAGAGGCTGCCAGAAAAGGGGAACCAGAGGCTTCAGGACCATCCCTAGAAGGTAGGAGTGCAGAAAGGCTGGAGGAGGTGTGGCTGGCTGACACAGACTACAAGCTGAGGGGCATTAATGGCTGTGGCAGTGGGCCGGGAGTGGGCTGAGTGGGACTATTAGCTTTCCCAGCAAGGCCTGACTCCACTCCAACACTGAGGCCAGGACTGGACTGAAACAGCCGTCGTCCTGACAAAGATTTGGCAATGTACTTGACTTGGCATAGACAAAGACAGAAAATACATCCACATTTCTAGCCTCACTACTCTTCTTTACGCAAGGTAAATGTCTATTCATACACTCTCCTAAGCCTGAATATCCCTGACAAGCTGAGTCAGCTTCCAATCCTGTTTGCAGGGGAGGACACACACTGGACCGTTTTCTCTGATTCCCCTCCATCCTCTGCATCGTCTGACTTCAGCTCTGAATTGTGCTAGCTTGCATTGTTGCTGGTCAATCTCCTGACTTCGGGAACCTCTGCTTGTAGCCTAATCAGACTCTCTACATCCTTGGCTGGACAGAGCAGCAGAGTGGAAGTTCTGTAATACACAGGCGCCACAGGCGGCTGTAGGAAGTGCTTAGGCATTTCTGAAATTCAAGATCCAAAACAGTGGCAGGGATCAGGGACCCAAAGCCATGGCACCAAAAAAACACAAGCAAGAGTCTGAAACCTGAAACTACCACCATAATGCAAACATAGAGAATCAGTAGAAACAGAACACGGGATGAGACACTGGACGCGTGGTCAGAAAATCACTTTCAAAACAATTTGGTTTGTTTGCATTGTTGGTGACACTTTAAAAAGGGCCAATAATGTCAAGAGCATTACTCTGTGATTCACCAGCTCTTGGCCGGCACCATGTGTCGCCACTGCAGTAGAGCCATTACAAATTATGAGTGAGCAAAAGTCATTTAAAACCACAGAGAGTATTTGGGTTTCCAGCATGTTCATTAAGCTCTAAATTATAGCCTGCTTTGCAAAAGACTCAGTGCACGTGCAGTGGTTATTTCAGACTGCCACCGCAAAACACTCACTTTTATGTCTTCGGCATGAAGAAGCACAAGGAATATTCCCCAAGTGGCTCTTTTTGTTGCACTGTAACGTTTTACTGTTGAGTTTTTCCTGTTTAATTCCGTGAAAAAAGGGAAGTACCAGCGGCTGATTCATCTGTGCTGCTCTTTTGGCCCTAAATTCCATTTTTCAGTCAATGGTGCTGCCAGCAATAGGAAACTCACCCAAATTATTTCACTGGGTATTGAAGCGGTGCTTAAGCTAGCTGAACCTAAAGAGGAGGGATTACTGCCTGGGCACAATGTAGTCTCACCCCATAAACACTGCGCTCACCACCTAATTCAAACAAAAATGTTCCCCCCATGCTGGGATTTCCTCATATTTGTGATTTTCCATTGCCCTGCGTAGATCTAAGAGCTGGATGGTAGGGGACCAGAGAAAGGACACATTATGGACGGAATAAAACTCTTATTAAATTTTGTGCCATTTAATGGCCAAATGTACACACTCCCCTCTTCACCACAAAACCTTATTAATGTGCCAAACTCCGGAATTTGCATCAGTAGAGTAAGATTTTACATCAAGCAATGAGTGATCCTGTTCCAGCTGGAGCACACAAACCCTCATAAAAATTTATCAAGTGAATGCGGACACCCATACCACGGGCAAACCACGAGGTTACGGCGGCTGGAGCATTCAATCAAGGCTCCAAAACAGACTCCGCGCTCCATTTTTCTTCTTCACTCGAATATAAATAAAAGACATCCATCAGCGATCTGACAACCATCAGCAGATAACTAATGGCCAGCATAACAAGTTGCCAAGCAATTCCATGCAGATCGCTGTAGATCTGCGGAAAGTTTCCACCAGGTCATTTGGTTTTATCAGTGGAAAGTAGAGGTGGGAATTGGCAGAGAGGCTAAGACATAATACTATTGCAATATTTAGGGCACAATCCAATATTGCAATGCTTAAATTTGAAAGGAGATACCGCATTACATATGGGAGCCTCTGCAGCTCTTGTGGCGCTTCTGCAAGAGAAGCACTTGCCATATTCAGGGTTCAAGGTTACTTTACATTTACAGCATTTATCAGACGCTTTTATCCAAAGCAACTTCCATTCCCTAACTGCAGGGGGCAGTCTCCCTGGAGGAGCTTGGGGTTAAGGGTCTTGCTCAGGAACCCAGTGGTGGTGCTGAAGGTAGGATTCGAACCCATGACCTCTTGGTCCAGAGGCAAGGATCCTACCCACTAGGTCACCACCACCCCTTTATTGTCATCAGCAGCAGTGCACCCGTACATAAGGGGATGAGATGTTACTCCACAGCGCAACATATAGCAACATTCAACAAAGTGCAAGTTATGACAGAAACAACACAAGACAACACAATCGATAGACGCCACAACAGTGCAACGGCAATGTGGTGTAACAGTATAGTGTGAATGGGATGCACACTTTCAAGAATGGCTCGTATTGCACCCTAAGTGTGATTATTGAACAGAAACTACAGAGGCAGTGCTATCCAAGCAGACAAACGTACCAAAATAAAAGCATATGAAATACATTTTCCTCCGCCCCTGCTGTTTGGACGGAGCAACAACCAAAAAGCTGTCAAGTTTTCTCCCACCTCTAGTGGAAATAGCAGTCGAGTGCTAGACGTGGAGGTGTGTTGCACATTTTGTAATCTAGGTTCAAATTATACTCGCCTGCTGGCTGTTCTCAGCCTGTCACTTGTGTGAAGATTATATGTGATCACATAAAGTAAAACAGTGGTTTTGTCCAGATCTAATTGGAACATTTGAAGAACATAAGGGCTCTGATGTACTGTGGAGTTCCCACCCTCCGAGAGTCCACACCCGCCTCCTTTGCCCCTGGATGTGTTTTAGGTCTACGACTCTGCCCTAGTACTTCCATCTCATTACCTCCTGTTCTTTATCGATGGACATGTAGCTCATTAATACATACATATGTGTTGTGGCCTGCAGAAACCGTTCTCTCTGGTATTTTTGTATTTCGTTAAAAGATGAACCCCCACAAACATGTTGCTTTTGCAATTTGTGGAACATTTCAATCAGGAATGGCATTCACTTGTGACATTTCTAAACTTCAAGCACCTCGGAAAACCACAGTCTGAGAAAATCTCTTTTAAAGTTTCTACAGCAGTGTTGCGTTTTATCAGGAGGCAGCAGAGCTCAGTTTTAGAGCTCTAAAACCATCTGTTATTGTATTTATGAGTCTAGAGACACTGCCCCATATAAACTCCATCATTAGTCATACATATATCATTTTAAAAGTCATAATAAACTAGACGTACCGCACTGCAGTGCGTAATGGGACCATCGCAGGAGTTGAGAGAATGAGGGGTCCAAGCAGAGTGTGCAAACTAGCCTGGCGGAGAGAGGTGGTTTGACTGCTCCAGCAGGTGAAGAGGAGAACCAAGGATTCAAAGCATGGATTTAAAGACAAAATGAGTTTTGATAATAGATCAAACCACTTCTGAGGAACAGAGGAAAACACGTTGGCACAGGCATGAATAGGCTGCTAAATTTTGATTGGCTATTGGAGTTCATTCTGTTGCAAATGTAGCCAAGAGTAAACATACCAAATGTCAAAATTTAACTTAAATGCTTCTTGAGATATTAAATCATTATCGGTATGTGCAATATCATTATTATTTTGTGTAACAGTATTATTATGTGCAATATCATTGCTTACGCTGCTATTATGTGCAATAACAGCCTTAGTTTAGAGAACAACTCAACAATATAGTATTTATATCCTCCTCTCTCACTGACCTCTGCACTACATGTACATAGTATAGTGTATTTAGTACAAAGAGTGTTTTCTGGAGAGTTGTATTTTGACTTGATATCACATTTTATTTTATTCTTGTCCCTGTGTTTCTGTGTCTATGCAGTCGCAGCATAAGCACTTTCCTGTGCGATCAATAGTTTTCTGATTCTGATTCAGATGTGTCAGTTTCAGTGCCCCCTATTGATGAATACAGATTTGGTGAGCAGAATATGGTGGAGAATTAGGGTGTGCCATTTTGTGAACCTTTATGTCACAGAATATTATCTGGTGTGGTGCTATCTTCTATGTTATTCACCTAGTGGCGCTACTCTACAAATGAGTCATAATGAGCTTGGGTCATGCGCCTCCTAGAGGCCAACTTGCCAACCTTGCCAATCAGTTTTGACAAAATGGTTGTCGATGAATTGCCCAAAAAGTGCTTTGTGCCTACCCCGATTTAGGGGACAATTGCATAAAGGAACACGCCCACCTAGGGACGCAAACCTCTTATTGTGTACCAGCCATGTGGTGCTACAATCACACCAAATTTAATGTGGATAGGTGAAGTTGAAGTATAAAATATCACTGATCAAAACTAGTGACAAAAATAAAATAAAAAACAACAAGACTATAGAATTATACTATTATACTATTGTGTTTTTTCTGATTAAGCAGTTTGTTAACCTGCTGCAGGCACTTGATTCACTTTCTATTTTTTTCAATAACTGATGTCACTCAGATAAAGTAATTCAGTTTGTTTATGAAGCTTGTTCACATTTAGGAGTGAGATGAGACAAGTATCAGGCACTTTTGGAAAAGGTTTTGAGAGTTTTCTATCATGCCGTGAGGATTTTAGACTGTGAGGTGAGTCGATGATGACGTGACCTACCCAGACACACACACACATACACACACACACACACACACACACACACACACACAAACTGGTCACTTCTTCCTCAAACATCTATTTGTCTTGCACATGGATTTTTTTTGAAAGATAACATGTCAGTATTTCTTCTTTTTCTTTTCCAGTGAAAGTGAAAGAAGAGCAATAATGGATGCTTTGCCTCGCTTACTTTTTTAATGAATCCCATTCCAGAAACCACAGAATCTACCCTATCAGCATGTTTTAAAACCTCCCTTTGGTCCAATTCAAACTGGGCTTTCCTGCAAAGTAGACATCACTCTGACAGGATCCTGGGTTTTGGAATACCACCACATGTGTGTTCTCAAAGGAGTCCACTACAGCCATGCTGGAATGATCGTGTTCTCAAATTCTGTTCTTCAGTGTTCTTAGTTCTAGTATTTGCATGTATTATCTTTGCCTGCCTGATCCTGTTGGATGAAGAAAAGATTTGCTTTTGACAAGCCTGTTTCTCTCTTATAACGTTGACCATTCTGAGCATTTTAACTCTTGGAAAGCCATGGAGTGAGTGTTCACATGCAACATACTGCTTATGATAAACATACAGTGCTGTGCAAAGGTCTTGAGCCGCCCATCATTTCTTCATGTTTTGCATCCAGAGATCCAGACTTTCTTGAATTTTAATGTGTTCTTGAGGAACAGTTCTCCAGGCTTCCTGAAGGACTTTCAGAAACTCTCATTTCCAGTCCAGTCCCTGAACCTGACCAGTTTCAGAGGAATGTTTCTGTTGGTTAAGACACAGTGACCTA
>JBBPCX010000114.1:24042038-24076677 GCA_037974365.1 Hydrocynus forskahlii | reverse complement strand
GGGGGTGCTGTCGGGAAAGGAGGAGGAGCTGAACAAAGTAGGGACAGATTGACAAACATTGTGTTGATTGCATTAACAATTGTCAAAAGGTCCTGGTGATCGATTCCAGGGCTGTTGATGTGGTCAACCTTTCTTGTAGTTTTGCACATCAAATTAATTCTTCCACTTCCACTTTGCATTTGTAAAATTGATGATTTGTGCTTGTTTTGGACCTTATTTCTGTAGACCTTTGCAAGGACACAAGATTTTCCAGTCTCGATGGCAGTATCACCATGGCGATTGGCTTGGCATTTAGAAAACAAGGTGTAGCTGTCAGTCAAAGCCAAGTTTCTGAAGATTGCAGCTACTTGTTTTTATTTTTTAATCAAGATAGCCTGGAACTCATTATCCTTGTGTAGGGTTTGACATCAAGCAAGTAACATAGCATAGTTATCATATTGTTGACTTTGGTTTGTTTTCATTGTTATTAACATGATTTGTGTGGTCAAATCTGCTAAGAACATGATCTTAATTTTGTGCAAAATAGTCTCACCCCCTCTACATCTTCTGGTCCTGGTTGACATCCATGCCACCCCATTATTTTCTTAGGACCTTTCTCAGCTGGAGGCTTTTTGGAGGAGCAGATTGTTTGAGCCTCCTGAAGAATTCCATTGAATACTTTTATAACAGGTGCCATTTCTGCAATTACAACACAAAAGAAATGAAACTATTAAGAGACATTTATTAGATCCTACACTCACTTCTCCATATGCAAACATATACTGTAGTCATCGTGGTGCACCTTTTCTGGTTTGCGGAGTTCACAGAGTTAGAGCTTAAAATACAACCCATTCTGTAAACATTTCATATGAAAAAATACCGTCAACTCACTCTGGAAACATGTTCACAAAACCCTCGTCTTGTGAAATAAACCATCAGACTGGCCTGGTAAAATGTTAACTGGATAAAAGATGCTGCAATCTGCAGAGCAGTTAGTCTCCGTATTTAGAATTGTTTATAATGATCACTTATTTTAGTCACTGCGTATCACTTATAGTAGCTCAAAATTGTGGGCAGCATTTAGAAGAAACAAAGTGGAGCATGCTTTGGTTTATGTTGATAACCTAGCTCGTACCTCAGTTTGTCAGAACAGTTTGCTAGATTTACAGCAGATTGCTCCTTACAACATTATTTACAGCATTACGTAAAGGTTGACTAATGGATTCGGTCAACCAATTGATTATTTGTCCATTAATGAACATGAATAACTGACTATCAAAATCAGTAGCTTTAGCCTCAAGAAGGCTGGTACTACAGCCTACTACTGCTACTATTGTTTCTGCTGTAACCGTGTAACATTTTGTCCATTTCAGTACATAGTAGTGTGTAATAGTAATACTCCAACTGCCACTGTTTGATGCAAGTGTTTAATCCCATTCACAGGATTTAAGCTTCCATTACTTGGTAGAAGTGATGGCACCACTCTGATAGCAGGTATCTGTATTGGGTTGATATGCTAATATCAAACATCAAAATAGAAAGAATCCCACATAATCCTGCAACAAATCCATCCTGACATAGCACACGTTCAGTTTGTGTGTTGGGTTCATGGCCATGTGTTACTTCCTGAGGGGGTAGTACTGTGTTTGAGTAGTTTGTATTGTGGCCTACTTTTAGATGTTCATCTTAAGTGCTTCAGATCAAAACAGCACCTTAGACCTGGTCTAGTGGTTAGGGAGTTGTGGGTAAGGTTGTGGGTTCGAATCTCAACACTGTTTTGATCGAGGTACCGTCCCCACACAACTGCTGCCCGGGCGCTGTGTTCCTGGCTGCCCGCTGCTTCAATTGGTGAATGGGTTAAATACAGAGAAAGAATTTAATGCTGTTCACACTGTGTGCTGTGGAGTGCTCACACAGACAAATGGTCACTTAATTTCAACTTAGTTGCCCTGAGAAACTTTGATCAGTAATGGCCAACACTGACCAACATAGAAAACATGCCAATTATAATTTTTTGCTACATTAATCCCACAGCTCCTGTGCAAAAATAAAGAAGGAACATGTATTGTCTCAAGGTAAGGGTTCTGGTGGGCCACAGCAGAGCAGAGTTTAGCAATGTCTGAATGAGTTGAAATCAGACTGCTGGAAGAGAATGCTAAGCTCCTGCCAGGAGCTGAATTTGACACCCCAGCTCTTGGCTGATCCACTACATCTGGGCTTCAGGAGGAAACCGTGTAAATTCGAATTCTACACTGAATTATCACTCTAACATCTAGCTACAGGAGCGCCGGTGAAGTGTGTCTCTTTCTCTTGTTGGAGATGTTCTGTGTCACCCCATGGTTTCTTCAGTTATATAACTGAACCGCTCTGCCCGAAAGAAGGTCAGCTTCAGCCTCAGCTCGGCACCGCTGGCCAATCAAATGACAAACAGTGCGTCAAGCACGTTCGACAGCGCCCTGTGGATGTCATCCTCTGCTTCTGCTCAAGGGGCCAGAGCCAAAAATACTGGAGCTTTCAGAACACGAGAGAGAGAGAGAGAGAGAGATCCAGAGGGATGGTGTGATCCAAAGGGATTCACTGAGAGAGAATTAAAGGGATACTCCAGTGTTTTTCGAACTAATCTCTATCTGCTGCAGCTGCAGTAAATGATTGATTGCCTCAGACAGTTATTTTTTTTCCCACTTGGCAAAGAACAGGCGCACTATTGACACAAGTCAGTGTCTTATCAGCACCAGCCCTTTAACTTCTATTATAAATGTGTAATAAGTCAGTAGTTCTATTATTGTTTCACTAAATGCTGGGAAGCATCCAAATTATCAAACCACACAGGCAAAATGAAAGGATTATGCTGAAAAACACTGGTATAGTCCTTTGAGAAAATGAAACATAAGCAGATGAAATCATGGTGTGACCGTCTCCCTACGGATCTTTCATTTCTCCCTCTGTTCTTTTGTCTGCTTTCTCCCTCCCTTTGCCAATGTTCTTTCTGTCTGCTCGTGTCTGCCTCAGCTTGCTTGTGTGCCTGTGCATGTTTTTTCTCCCTTCTTCTCCCTTCTTCCCTCTCTCTCTGAGGCCAGTGGGCAGATTGTGAAGAGGCTTCGAGAGTCTCAGTGCTCAGATGTCGTCTGCTGACTTTATCTGACAGTGCTAATGGGCAAGTTTAGACAGACTCCTTGGTAGACTGAGGCTTAGGGAGGAAAAACCAGGCAAAAGGAAGAGGCCTGAGTTATGACTGATGAAGACTGAGAGAGGGTAGGAGTGGTGGGAATGAAGATAGATGGGTGGATGTCACAAAGGCACAGCAGCAAGAAACAGGCAGTGTGAACTGAACCCAGCCATGGGCAGATGGGAGGGGTGGAGAGACCAGATTTGATCAGATGTGAGATTCAAGTCTCCATATCTTGAGTACACAAAAGCCACATGTGAATATTTCATGCTTATGTCCTGTTCTTTGTTTCTGCTGCTCGGTGTGTCTTCCTCTAAAGATTTGGTTTTATAAAGGCAAGCTGAGATACAAGAATTGGTTAATTGCTGTGTTAACGCTGTCAGTTATGGAACACATTAGTGTCAAAACATCTGTGGGGATTCTGATTTCCCTATTAAACAGAGGTAGCGCTTTTCTTTTTTACTGTTAGCCCTTAAAAAAGCCTAGTTTAACTACAGGGGACAATTAACAAGACCTTTCAAGCACAAACCAGCATCATTTCTCATTCATGTTTAAAGGATACTAAAATCTTAAAGTTGCTAGTGAGAAGGTTCTTGGAGCATGATGAGCTTATTTGTATTTTGTGTTGCATGAATATGTCGGGTCACATCAAGTCAAGTAGGTGCTTATTGTCATTTGAACCATATACACAGTGAAATGGTGCACCACAAAAATAAAACAACACAAGATTATACAAGACTATACAAGATTAAATTTATGTTGTTAAAGACATTGTTTAAGTGTGTTGGATCATGTGAACGGCAAAACTGAAACAACATCTGTGATTGGACAGAATACTCACAGCATACAGTGATTGATTAGAGGCTTATTTACATTACAGATGTGATTTTTTAATTTTTCAAGAGTCATGAAAGTCTAATGTTTCAAATAGTAAATTAAAATTTTTAGAGCTCCTCACTAATCTCATACGTTTTCATATTTATCAACCCTGAGATATTTAAACTCAGCACTCCAACAGAGGCCAGTGTGGGCGAGCATCTTACGTTTTTGATCTGTTTATTTCAAAGAAGGAAGCATAGAATGTGTACCCCAGCCATCTAAAGGCTACTGCACAGAAGAAGTGCCACACCATGTAGCTGCTAGTGCAAAGTTCATCTATGGCCGGGGGCATCATAAGGGACCACCACTGACAGGGGGTCCTCAGAGCATTCCTGGTTATGACACGTAGGGAGTGATGCAGAAAAGCTCAAGTAAAAAAAATTAAACAGTCGACTCACTGAAATTAATTGAAATAAAAGCATTTCGTGAGTTTAGACTGCTGGTATCAGTTAACAAACTCTTCACAAATTCAGTGTTTCCATGCCAAAAGTTCTACGGCCCCACAAATCTAAGGGTTTGAATCAAAGTGCTTCAGGTGAAACGATCAAAGCAGAACCTGATCCCTCGATGATGTCCCAGTCTTTAAATAGTTGGAGTGGCTCCGGCTGCAACCAATCAGGACACTTCATGTTCTGGTCCTATTATAAAGACAGTCAATAGAGAAAACAACCACACACACATGCACCCACCTAAGGTCTTAACAAAAGTTAGGAGGTTACAATTATGGCAAATAATGTTAGCTGAGGTTACAGACGATTAGAATTTGTCCATTTGCCTTAAAGACTAGCAGCTGACTACCTTTCTTAATGTAAATTTCAAGGCATGCCATTTACCGTCTCTTTTTCTGTGGTTTGGTATAGGATTTAATTAATGCAGTATAGAGAGAGTGGTGTTCAGAGACATTGAGCAGTGCTGAAAGTCATTGACTGTTTGTACATGTTGATGTGACATGTGATTGTGTATCTTCATTAAAAGCAATTATTTCAAATTTCTAGATGTTCCTTGTTTTCTGCCTGATGAGTTGGCAGTACTCTTCTCCCAAAAGATACATTTAATTGTGAACAAAACAACTCTTTTTGAGAAGAGGAGTGCTTAGGGTTTTTTTTCCTGAAATATTTTATTTTTGGACTTGCATGTCTATCCTTAATTCACATAATACAGGCTTCTGTTATAGCAGTATAGCTAATTATTTGCAGACTTTGTATTGTGTACCTAATGTGTGCTGGTGGGATACACAGTCTGATCTATCATGCTTACCTGGCTTGGGTTACAGTGACAAAAGGGTACCATTTAGAAAACTGTGGATCATCCAATACATTTCTGTCTCTATAGGAGTAATTTTCTTTTCTGAAAAAGATCAGCCAAAGAGCAATAAAAGCACCACTAATTGTTAAGGAACACACTGATCAGAAGCAGGGATTTCACAGTGGAGCACTGTTCAGGTAAGTCTGACCATGAGACAGAATAGCACATAAAGCTCAGACTCAATAAGACGCAGCAGCAGAATAGTGCCTGTGTCAAGGGAATTAAATGTACTCTCAGGGTCTCCATCAAACACTATGTCTAGGACAGCAGAGTACAGATGGGAGCTCTTACGCAAACGCCAGAACTTTCTCTTGGCAGCATGCCTCCACTATGGAGACCTCTTAGGGCTGACCTTGCAGCAATAATGCATGAGACTACATTCTCGTGGGTGAGCATTTCAGTGTTTATGTGCGTACCTTTGTCTTGTTTTCTGCACCTTTAGTGCAGGATTCTGACCTAGAACTGTCAAAGGAATGAAGAAGGACCTTAAAGGAACTTGAAAAGATTTGCACAAATCTCCCCAAAATTCTGTATTCAATCAGCCAATCAGTAGCGACACATTAGATGTCTGAAATTTTCCCCCTTTGGCTAAAGTTAGTTAAGGCTAAACAAGTAATAGATGCCATTGTCCCACCAATCAGCATTGTGCTATGCTGAATCCCTAAATCATCTCACACTGGCTGTAAATGTGTTGAGCTGTTGTGCAGTAATAATACAGAGTTAGCGACCACTCAGTAAGTCTGTTTGAAATAACTCAACAAGCTAAAAAGCTAAAAGCTAAAAGCTATTATTATGAAGGTCACTCTGGCATGTTATCCAATCACAATGGCTTTAGTGCTTGTCTCCTTATTGTTTTCACACCTATGTGTACTGCACTCCACAGGAATCAGTCAAAATGTGTCTTCAGTTTAAACAGAAGAAAGAAAAATCTACTTTGCATGATGACTGAGGCTCAAGTTGGCTTCTTATTACCCAGATTAGGGGTGTAACGACTCACTCGGTTTGACAGATGATTCAGGGCTCGTGGTTCAATGCACTCATGGTATATTCAAGAAAATAAGGCTGAAATTCAAGATTCAGGGAAATTTGAATGAAGAAAAGTCATGTTTGTATTCAGTTCTGGCATAATTTACTAATGACACTAGGGCTGGAAGGCGAGTTGGGGAAATGTAGGACGTGGATGTTCTGTACGTGGTTGTTCATTGGTTTAACACTACTTGTAATGCGGATAAATCAAATACCATAATTAATAAACTGCTTATTCTTAATGGTGCATTGTCACTTGTCCACAATGTATATTGTCACATTTTTGTGAAGAATTTATACCAATATCTGAATGTTTGAAGATTGAAACATCTCAGATTTACACAGTTATGGAGGGCTATAATGCATATATACACACAACAAATTACATAATGTAGTCTAGTTTTAGGATGGAATTCCCTTGGTTCTGAGGCAGGTGCATCTTGTAAGCAAGGTGCTTCTTGGAAACAATTTCCTTTGGGATAAATAAAGTTTTCTGATTCTGATTCTAAGATGTTAATTGGTCTTTCCATAACAGAAAAAAAACAAACTGGATGCCAGAAATGTCTTGATTAATCAACTATTTGGGGTGTCATTTTTAAACACAAACATCCCCGAGGATGGCCACACACACTGCAGAAAGCTTTTAAATACTTGGTATCAGTGTATGCCCCTTCAGTTTCTAGTTTTCTAAATGCCTCAGCGATAATACAAACACCCTGGAGTACAAAAATGAGCCTAGAAACTTCTGTTATTTTTGTATTCCAGATAAGCGGATTTACCACCGAGACATATCAGAGGCTTGTCGTCTTCCTTTCCCCCTTAAGTGTAAATTGGCTGGTTTTCTGGTTAATCTCCTTACAGATAGGGGCCGATGGAGTGTGGAACTTTTAATAGAAGTATCCGAGTCTGAGAGGAGGCCGATTAAAGATTCTGATCAGTGGTGTGTTCTGCAGCGATGCTGCTCAGGACCAGATGGCTGCCAAAATTGCCCTTGAAACAGCCGAAGAGAGGCAGACTTTTGGATGTTGTCCTGACATGCCACAATATGTCCCTTGTCACCCTCCTGGCTAATTATGTCTCTGATCATTTGGGCAGTGTTTTTGTCTCCTGGATGCTTTCCCAATGTTCACCTTTGTATTTTATCCAGGCTTTTTAGACTGAAAATGCAGAATCGTTGCTTAGTTAAACCTTGCAATTTGAGGGGACTGCTTATATACTGTATCTGCCTATATACACTAGCATTCAAAAGTTTAGAATAGCTGTTCATAGGTATATGTTCCTTTTAATAATTTTTCCATGATTTTTTTAAAATCTCACTTAGAATTTAATTCAATAATAACTGATGCAGTGTACATTAGAATCCTATGAGCTTGACACCAAAATGTATTTTATGATGTTTTATTTACTATTTTTTCAAAACTTCTGTTTTTAACCATCTCGGATTATAATTAAATGACGAATACTATCTATAACTTTTTTAATATATACGTTTAAAATGTAATGAATGTGACTATTGCTTAATGCAGCCGTTCTTGAAATACCATTGCTCTGCATAAATTAGTGTGAGAAAGGTTCCTAAATGATTCTTAAAACAAAGGTTCTGTACAATTGCCCTTTTCATTTAGGTCTTTAAATAACCATCCACTGAAAAGTACTTTAAGGAACCAAAAGCATTCTTTTGTGGTATCTCTCCAAAGAACCTTTTTGGCGCCATTCATTTTAAGAATGTATTCATAGGGATGACTTAAAGCTTATGAATTGGAAACCCATGCAGATCAATTTCACCACAGGACCAGAGACGCACTGACTTAATTGTACCAGACAAAGAAATTGAGATGCTCTATGAATTCATAAAATGATGTTATGTTGGCTAGCATTCAACAGCGTTCAATTACTTTTCCTTTTAAAACGATCGTACACCATTTGGCCAGAGGTGAGCCAATTATTTTTGACTTGCAAACCAAATGAGAGAACATTATAGTATTTCTAACCTTTTGTAAGCTCGTTATGAAACCACAGGAACAGTGTGCATATTTCAGATTAGTTATGTGCAAAGTTGGTAAAATATTTGCCCTCCCTGCAGATGTTCGGTGTCCTCTAATATTGACATTCATCCTTCATTCATGTTTGGCTGCTGTTTTTTTTTGTACACCATCCCACTCATTTTTAGAGTGGGGTCAAACAGGCAGACTTTGCTGAGATAAATCGGATTGCCTCTAGTGTGGTTCTGCTTGCTGTATCTCTGACTCAATCTCCATCACCCTCAGCAGCCCCAGCCTGATTTATGGCTGAAACTTTTCTCAGCTCAAATAAAGTGGTTAACAGGGGGAAGACTGGCGAGCAACTTCATATTTCACCACCGATGAGGTAGCTCAGGTTTTGGCCCACGAGCACCTCTTCCCTTGACGTCTGAACTGCAATTGATTGTTACCCCAGCGTGAGCCTCTCTTCCGGTTCTCCTGATGCTAAAACTGTGACTCAGCATTGAAAATCCATTTCATGTAGGTTAGCAAACGGAATCAAGCTCAAGTACTTCAGGTTGGGTCTCAATGGCTGGAAATGATGATTGGAGGACCAAATGAAGCTCTCGGGGCGACCAAAGGGGCATCTTCAAGAGAGTCTGGAAGTGTCTAGGGAGGGAGATGCTCAATGATGCTCAGGGCTGCCGTGATTTAGGTCATGTGTCACCATCAGTTTGGGTACGGTGGATTCAGGCTGGAGATGTGATACTCAACTTCCTCCCCTGTCCGCGCTCTGCTAGGCTCCCTGGATGGGTGACTGATGACGAGTTCTAACCCCCGCACAATCAGAGATCCGAGGGCACCGAAGCCAGATGGTACTTCATGTATCAGAAGTGATCTATGAAACTCATCATCATCAGAGATGAGTGCTTACGTGACCATCTAGCTTTTTGTCCCATGGTGGCTTGCGCTAATTTGCTCTCTAGAGTGAAAATGGCAGAGTAGGCCGCCAGCAAGTCATTTGAAAACTACGAAGTCATTTGAAATGTATGAAGTGCTCTTCAAACCAGATTTATTTAGCTTTGTTTAACCAGAGCATGAATTTAAAATGAGTTTTTGCTGTAATCCATATGTGCCTTCACGTGTGCAATTGTTACAGTAAGATAACATTTGCACACATAACTGGTATGAACAGGTTGAAACAAGGTTTGGGTTGAATCAGAATTCATAACTTTTTTTTCTTTTCATGTAATCTAATTATTTAAATCATTATGTACAGACTGTGTAGGCAGAGCCTAAATAAAATTCTGATTATGATGTTTTTTAGAGAGAACTGGGCAGCATATTTGATTATTCTGCACTTATGCAATAAGATTAAAAACAAATCTACAAAGGGAGAAGTTTCAGGTGCAAACTGAATGCTTTCCACCCGTTTGTTGTGGATGAAACTGGTGCACGAGCCAAAATGCAGAGTTTGCGTGTCAAGTGCATGAAAAAACACCTTGTAGAAGCAGGTGTAGCGTCTCCATAATGAATGCTTTGAATGCTTCTCTAACATTAGGTACGGTTATAGGAGCTGGACATGAGCCTTGGAGACCTTCTAAATCATACTAATTCATCCCTGAATTAGGAAATGCACTGTGATATGAGAAACTGTGATGCAGCCACAATATGTGCTCCTTTTTTTCACATCACTTTTCTGAAGTTTCATGTCCTGCTTTGTCTCAAGATTGTTGAGACTATTTCCCAGCGTCACAGCCTGGTTGCATCACAGCCTGTTCTGTGCTCTACATGCATTTGTGTAGATGACACAGAGTAATCTTGACTACAGATGAAAAGTTTTGTTATAAAACCCATTAAAGAATGACACATATGCAGTAATAATACCCCATTAACACAGCGAATAAACATTCTTCCAGTTCTAATGATGGTGGATAATGGCCTATTCTTGAGTGCGCAAATCTCACTCAACTTGTTTCACTAGAAAATAAAAATTATTTTAATGCGTACTCATATTCAATCTTGTGCAGTGATTGTGTGCCATGACTGTTAGACCTTCTGCCTAGAACACACTGAACCTCTCTAGTATTTCTTAATCAGGGTACGTCCTTTGTCTTTGAATTAAACAGTGTTATCTCAGGATGAGTGTAGGAGGATCTTTTTCATCCACACAGAAAGGCTAGGGGATTCAGATGGTCTCGATACAGTAGTAATATTTTTTGGCAGCTTTGGAGTGGTGTTCTAAATAAATGTAAGATCACTTCCCTACATTTCACATCACCCAAAACGGTGAGTCTTGGTACCAGGAATATATCAACACTGGTGATAGGTGTAATAACTAGGACAGTACATTGGGTAATCAGTATTCACTTTGTGCAGTGAATTACCAGTCAGCAGTGATTTATACCTGATAAATAATGTGAACACCTCGGTGCTGCTATTCTTAGATAGCCAAGTATGTAGTATGTTAACACTGTTAAACCCTTTCTGCACGCGTCTTAGTGCTCATTCCCCAGACAGAATGGAAATTGACTTTAATCATATGAAATGTTCTAGTTTAAATTAGTTTAAAATGGAAATATCTTCCAAGGCTACTTTCAAAACAGATTATAATTCCATTTTATGGATACAGTGAAAAATATTTAAACAGATAGTTTGGCAAGAAAATGAATATATAAGACACTTTGTATCTTCTTTAGTTCATCAGTGCTATGCGGCTAACATTGCTAACAAACACAAGAAATCTATAGCCACACAAATCTTTTCTGTACTTCCATTCACAAACCTTCTCTCAACCTACTCAAACCACACCATGTTCTTCATGGTGTGAGATGGTATAGACTCGTGGATGTGGTTTAGGTCGGAGTATGAGTTATAAAAATTAACACAACCTCACCATGTATCTAAACTCTGCAGAAAGCCACTTCAGATTAGGAGTAGGAGGTTTTGTGCCAGTGACCATGATAAATAAGATAAATAAGGAATCTGATCCAAAATCGGTCCTCTCCATGGCTACTTTGTGAATACCAGCTCTGGTGTTGCCTGAAATGGCTGCCTGTAGCACTGAGGTTTTTTGTTTTTTTGTTCGAGTTAATTGTTTACTGATCACAGTCCTAAAATGTGCTAAACCATGTCCACGTCTGCATCACCTGAATGAAGAACTGGATTGGTTTAGGAAGGTTGAGTAATGTTAAACTGAAGACGGAAAATGTGGACTTTACACTTACATCTACATTAATATCTGGAATGTGTGGAAAGTTGTGAAAATCAGTAAATCAGCAGATTTATTTTGCTGAAACTTTCCATTCAAGCTTCATTCACCTTAAAAAACATTGTTTTTGTGCTGTTGTAATAGTTCATGCAGTTACATGTATCCACCTCTGCAGTCTATAGTAAATTATAAAGAGTGTCTGATCAGTCCTGGCTGCTTTTTGGTTTTAAGTCAAGTGGACCACTTAAAAGTAGGATGTCTAATCTTTCAAATCTTAGAGCAGTATCAAACTTTCTTTTCACTTTTTTTGTAGATGACGGCAAGCTCTCTTTTGAGGAGTTCAAGGCATACTTCGCTGATGGGATTCTCACAACTGAAGAGCTCCAGGAGCTGTTCTACTCCATTGATGGCCGGCAGGCAAAGTATGTATCCTCCCTCGTTGATTTTACATCGTAGTGTTATCTGTATAGGCATCAGTGCCCAGGCTTTCGGAGGCACTTTCCTGGTTCCTCTGAATAGCTGTTCATGGCGACATGCCTTTTGAGACATTTGCAAAAAGAGAAAGAAAAATGAACAGCTGAAAGAGAACATGGGATATAAGATTAAAGCAAAGGCAGAGATGAGAAGTGTGACTCAAGGAAGGAAAATTTCTGTAGCTGGAGGCCTTGATATTGACAGAATAAAGGAGTGGCTTCATTTTCAGCTTCTCAAAAGAGACGCACTGCAGTACTGTACTGATGCACAGAATCGGTTATGAATTTTAAAATGATCACTGCACGTCTCAAAACACTTCATGGGCTCTTTCTAAAAGGAAGCACAATCTGCAATCAGGGAGACTGATCTCTTACTAATTACTGCGTTCAAAAGTCCATGGTGAATTAGAGTTTCATCGTCCTAGACCTGTTCCGTGCACAGCATGCGTCTGAATCTCTCTACAACAGCAGCCCAACTCCCCCAGACTCATTAAAACATTAATCCAGCCAGTAGATGTGCAGAGGCTGGTGCATTATTCAGGCTGGTTAATGTTCCGCCCCTGCAACAGACTTTAGGCCCAGAACAGCTTAATCCTTCCATGCTTCCTGAAATAGAAATGTTTGATTTTAGATCCCTGCCTTTACATTAAGGCCCGACTGTGACCAGTGCTGATTTTAAACAGCTTGAAACTGCGATACTCAGTGGTTTGGGCCGGTGTAGTTCAATACAGTTGGAGAAATATGCACAGTTTAATATGACCTGTTTTTTAATGAAAGAGGTAGATGTGATACTTAAATGCTGTTCCAGTTTCTTAGGCGACCATTAATTCTTTACTCCATATGGTCCTGATTCACAAATTTAGCTGCAAAACAGCCTATTACCCATCATCAGGATGGCGCTGGTGATGCCACAGCCATTCGTGGCTGGGAGTCCAAGAGAGCACATTCACCTTTGCTCTCTCTGGGTGTGTAGGATGGGAGTATCCTAGGATGGCCCACCCCATCTCCCAATCATTCAGCAAGATGACGTAACAATATTGGCATGTAGTGTTCTTCTCCAGGCTTGTCTAATGATGTAAAAAAAAGATGTGGTGGCACTTCATGTGTAAGCTTTTATTCTTCCAGTATTGATTGTATCATGTGAAATCTGGAGTCCAGACTATTCCAAATTAGGGGGAAAATAATTAAAAAAAAAATGCAGCTCATTTTGAATTCACAGTTTTTGTGATGTCGCCAGCTGAGAACCGGTTCCAAAGTGTCTGATCCATCAGTATCATATCGATTCCTTTGACTGATGCCGGTATGTTTTTCTAGCTGTCGCACATTGCAAAAACGTATGGGTTGCGATGTTCCAGGTCATCCACCTTAGACTGTGTAATGGTATGTTCTGACTGTGGCACTGTTTCAGGTGGAATGGAAAATTTCCGGCATGATTATGATATCAAACAGAAACAAAAATAAGAATTCATCTTTATAAATTACTGTTGCTGAATGACTAAGCAAGTCATTTCAATGGTTTACTAAATCCCTACTGATTTAGCGATTACCAGTGCTGCTGTTTTGGTTGATCTCAGTCTCTTGACACGTTTGTGTAGTTCAAACAATTATAACCTCTTATTCAGCTCTGACACAGTAAAGTGTGAATGGCGTGACCCTATCACCCCCACACATCCAGGTGGTATACATCATGGATAGAGAAGCATAACGCAGGGGTCTTGTGGGACGTGACAAATCAATGTCAACTTCGTGAAGCAAGGTCAAACCAAGATGTTATTTTGCAAGATCAGAAATGTGACACCTCGGCTGTTTGGACAAAGCTTGTATGCGCCCTCTTCGATTACCTGAATCATTAACCAGATCCATTTCTGCTTTTAATTTCGCCCTCTGAGGTTTACGTCTGTTAAAGGTTCATTAATGCCTCAAGGCAAGTCCGAGCAATTACTTAAACTCCAATGTTGCAGATGCATTTTGCTTCCAGCTGCGGTTTGATATGACAGTTTCCACACATTAGGAGGGGGTGGGCACATTTTAGATTGCATCAGGGAATTATTAAAAAAACTAAATGCATTTGTGTTATTAGCTTTTTGAACTAGAGTCCATTTACATTAATGGTTAAATGAATAAAAAGTGCTGAGAGGCCCAGATTAGACCAGACTCCCATAGACTAGACCATATCATCCCTTTAGTTCTTATGGTTATCTTTTTTATAGAATAAAATGGTACACTATTAAAAGATAATTATCTTGGTTGGTTATGAGGGACATAATTATTGCCCTCCTTCCAGCCACCCAGCCAGGATTGTAACATGAGTAAGGGCTACTTTGAGCATGTATTTTTAAGATTTAGGCAGCATTATAGAGAAGCCTCAATCTCTTCAGCAATAACGGCTCCTTTTATGATCATCAAGCCTCAAATTCAATTACCTTTTTTTTTCCTTCCTTCGTTTTCTCCTTCCCTTTTCTCTTCTAGCAACCTCGATACAGACAAGCTATCAGGTAAGCATGAATAATTTCCTTCTGTTTACATTGTGAACCATTTAATTAACATAATAGAATGTTTCTCATAATAATTTGCGATTCGAATATTAAAGTGTCCTCAAACTTGATAGAAGAGGTAACGATGACCACTTAATTAACTGATGTGGAATATGACAGCATGCCATGGCTTGGGGGAAAAGAGACCTCCCTTTTTGTCTGAAAGTAAATTGCATTCATAATTCATTGAGCCGTGTGTCAATACTGACAAGCAGGAGAGCAATAGTTTCATTTCTTTAAGTGCTGTCTCCAGTTAATCTCTTAATCTTGGCCACATTTACCTTCAGGAGTGTGTTTGTGAGAGAAAGGGAGGTGGGTAGAAAAGATAGATAGAAGGACAAATTTATTTGTAATAGAATATAGCACCATCATTTTATGTGATATTTCCTTCTTCTCATTCGCAGCCTGAAAACAGCACCTTCTCTGTGCAGATGTGTCCGTTACATTCAGTTCTGTCTCTTGTTCTCTGTCTCTCTTTCTCTTGCTTCCTCACAGATTACTTTTCGCAGCATCTCGGAGAGTATTTGAACGTTCTTTCGGCCCTAGAGAAGCTCAACGTTGCCATCCTGAAAGCAATGGACAAAACTAAAGAGGTAAGATAACGATAGAAAACTTCACAGAGCTCTAAGAACCTGACATGTTAGCTTTCCCTTCATACCGGCTGAAAGAGCAACCCTTTAAAAGCCCAGGATATTTCTTTTTTTACAGTATACAGTCTTAAAATGTATGAAAACAAATATGCATTTGTGTAAATGAAGATGAACTTCACAATGGTTCTTGGAGCATCATTACAATTCAGTGCAAAAATATGCAGCCACAATCACAAACCCAGTTGTGATTCTGTTGTGAAGGACGATTCCACAGATGGAAACTTCTTTGTGCTGAATACAACGGCTGTTTTAAGCAATAAATATCGTTCTGTGTAGATTCAAGCCTGCCTGTGCTAAAATGCTGGCAGGGACCTGGGTTCAGCGGTGGTGCTCTAGGTGCAGCGGTGCTGTTGTGCATCTGCAGCACTTTGTCAGCACATTAGGGTGGACCTCTGGAGGACAAACCCATGTTGAGTGTGTGACTGGAATTGTAGAATTGTTCACGTTCAATTAGTTTGTTGTCAGTCTAGACAAACTCCCAATCAAACAACATGTCTGATGAGGCTGGAATGCACGTGGGGTTGTGCTGTACTGAAATATTCTTCTGTTCTTTGGAGAATGGTCGGAAGAAAAACAGACGTTGTTTGCATTTGTAAATGTAGAGCTCTTAGAAAATAAGCTCTTAGAAAATAAGTTTCTTGAATGCTCTCATCAGTTAACTTACCCTTCAACCCACTCTCCCGTGAATCCACCCATCCATCCATTGGAAGGGAAGCAAAAGGGGGGAAATGTAAGGGAAATTATTTCTTTAGGTACCATATTAATGTGATTTTGCTGACTAAATGAGTAAGGCTGTTATTTCTGCAAACCACTATGTTTTTGAACTAAATGTTTCAAGATATCTTTTTGTTCCAGACAAAAGTGTGTGTTTCAGGGTTGTCTCCATGGGGCAACCGTAAGAAAACCATAACATGGGTGACAATTGGCAATTCTGCATGCAGAAATAAAGTCTTTGTTTGAGCGATGAATATTTGTCTGGATTTACAGATTTTCCACCACATAACCATCCATCCACCCTCACACCCATCCATTCTTTTATTCATCCAACAATAGATATATGCGTTTACCTCATCAGTGTAATTGTGTTTTAGTTTTGTCTTGTTTAAACAACACATGCACTGAGTGAAGTTTTGCACTCAAAGCCAGGGGACCATGTGTTTATTGAAGTTTAAATTATGTCCAAAGGAGATACTTCAAACATAAACTTATATGGGTTTGACATGGGTCTCCCACTGGTTATTGGGGACCAAGAAATTATAGGTAATTGGTCAAGAAATGTGAAGCATGTTTTCTTATAGATAAAGCGATAACCATTAAAACAATCATTTTCTCAAAATACCTATCTACACAGGATATTTAAGCCAGACCCTCAGAATGGGAACTGACAACAATGCACTGAGAGTTCAAAAACTTTCATTGACCTTAATCAGTCTCAAAGCTCAAAGGCTTAAGCATGAGCACTGTCATAGACTCACCCTTCCAGATACCACACCACCCATCCACTCACAACCACTCCCCCATCCATCCAACCATTGATATACCCACTCTACCATCCATATATCCCTTTATCCACTCATTCATTTGTTCATCTGTCTATCCATCCTTCCATCCATCTGTCCATCCATTTACCATTCCACTGATTTACCCACTCTACCATCCATATTTTCCCTTCATCCACTCACTCACTCACCCATCCATCCATCCACGCATTCCACCCCTCCTCTATACATCCATCCGTCCATTCAACTTTTCGCTGCCTCAACAAGTGATTTATTGCACATTTTTGTGCTTTTCATCTTTTTTGAAGCTTTGCTGGCAGCCCCTGGTGTTAACTGTACCTGAGTGTACTGATCACTGTTTTAACAGCAAATGTTTTACTTTAAGAGAAATGCCTCACTGAAGATCCAGTACTAGTCTTAGGCAGACAGAATAAATTAAATGCATGATTGTTAGTTAAAGTGTTGTTGCAATTATTCAGCTTGTGTGCGGCAGGTGACCCAGCTGAGACCAATTTGAAATTATGCGTAATTACACACATTTACATTAGAACCATGCACGGGCAGATTTTTGCAGGAAAACAAATTAAGCTGATATCCATTTGCCCTGCTGTATTTTTATTTCTTGCTGCAACAGAGTGCTTTTACACGGCTAGAATCTGGCAGAGAAACAAAATGAAATGGTCACAAGTAGCAAATGAGTGCAAGGTAGCTGAGACGTTGCCTGACCAGAATTAATGAAGGGATAAGACAAGGACCTTTCCTATATATAATTGAAAAGGCCTGTAAAAATGCATCATATACACAACATGGGCTATCATGTTAAGGTCGTAAATATTTGTTTTTAACTGTTACATTCGCTGAAACCTGAAAACCAAAGAAGCAAGGCAAATGTGCCAATCGGCCACAACATTAAAACCACTGACAGGTGAAGTGAATAACATTGATTATCTTGTTAAAATGGTACATGTCAAGGGGTGGTGTATTTTAGGCAGCACGTGAACAGTCAGATCTTTGAGTCATAAGGATCTGAGGGACTTTGAAAAGGACAGAATCGTGGTGGCTAGACAACTGAGTCAGAGACTCCATAATGACAGATCTTGTGGGATGTTCCTGGTGTGCAAGGGTTAGTCCCCCCAAATGTGTTCTAGTGGACAACAACTGTTAAACTATCAACGAGATAATGGGTACACAAAGCTCATTCAGTAAAAGTAAAGACTGGCCCTTCTGGTGCAATCCCACAGAAAAGCTTCCATAGAACAAATTGCTGAAAATGTTAATACTGGCTATGATAGACGGATGTCAGAACACACAGTGTATCACAGCTGACTGTATTTGGGACGGCGAAGCCCCAGACCAGACAGAGTGCCCATGTTGACCCCTGTTCACTGCCGAAAGCACCTACAGTAGGCACGTGGGCATCTTAACTGTACCACTGAGCAGTAAAAGAAAGTGGCTTGCGCTAATAACATTCTCTTTTATATCATGTGGGCGGCTGGATGGGTGTGCATTACTTACCTGAGGATGAGTTAAGAAGGCAAGCCGGCAAAGGCTTTGTGATGCTCTTGGTAATGTTCTGCTAAGGAAACTTGGGTCATTGCATTCATGTGGATGTTCCTTTGACCTGTACCACCTACTTAAACGTTGCAGACCACATACATCCCTATGTGGCAATGGTGGGCGTTTCAGGGAGCATGATTACCCAAAGATGCTAAGAAACGGATGTGCTGTAACAGAAAAGGGGATTGTGTAAGTATAAGGTGGCAATTTATGTCATGTGTGAATACACCACAACACACAGTGTGAACAGTGTGAAATTGTTCTCTGCATTTACAACACACAAGAACTCCTAGATATTGGTAAAATTCACAATTATCCTTATGGTCATGGAAACTAGTGGTGGATCGTATTACTGGTTTATCCAGCACACTAGAGAGAATTTGTCCTGGAGTTTGACTTTCATAATTACTTTAATACCAGTGTACCACAGATTACAGAAATTCCCTGAGACGATAATGTTTGGACACATCATAAACAGCTCAAACAATTAGCTGCAATGTGTTGCTTGTGACAATAGGCTAGCACACACACGCTCACAGCCACCAGTGAGAGTTATCTTGCAGAACAGCTACACAAAAGTGAGTCAGGAAAAAAAACAGACCTGCAGAGCGAAGAGAGGGAAAAAGCTGATGATGAGAAAGGATTTATGCTAAAGAGAGGAGCTTCATCTTTATTTTAGAAGTGTTTGGGGTTTAAAAGACTGACTTGGAGCAAAACAACATATGTTGCAAAATTTGCCTCGTCACTGTTGAGGGTAAAGGTAAAGGGTAAAGTTTGACTCAGCATCACCACACAACCAGTTAACAGGATGTGGTAGTGTATGTGTTGTTCAGTTCTGTTTTTGCTGTTGATATTGATATAAACTGCAGTTGTTGGATATGGTTATTTGTAAGAAAATAAGTCACATCAGTTTTATCACTTACTGTTAACTAACTGGTTTCTATTTGAAAAAAGAAGGTCAGTGTTCTGTACCATGATATATAACCAAAAATGTCAGAAACATTATACCGAAAGAACCACTGAACAAAGTCGTGACAAGCTGAAAAAACTGCAGGTTCGGAATCTGAAGGTATGGGATTCACTCTGGCAGCTCACTGGACTAAAAGGATGAAGCAGTGAGTGATTTGATAATGTAAACATGCTCAGGATTGGAGCATAAAGCATGATGGAAGGCCAGCAGGGGAGTGGGGAATGGGCACAATCTTGCCCGAACATGGTACAAGGCAACCAGGCCTAGTATGAGTACGTCCTTAGTGATCAAAAATCAGTTTACACAAAAGACAACCAGAAATCTCTATTTAGGTAAATCTTTAACATAAATCTCTATTTATGTTTGGGGCAGCTGGTGGCCTAGTGGTCAGAGTTTGCACCCCTAATTGGTGGCAGCCCCCTGCTTCACTTGGGGAATGGATTAATTGCAGAGAAAGAATTTCACACGGTTCACACTGTGTGCTGTGCTTTGGTGTGTCCACGTGATACTTTACTTTATTGAAGACTGTGTGAGTTATATCACAGTTCTATAATAAATTGTTACAAACAGCTTTAATCCATGTCCATGTCCAAGAAACCAGCCCAACAGCCATAATAAACCTACACTCTCTAAAATAAAACTTCCTAAACCGGTGTTTGTAAATCCCACGACAAGTTAGGTTCCCAGTGGACCTAGGTTCCCAGTGGACCTTATCAACTGATCAACACCCTCATTTTTGAGAGAGTGTATAAAATGGTAGGGATTCACAATGGTATGAAAATCATAACAGTTTCAGAAGGTAATTCCTTGAAAGTTACTACTTCGGTGGCTACTGTGCTAAAATCTCTACATTTTATGCACTTGAATTTATTCGTGACCCAGCAGAAATTGATTTCTTCTGTTAACATTATATAACTCGAGAAAAAAGAAAATAAAAAAAAAGAAAATTAAATTTCTCAGTAAAGCAAATACACTCTTTGCAGCACACACATAAACACGCACTAACATGCTACTGTCATGTTAGTATCTTTGCTTGCTGTGCTGAGAATGATCCATCATCCAAATAATATCTGTCACTGATGGTCCTGTAGGGGTCTTGATCAATAATGACCAGGGTAAAGTGGCTAACAAATGATGCAGACACACTTTTTTTTTTTCCGTGTGGTAATGTGTCTTTCTGCTTGCAAAGTTAACATCTGAATAAATGCTAACAAACAAGAAGCATCAAGAATTTATTTATTTAAAAATTTTATTTTGTGAGCTGGTGAGGAGAACACAGGTTTGGTTCCAGATTCCTCCTCAGTTCCTCCAGCCATTGTCTGGATTTGTGAAATTCCGTCAGTACTACAATACTGGGCTTCCACAAGGAGCACACTGATGTACATACAATCACTGTTTACTTGTAATGTTATTTGTATTTATTCTTTTTAGTTTTACTTGTGTGTTTAGTAAGATTAAGGTCAAAAATGTACAAAAAACACTCACTGCTCATTTATACAGACTTTTGCACAATACTGTATATAGTCAGTATAGTCAGTGGAGGTGGTAACATGGACAGTGAGGGTAGACACAAAACAGTTGTACCTAAGTATAAATGTATAAACTATAAACGTTGCTGGAGAAAATTTCAATCAGTAAAAATGATTTTGTACTGACACATACTCCTACAGACATACTGTAAATAGAGACATAGTTGTGTGCACATACTTTCACTCGGTGACACACAGGCACACACTCACAGGAAATGCCACTTCAGATGGTGATCTAACAGCAGAGCTGTACAGCACTGAACGTCAGTACAGACTGATCAAAGAACTTGCTCGGCCTCATTTGTCATGCTGAGGTTGTGCGCCCGATAGACGCTGAAGGACTAAATGAGACTTCATTATAAGATTTTCCTCAGCAAGATAGCATCCTGAAAGTGCAGCAAGGGAGAGCGATTGTATCATTTATTAGTCATGGCCCTCAGATAGTTGTAATCATTTAACTCTTGATTGATTACATGGCAATTTCACCTAATAGGAAAAAATGTATGAGGAGACAGTTTTGGACATAATAGTCTAACAGATGAGCTGAACCAAACTTATATATTTTAACCGGGCAGGCTAGAATTGCACAGAAAACAGCCCTTGTTAGTATTAAGCTCTTAATCCCATATGGCTCTAGGGGTATTGCAACATGACATATGTATCTGCTCCACCCACAACACTGCCATGCAACAAAAAGGCAAGAAGTGGTTGCTGGAAATTGTCATAATGTGGACTGAAGAAGGAAAATAAGTATTTGCAGTTAGCTTTAATGCAGTGGATGAACTGAATTATTGTAGAATTTTCTTTATTTTCTCTTAAAATGAAGTAGCTAGTAACGTCCCCAATCGCCCCATCCACTCCATCTATTAATCGAAATAGCACATCACACCAGTCCCACCCCCCTGACCCCATGATTGACAAAACAAAATCACTTACTCACTGCCACACCAAACCTCTTGATCCACGGAAAACACTGAAGGTTTGGTGCATAAATGATTAACAATGACACGGTATTTGTTCTGGTACTCTTGAAAGTTTGTTTATGCCTTGGATTAATGTGCTTTCCGGCCGGATGGCATCTGGGTATACTTCTGCTGGATTGTGTTCACAAAAATGCAACCAGATGAGTGTGTTCTCAGTGTATCTGCTTAGTTTTTATTTGCAGTTTCAATGATAAACAGGGAACATGCTGTTTATAGTGCAGCTGTGTTTGGCTGGCTGAAGTTTCTTCACAAAAGGGGGTCCACTTAAATAGTTAAATTACCACTTAAATAGTTTTGGTGTTCATCACTGAAAATGAGGAAACCCACTCCAGCAGCATATCAAAAATGCAAAGATTTTTGAATGTATATGAAGTCAAAGTGTATGATGAGTAAAAGGTTTCAGTTATCCAGGCCTGGACTTAACTGCTAGGCAGAGAGAGCTACAAGGTTAACAGGCTCCTCCAATAATTTTCAGTTGGGTTTTACCGGAAGAGCGTCAGACTGAAGCTTCAAATGTCCATTTAACAAAATTGTAATCTTTTTTTCCTGACCTGTCAGTAACACAGATAACACCAGTGTGTTAACACCAGACAGTGTGTGTGTGTAGCTGTGCTATCATCATTCACAGACCCTTTTTTTATTTATTTTTTACACCTTTTTATTTAAGCATAATATGACAGACAAGACCAGGGGACAGAGAAAACTGAAAAGAAAAACAAAGGAGAAGGAGGATAGAGAGAGAGAAAAAACCCCCAAAGAAATAGATAATCTGCTTCCATACCTGCTGACAAAAAGAGAAAACAAAAGAAGAAACAACAGCGGAGAAACTGCAACATCTGTATGAATCACAGTAAATACTAAATGTTAAATGTTATTGAGCAGCACACAGAATTAATATTACAAAATATGTTTTGAAGCAACAGCAGAACAAGACAGTGTGTGTCTGTGAGTCTGTTTGTACACCTGTGTAAATGTTTGTGTGTACACCTGTGTGCACACCTGTGTGTGTGAGCACGCTTGTGTTCATAACGTTCCTCCATGTAAATGTTTAATAGTGTGTGTGAGGAATCACAGCCTCGTCCCCCAGGACATGAAGCAGACATGGAGGAGACCCGGGCCCCAGACATCCAGAGGCCCCCCAGGGCACGGGAGTCCCAGGAGAACGACCACAGGGACAACTGTGGCCCCCACCCAGAGAAGGGCAGAGGAGAGCCCGGAGGGGGGTCACCCGGCAGCCACAGTGCAGAAGCCCCAGAGACCCAAGGGCCCCCCACCCCCCATCGGGGGCCCAACAAAGCCAGGAGGGCCAGGCCCCGCCAAGCGACCGCCGAGAGTGAGCCAGTGCTCACCCGAGCATCCGGCCCCGGACACCGAGGAACCACCAGCGCACCGGCGGCCGGGGCATCTTCCACCAGCAGGGTGTGTTGGTGGAGCAGGGGGGCCTGAGATGTTGAGTGAGGTGGAGTCTAAGACCTGACCTGACACATAGACATAGACAAACAGGCACACATATACACAAGCATACGTTCCCACCCTCATGCACACAAATATTCACACACTCATACCACATGTAGATCCAGGAGCTGGACCCCTTTTACTCTGGCGTGGAGACAGGAAGAGCACCCCGGTCCCCGCAGCAGCAGAGAAGACCACCAGCCCAGGCCCCGACCAGACAGCCAGCTCTTCCTCTCAGCCCCCGGCCCCGGACCGTGAACAGAGAACGGGGGTGTGAAAAGACCCCATGCTTCACTTCGCCCGCTCAAATGTAGTGTTGTGTGTTGTTCTACAGTGCTTTAAAACACGGGAGGGGCATGACACTAACCACCAACCAACAGCTCGTGTCAGCTCGGCCCCTCCCAAGAGCCCTCAATGTCTACATGCGACTTAAAATTGAGAAGTGTGCCCACCCCCAAGGCCCTTTATGTATATGTCGTGTGAGAGTAAGTAATGAGAGTGTCTAAGTTGTGATGTATGATTGAGATGCAGGTGGCCACGAGGAGACAGAGGAGGAATACCACCCCTGCATCCTAGCGATACACCTGCACCTCAAAGCCCTACCTGTATGTTGGTGTGATGGAGCAGGAGGAGGGAAGCATTAGGGATGGGGAGGAAAGGATTGGAGGGGGCAAGGTACCCCCCCTTTGGAGCCAGCTCCCCCGCTGGCCCCCATAGGCACCCCCGTTACCCAAAATCTACCCAGGGCGGGGGGCCCAGGCCCATTCAGACCAGGGCTAATGGCAGCAGCACCACTGGCCCCTACAAAGCCTGGGGCGGCCCACCGGACCCCACCTACACCCACCCCAACATTCAGTCAACTCCCAGACTACATAAGACGATAGACACCCAGGTTGAGCCCGTCCTCTGTCTCTATTGGATCCCCCCACCTGCAGAGTGCATACAGCCAGGTGATAACAACGTCCCCACTAACTAAAGAGGCCCCCAGTTCCACCGATGCATTGAAGGCCCCCGTGCCAGGGCCAGGCCCCAGTGCATGCACCAACCCACGCTCCCAGCGGCACACCAACCAGGACCCAAGCCCCCCAGTCCCAGCCAGAACCCCAGCCCGGAGGCAGAGCGCCCCCAGAACTCCAAGCCCGTCTGGACCTACCCTGAAGCAGCACGGCCGCCAAGCCGGCAACCTATGTCCGCCGGCACAGGCCTCCCCAGCTGCGCCGCATGCAGCTTCCAGAAAAACACCACCCAAGAGCCACCAAAGCCCCATCCAGGCCAGGACCGCAGCCACAGTGCCGAAGCCCCCAAGAAACCCACCCCTAGGGAACTCCCAGACACCCCAAGCCCATATGGCATACCCACGTCAACAACAAAGACCAAAGCCGGACAGAATCGTGACCCCCACCCACACTAGGTGATGGAGCCGATCAAAGGAACCCAGAGAGACTGATCTAATGTGGCAGCAGAAGCTGTGTCAAGACTAATATAGTCCAACAAACAATCTCTATATTGGTTGATATTAAGATGATTTTTATTTTTCCAGTTCATGAGGACGGTCTTCTTAGCAATGCATAAGGCAATGTGGATTGTGTTAATCTCTGTAGTGACACCATCTAAGTCACCCAACAAGTGGACTGAAGGAGAGGCAGGAAGGAAACATTTAAAACACTTTGATAAGTCTTCACAAATCCTGTACCAGATCCTCTGGACAGATGGACAGAACCAAATAGCGTGGATGTAATTGTCAGGTGTATTGCTTTGCCAGTGTGAGCAGTTGTTAGAAGCTGTAAAAGTGTCCTGTATATTTTAGACAGTAATTTGGGGGTTTTGAGATTAAGGAATTCTGCCACACTTGGTGGTATTTGTAATTTGATTTGATTAGATTTAAATTTCCTTTTTACAATAGATTTAACTTGTTGATATTCTAAAAATCTGTTCTTGTTAATCCCATATTGTTTAACTAATATGTTAAAGGGAATAAAGTCTATCTTTTCAAATATATGTTCCAAGTATTTAATACCTTAACAACTTAAATCTTAACTTGTAATCTTAAGCAAGTCCTTATTTGCCATGAGTGCCATCAATAGACTTCCCTAATCTCTTGAGTGATGGATGTCCGTCATGTAGCATTTTATAGTTATTTATAATTCTTATAGTTGCTACAGCTTGTTTCTGGGCTTTTTTAATTGCCTGTTGTCTTCAGTATGTGAAGTGCACTCTCAGTGGAGTTCAGATTGGGTGATGTCAGGAATATTTGTGGCCCATAAAGAATGCTCCTCTTTTATCCTCTGGAATACCTTGGTGGTCACATCATCTATTAAGTCAACTGAATCATCTCCTTAGCAACCATACCTGCCTGTTCCATCATGAGTCACAGATTAGTTTGTTTGCTTTGAATCATTAGCGGTTCCTTATTTTGTCCATCACAATACACAGCTATTTTAATCATAACCTGCCTTTTCTATCCATGAAACTTGGTTTGGGTCTTGTGGTCAATCCTCCGATGGGTCTTCTGGTGGGTTCTTCTCCTTATGGTGGTCTTTGACATATTCTTATCTTCATTCTGAAGAGAGGTAATGATCTATTCCACTGTTTTCCACCTTAGGTCCTCTCTGAGACAACAGCAAAAGATTCTGTAATAAAACTAGACTCTTTCTCTTTTGTATGAACTACTGATGTCAGCAGGCCAAGATGTGACCGAGCTCACTCAATATAAATTTAAATTAAAGTGGACATTCTGCTCTTCAGCCTTATTTTCCTTATGTGCATTGTTTCAATTCAAATCCGATGTGCTGGGACACCAGACAATCTAATTGTGTCCCCTACTTACTGACTGTAGATTCCCATCATCATTACAGTTACATAGCTATTGTGACATTTTCAGTAACTCTTCTGTGGTGGTGGTTGGGAGGTGAGATGCATGGTTGGGGTAACAATGTGAAGTTTGTTTTATCATGTTTACAATATGCTTATCTCTCTCTTTCTCTCTCTCTCTGTCTCTCTCTCTCTCTCTCTCTCTCTCTCTCTCTCTCTCTCTCTTTCTGTCTCTCTCTCTTTCTGTCTCTCTCTCTGCAGGAGTACCAGGGCTCGTCCGTGTTGGGGCAGTTTGTGACACGCTTCATGTTGAGGGAGACGTCCAGCCAGCTGCTGTCTCTTCAGATGTCACTGCAGTGTGCCATGGAGGCTGTTGAGGAGCAGAGTAGCCCCGCACCGTGAGAAACACACACACACACACACACACACACACATACACACACACACACACACACACACACACACACACACATACACATATACATACATACTAGTACACACATACTCACACACTGGTTTGTTTTGTATTATCAGGCTATGAGTTGAAACTCACACGCACTCAGACAGACACACACTGACACCAGATCCTGAGTCAGCACTGTGAGTGTGTGTGTGTATGTTTGAGTATGCATTTCAGGTCCTGACATTGTAGGTTGCCATTTTTTTCTCTGGTTTTCCTATTAAGTCAGGACCTGAAATACAGACTCAAACACACACGCACACACACACACACACACACACACGCTCAGACAGCAGATTCTGAGTCAGCACTGGCAGGTCTGTTACTTATCCCTGCAGCCTGCCATAGCAATTAGTGCCTTTAAAGGGGGCAGCAATGGAAAAAGCTTTCCTTTCATGCACTACAGACTCGTTGCACTCAGTGGATTTCAGTGAAGTTCTTAATGAACCTCAGCACTATTTTATGTGTAGGTGTCTGTTTTTGTTTCTGTTTTTCTTGCTGTCCTTGACTACTGAGATATGTATTATTCATTTTCTCTCTTCTTAAGGAGCACTTAGACTTTCATACCTTCATTGTGCCCACCTTTGTTCTGAATACGTTTCTTACCCATTTGTCTTAAGTTTATTTTATTTGTTGATTCAGTGTTTCTATTCTTGTTTTTGGCATGAATGCTTTCCCTAAAGTGTTGCCAAAACAATTGAATGCAAGGTGGTAACAGCTATAATGCTTAATGTCCTGGTGTTGTTTAGAGTGCCATCTGGAAGCTTTTATTGTTCAGCTGTCTCGCTTTCTTTCTCTCATTCTCCTCCCTAATCTCTCTGTCTCTCTCTCTTTCTTTCTCTCTCTCTCTCTCTCTCTCTCTCTCTCTCTCTCTCTCTCTCTCGCTTTGTCTCTGTCTCTCTCTCTCTCTTCAGGGCTGAGGTGAAGATTCCAGAGCATCTCTCTGTACCGAAGAATAATAACAGGAGATGTGGACGCAGAGTGCAGAAAAACATGTGCCTGTCTCCTACAGACCCATACTCTGGCATCCTTACTACAGGTAAAGATGTAGTCAGGTTAAGTTAAGTCTATTTATATAGCCCATTATCATACACAAAAAGTTATTCATTGTGCTGTACAGGAATAGAATAAAAATAAAATAAAATGAAATAAAATACAATAATAGAAGGAATAAAAGAGTATGTAGAAAAAAGAGTAAAAATAAATAGAAAAAGAGTAAAAATAAATGAGTATGTAGAAAATCAATAAAAGAAGTGAAAGTGAAATGGAAGTGCTGATATTTAAAAGAAGACAAAAGAGAATAGTACAGTTTATAGCAGCTTTTTAAATCTACAGTTGGTGCAGGTCTGATATTAATGGACAGTTCAGTCCAGCAGCAGCCAGCATAAAGGCTAAATGGCATTTCACCATGTTTAGTTTCAACTCTTTTTATCACTACTGACCAGTTCCTGCAAATCTAAGAGACCTACCAGGATCATATACATCAAACATATCAAAGATGTATTTAGGTCCCAAATCATTGAGTGACTTGTGCACAATGTGTAATGCTTTGAAATCAATTCTGTACTGAACTGGGACCAGGAGAGTTGGAGTGATGTGATCTCTTTTCTTGCTTCTGGTTAAAACTCTGGCTGCAGCATTTTGAATGAACAGATGGTGTAACAGAAATAAGAGTCCTTGGGGAAGACTCCTAACACTAAATCCACCTACATCTGTAACATGATTAAGTCTCTGAATAAAAGTCTCTGTCAGAGCATAACTGTACAATGACTTAATTCAATTTGACTAGTTATTTAGGAACCAACTTCATAATCAGACCTCCGTTTCACCACAATTGTATTCAGTTATTTTTTGCTAAACATTTTAACTCACTTAGAGATTTTTTTTGCACACTAGTGGGATATAGATTATATGTTTACTGCATTTTATCATTGTTGAAAAAAACACACCTAAGTAATTTTTTTTTTTAATTCAGTCTCTCATAGACACTGCACTGCAAGGGCCAAATATGACTTAAATGACTTTAAATGACTATAATTATACCTAATATATATATATATATTTTACATTACAATATTAAATTACATTACATAAATATACATTAAACATTTCTATATAATGTCTGAATATTACTTTGACAGCGACAGTTTTAAAATAGCCAAAGAATTTTTAATATGCTGAAAATTGTTCATTGAACAATGTAGTAATACCGGGGGTCCTCAAGTTACGATGGAGATACGTTCCCACGACAGCCCGAATTTTGGTGTAAGTCGAAAGTTAGTAACCTGTCCTAACACAGTTGTAAAATCTACAAACACAACTAAGAAAAAATGACAAAAAATGAGGGCAAAAAGTCGCCAAACAAAGCACTTAGGCAAGCGTATTCCCTTACTCATATGGCGAGTTACTGTGTATTCTGCGCATTCTTCCGCCAAGCGCTGCTAAACTAGTTCGCCCACGTGAGCGTCGTAAGCTTGTGACTCGAGGACCTCTGTAATACTTTATAAAATTATATTGATTATTGCAGAAATGTATAATCCATTATAATATTCCTAAGTTGATGCAATTACTCACCAAATTCAGATAGAGGCACTTTTTTTTGTACCCCTAATGCACACACAGATACACACGCAGATACACACGCACAAACACATACACAGTCTTCATCCGGACGGTGGAAATGCAACCTTGGCGTGGATCGCTCTCAGCCACAGTCTCTGATGTCTTCTGAAGTTTCGGTAATATGAAAACCCATCTGCACTTCTAATTAGTGCTACGCCTCTGTTTAAATGGTAGCGGAGGCCGGAATCTCTGCAGCTGGTGATGTGTTATTACGGGGATGTCTCTGCCTCTTGCCATGGCCTGACAGTCGTTATCAGTGCCGCAATTACTGTCAAAGAAGCATTATCCTTGTTTATGAACCCTGCCACTGTGACAGTATGACAGCATAAAATTAGCCTGAGTGTTGCTATTTGTCCTTAAAAGCTGAGATCAGGGTCAGGGGAGGGCAGCAGAGTCTTCATATCAAGTGCAATGGTCTTGATCTTTTATGCACACATGCATTATATTCACATTACAAATGTTTAAAACACAGAAATCATTATGGTGACAGTATATACACACACAGGCCAGAAGTGGGGCCCATCTTCAAGTTTTTAAAAAATAAACAATGTTAAATGAGTAAACAATTTCATATAAACAATTGTGCCAAAATTATAGCCTGTCCAAAGATGAGCTAAAAGTTTAGAGAATTATTACTTGGCCTCCTCAGGCTCCAGATTTTTCTCCCACTGAGCTGCATGGGACGAGCTGGATCAAGCTGGTTTGAAATGGGCATCCAGCACATGAGGCGGAATGGTTTTCATGCTTGAAAAGGTGCTGGGAGGGTTTGTACACAAGTTATTGCCAAAAATTGCTGGAAGGAATGCCGTGAATCTGTGCTGCCGTGATAAAGGCAAGGCGTGCTTATTTGGATGAAAATTATACATAAGCCACTGACCACTCAGGCTTGGACATAGAGTCAAGTGTGTAAGTGCGAATATCGTGATAGTCTATTTTTTAAAAAGTAAGTGGTCGATAGCAGGGAGAGGGAGTGGATCGTGCTGGAACTTAGCAGGGATGAGATTAGAAGTGAAGTAAGTGGCATGAGAGCTGGGGGCCACGGAAGCAGGCCGAGGGGCTGTCGGTAGTATGAGGAGCAGCAGAGAAGGTTGGCTTCGTTATGGCAAGCAGCAAAGGTCTTCTGGGCTGGAATCTGTTGGTACAGGGAGAAGGTGGAAACTTTCCGTGGCTCCCTTTTATACCCCTTCATCTTCTCATTGAGGGGGAGCCATTATCGGCCTCCAGTCGTGCTGCATCAGGTGGGACCGCACCTCTGCCATGTGCCTGTAGTTGGTCCACAGTAGAAGTGCTGAAGTGACGTGGCTTTGTTTTCCTCGCAGCTGATGGGGAGCTGTCCGTTCAGCACCCCATTCATGGGCTGGTGAGGAGCGCCTGACGGTGTGGAGCAGTAGGCTTGCTGTCACAATATATATTTAATAATGATGTGGAAAAAAATAAGTAGTCCCGTTTGGATGATATTTGTTTTTTGATGGTAAAGTATTTGTTTTTGGTAAAGAAAAGGACAAATTCTGGGTGATGTTAATAAATGTTGAGCTGAATGTAATTTTAAGCATTTGCACTACATCCTGTGTAAACAAAGTTTTACTAAGATTAAAGTTGTATCAACCAAAAGTGCCAAATGCCTTATCAGCTAGTATGTTGTTTGAAAACAGCAGAGGGAGGAATGCTGGTCTTCCCTCCCACTGAGAGCACCTGCAGGCACATAAAGGCTTGTCTGTATTTTGAATTCAGTGCAAAAGTGAATACATCTTGATTGTAGAGAGTAAATGTAAATGTATCCAAAAATTCAATTACTGAGGGATTTTATTGTATTATTCTGTTTATTATTCAACCTGTTTCTGAACATTTTAAGGAATACTTTTCAATAATTTTCAGTCATTTTTAATAAGCTCGCCGGCTGAATTGTCTTACTACAATGGAAGATAATTTAGCTTATTTTAGGATATAGTTCTTGAATTTTCTTTAAATTGTTCATATTACTGAGTAAAAATGTTTAGGAAAAAGCTGAAGATTCTTATTGTAATCTTATAGTAAGCTCACTATGGATAATGTTAGATGTAATGTATTGCCTACATTTAAGATGTTTTACTTTCCGAGGTCTCAGATTTTTACTTTGGTTGTTATTTTTATTTTTATTTAATTTAATGTAATTTAATTTTATTTTATTTTATTGTTATTTTTTATTTTATTTTATTTATTAACTCTTAACCTAACTCAGCATTTGTGTGTGGACAGCAAAGAAAGAATTTCATTGCACAGAGAAATGCAATTTCTTCTGTACATATGACAATAAACGCTTTGAATCTTGAATCTTGAATTATGTCCCAGGTGTTACCGTGGATACAGATGATCATTGGTCCTCTCAGATCAACAGACTGCAACAGCTCATTGACAAATTGGAGTGCCAGGTAACAAACCCTGTCCATCCACCCATCCATCCATTTTTGGTCCCTCACACTATCCACATGCTGCATAAAGCTATTGTTTCTGCATCCTTCTGTCCATTTCTCTGCTGTTACATCCATCTGACCATCCATGCATCTATCCATTCATCCGTCTATCCATCCATCCATCCGTCCATCCATCTACCAACCTATCAGTCTGTCTATATATCTGTCTGTCTATTTATCTATCCATCTATCCATCCATCCATCCATCTTGCATTCACCGGCTCATCAGCCTGTCCATTATAAGATCCATCTACCCATTTCACACCTTAATATACAACAATTAATCAAAGCAGCCATTCATTCAATAGCACAGCAGTGTTTTACTATAAATGGGAGTCTTTTCAGACCATTCATCAGAAGGACTGTGCTTTCTTATTATTCCGTCTCTTAATAAATTTGTTCCTTGCTGTTCTTTTCCAGAGTCCAAAGCTGGAGCCTCTGAAAGAAGACCCCCTGGCCAGCACATATAAATCAGTGAGGCTTTCCGTCTCCTCCACAGAAACTGCAACATCACATATTCTCAAGTGGCTCTTATAGTTCTTTGATTCTCTTAGATTCTGGCCAAACCCACTGTCTATGCCAAATAGATAAGAGTGCTGTGAGTGCAGGTTTATCCAATCAATAAGCTTTGAGAAAGTCCAGCTTTGTTCCTAAGATGTATTTATCTTCTCTCAGCGCGCCCTCACACACAGTCTGTCTCTTTTCTATAACTACCGTTTAGAACATTCTGTTGGTGCAGAGGCAGATGACAGTGACAGAGGAGAATCTCGAGGAGTTCCAGAAGGCCCTAAAAAGCTATGCTGATTCCACCACCAACCAGAGTGACAATCTTCAGTAAGGCTTCGCACACACTTGCACGAGATTACCTCAAGGTCTTGCATGGTGTCATAAGCCAAGTGACTGACAAAACAGACAAACAAGCACCTGCAATCCCAAGCCACAGTGGACACATTAATCAAATCTACCTGAATAAATACACTTCATCTTAAAAAAAGACTTTATTTTTACAATTTACAATTTGCACAATTTTATAACATTAAATCAAATGTAATCACACAGTCAAGATGAAATTTCATCCTTTAATTTTGCATGGGACATATGAAGTTAATGTGTTTAACAGGTAAAGGAAGCTGATTAGCCATCTGCCTTCTTAAATCATCACACACTTCTCTTAAACCACGATGAGTTCTTAAGTAAATGCGTATGTGTTTTGTGACACTTTGTGGTGGACTGTTATCTATTCCAACGGATAAAAGTAAACCACATAGCTAAAAAGAGTAGGAGCATATATCATTAATTCATAATTTTGTCTGTTTTTACCAAAGATTAATGGCTTGTGTGTGTTGATTTATGGATGTGGATTGTTCAGTGCTAAATTAGCCTTATGTTAATTTGTTACCTACGTTCAGCTTGTGCAATATTGCCAAAAAGCAATCACCCTGAATAATTGACTAGATTTGGTGCCGGGGAAATTTTTTCCACTAGACTGTTCCTTTAACAACCTACCCACCGCTTATAAGTCATACTGAAAGTCATGAACATTGAAAACTTTTGACAAATTCAAGTTACACATTTCCAGTGGAAATGTAGTTGTAAGTGATGGCTGTTTATCTAATGGGCCTTCACCCCTGGCAGGAGATGCTACAAGCTGAGATTATAAACCACAGAATTGCATCACCAAGCACAAAAAACATGCTTGAAACAAATGAAACCTGTCATAACAAGAAGAAGAAACGGAAGAAAAAATGTTGTTTTGGCGTTTGGGTGGAGCCACTTGACATTGATTAGAAACTTGTCATTCCCATCCCTCCTTTCCTACAGTGTGTCCATCCAAAAGCTGCCTGAGAAGAGCTGCTACATTATATATGAGTTCTGGCAAGATCGCATCTCCTGGATGAGGTACGTGTGTACTTAGATGGTGCATAATGCTGGCATGCATGCTGGTCTTTCAGGCACTCCCACAGGCCTTCTGATGCCTTTTGCACATTAACAAGCAGTTTTCTTCAAGTATCTGAACGCTTTGCCCTTTGGCTGTTTGATGTGTCATTCACAGAAGGGTGTAAACAGTCTCAGTACTTTGTTTTTAAAAGTCTTCTGAGAAACCTTGAAGAGAATCTGTGGACGTGGAGAGAGTTTGTGGCATCTCATGCTTGATATACATTCATGAAGTTTGTAGGGGCAGTTACCGGCTAATAAACAAGATCTTATCACGTCTGCTGAAGGTATATGAGAAAAGTGTTATATTTCACATATGACTTACCCTTTGGAAACATCCAACAGGCCTCATCCTATGTTATTGGCTCTAATGTTACCTTCTCCAGTGACTGTATATGCTGGAGAAATCTCTTTGCTTCACACAAAACCCATTTTTCTTACTTCAGTACTGACAGGCTTTGAAAGTCACGATTTTTGTTTTGTTAGTACAAGTGAAGGGAAGTTATGTAAGCTAGTAGTTATAGTCATGTAGCAAGCGAGCCAATTTTTTACCTTTGTATGTTTTTATCATTAAAAACCTTGTATGTATGTTTTAGGTTTACATTTCTTAGATTTAAACAGACTTATTACTGTGCCTTTATGTCTAACATACTGTATGTGAATTACCTCTGCTTTTATTGGATGTCCTGTTTTGTGCCTTATTCAAATCAGTCCCTGTATAGAGACTGTATAAACTGTGAAATAAACAGATATGATTTATTTTAAACCCTTTTATTCAAGCAGATGAACAGGGTGTATTGGTTCATCTGGTATACTGGCTGTTTTGTCATAACCTCTTTCCATGTATCCCACTAATAAGACCTGATAACGCACCATACCAACAGTGCAAACCACAGCAAAGGTTAGTCTGTTTAGCTGAATGTATGAGTCAGAATGGAAATGCAATAGTCTCTCACCTCCCACTGTGTAAAGCACAGTGTAAATTGCAGTTGGAGGTCCAGTTTTAATGTTTCTTATTAAAGGTGAAGGGATATATCAGAATAATAAGCCTCTGTTGATCCCCAAAATAGGTTGCTTTGAACATTAACCTTTTAAGATGGTATATTTCACACACCCACGCAAACACACACACACACACACATTTATATCTTTTAAAATGCAATGGCAAAATTCTAATTCACACA
>JBBPCX010000114.1:24019094-24040592 GCA_037974365.1 Hydrocynus forskahlii | reverse complement strand
AAGAAATCACTTTGCTTCACCTTTTTCTTACCTCAGTATTGACTGGCATTGAAATGTCAAATTTTTTGTTTTGTTAGTACAAGTGAAGTGAAAGAATGTCACAAACATTCATCTGACAAATATGCCAATTTGTAGATTTTTTGTGTATCACAGATTACCTTTAAGAGCAAGAAAATGCATGAATATGTATGGACTTCCCACTCCAGTCACATTTTATCATTACCCTGATTAAATAAGAGCTCACTGATCAACCAACAATAAAGAAAGTCATCTGCATCTTTTATATAATTATAGACACAAAGGCTTAAAGAAAGCTTCGATTTCACGAGCTGATGCGTTTTACTTGACCAACAGAGAATGGATGCACCATAACTCCTCTAAAGGCAGATTTCAAAGAAAGGGTAAATCACCAAAGATGTTTGGTTTGCTAGGTTGAGCAAAGGTACAACATAGTCTGGAGTACCGAACTCATTTCACACCGTTTGTTGTCCAGGGAAATCTGTAGGGGGGGACGCCCCTACGTCATGCAACAGCCTGTGGTTGATTGTTTAAAATGTCAAACGTACTTTCCACTTGAAGTATTCAAGTCTTGACCTAGTAAAGAAACATCATGAACTTCACATGGATATTCAAAGGTCTATCTTGACCATGTCTGTAAGTTCAGTCTTTGTACGAAAGCAGGTCAGTATGTGTGTGTGTGTGATCCCCTGTGATTTAATGTACCCTGCCAGATTCAGTAGTCTTAAGAGACACACTTTGCTGAAGAGCAGATGGCACATCTCCTAGGAGATACCGTCTCCTCCCACACACACAGACCTGTTTTCTTACTCAAGCCCTCGGCTTGTGTGTAGTTGTGGAAAGTAATGTTTCTAGAACACTAATTAATAAGTCAGTAGTGTTTTCTGGTGTAAGATGAATCTGTCTCTGTGTTTCAGTTACCTGCAGTCTGAGGCCAGTAAGACTTTCCAGCGCTGTATTATAGACATGCTGGAGGACCCTGAACTCATCTCTACCATGCTCATGCCTGGTACGTGAGTGTTTGTGTGCACACATGCTGTTTTCAAATATCTCGGCTCAGGGGGAACACAGGTTAACATTAAGGTTACATTTACAGTTGTATTAGGATTTAAATCAAAAATGGAAATGAGTCACTGCTTTATATTTCAATATCGTCACTGTTTGAACAAAATCTTTTTAACTTTAATACATCATTTGAGAATCCGGGCTGTGGTTATATATGTGGTTTATCTAAAAGTCATGGTTAATGGACCAATAGAAACTTTCAAAAATGACTTACATCCTTTCACATTAATTTTTAATTTTTGTCCAGCAGTGACATTATCAAAACTGTCCTTTCCCTATGTGTCATCTCTTCTTCTGTTTCTCCGTCTGTCTCTCTCCCTTTTACTCTCTCACTCCTCTCTCGCTTTCTCTCCTTTTCTCTCTCTCTCTTCCCCATACTTTCTTTCTCTCTCTCCTCTCTCACCCTCTCAATATTTCTCTCACTTCTCTCACTTTCTCTCCTTTTTTCTACTTCTCTCTCTTTTTCTTCTCTCTCTCTCTGTCTCTCTCTCTCTCTTTTTCTCTCTTCTTCTCTTCACCCTTTCTATGTCTCTCTCTTTCCTTTTTTATTTTTCTCTCTCTCTCCTCTCTGTCTCTTCTCTCTTTCTCAATACCTATCTCCCGTTTTCTCTTTCTCTCTCATCTCTCTTTCATTCTCTTCCTCTCATTTTCTCTCATTCTCTCTTTTTTCTCCTCTCCTCTCTCTCTCTCTCTCTCTCTCACTCCCTCTGTCTCTTCCTCTCTCTCTCTCTCTCTCTCTCTCTCTCTCTCTCCCTCCCTCTCGCTTTCTGTCTCTCTCTCTCTCTCTCTCTTTCTGTCTCAGCATCCTGGTGGATCATGTCAAACAATTAACTCCAGGAAGTAAACAACCCTCCACTCAAAAAAAAAAAAGCAGAATCTGAAAACGGTCCTGCGTGTGTTCGCCTCTATCCCAGCTAGGCAACCGCATACAATTCTCCTCCTCACGTGACTGTACCTCATGGCTTCGTTTTTGTGTTCCTTCAGCATTCCATCTGTATGAAAAAAAGAAAACAGTAACCAGGCATGGTTCTAATCTCTCTAGCATGAATAGACAATTAAAGTGAACTTTTTTTTTGCTCCATGCACAAGCCAGTGGCGAAGCTTTTGAAGCGAACACGGCTTTGATGTGGCAACGGCTCACGGATTGGAAAGAACTTTCCTAAAAATTGTAATAAAACATGTGGGAAGAAAAGAATACTCGCTTCGACATCTACAGACTCAATGTTTATGTCTCGGGGTACCATTTACGAAAAATAGCAAGACTAGCTGTTTAAGACTGCATGCTCATTAGAACTTTAGTTTCAGACATAGTTGACTTAAGCCATCGTCCATGCTTGCTCCAGGAGACTATTTCTAAAGATAAGACTGAACTGTGTGATTCTATGGATAGAATAGTCCTTATGTGGAACTTAGCTGTCCTGCCTTGTGGTTCCTCAGTCGATACCTTGATGTTCCAGAGTCTCAAGGATTTCATTTAAGCTAAGTATGCTGACTCTCTGAATCAGTTTTTCCTTTTTCTTATCGTTTTCAGAAGATGGATATCTGTAAATGTTGTGTTCAGATTGCTTGACCTAAAGATCTATGCTCAGATTTATTTCTGTATTTATTTGGGGTTTAAACCTATTGTATTTAAGCATATAAGAAGAAATAAAAGTCAGAATATCGTTTGCGTACCACCTGATTCTTGTCTTTTTCTTTGAGTCACCCATGAGAACTTTTTGCCCTTTTTTGGGAAAACTTGTGTTTTGGAGAAATCTGCATCGCATGAAAGATTCAGCTGGAGGAAGCCTTCGCAGTGTTCTCTTGTTTTATACACCTCAATGGCTGCAACAAAAAGTGAGCTCTAATAAGTCTGTGGCATTGAAGAGAGAGGAGATATTCAGCCGGCAGGAGTATGAAAGTTAGATCTTTGTGAGTTGTACGAGAAAGCCTAGCAACACTTGACAGAAACGATTGAGCTCTTTTGTCTGTGTGAAGCACTTTTGCCGAGGCTCTTCACCATCAGCAGTCTCATTAGGGCTTTATAGTAGCACATAAATTCCTCTATGAGTCTGCAATAGTGGTTTCTCAGGCATAGAAACAACAGTAATTAGGTGTTGTAGATCTTTAGCTTCATGTCTAAAAGGCTAATAGGAGCCCTCGAGAAACCTCAGCCGGCAAACACTCTCGCTGTGGGACAGAAATCCATGACAGTCCAAATAAACAGCCGCCTTCTTCAGTTCTTCTCGGTTTAGTACTACCAGTCCAATGTTTTGACAGAGCAGCTCATGAAAACGTTCCACATTTGACTATTTTCCACATTTCATAGTAGCGACCACAAGATTATAAGTTAACGAATCAAAATTTAATTTGCAGTAACAAAATTATGTAGTCAGAAGTGTTAAACCAACATAAACCATATCTCCTGAAAGTAGTCAAAGTAAACATTATTGTCATCTCAGCTGTGTACATGTACTCAGTGAGATGAGATGGTGTTGTAATGATACTCTGATATGGACTCAAATGCAGAGTACTATGAGTAGATTTAATCCAAGATACAGTTCACAAATACAAGAGGAAAGTCGCAAAAAAAAGTCCAAAGCCAGCAAATCCAATAAGAAGCAGTCAAAGACGAGTCCACAAGGCAAAAGAGTAATCCAGAAAAGGTTCAGAGAAACACATGACAGGAATACAGACAAGAAAACAGGGAAACACTTGATAACTAGGCAGCACTTAGTATACTTCACACTGAGAGACTGTCTCTTCGGTTTATATATACGCCCTTAGACCTAGCACTCAGCTGATCCTGATCTCCTCGTCATGGGGCTGTGTGAAACACTGGGGTGGCTGTCCGGAGCGGATTCTCTGGGAGTGTCAGTGCCTGACTCCGGTCCAGGGCTAGACATGACAGGTGTGGCTCCAGATTTTACAGAGTATAAAAAGACAGAATACACATATATAAATAAATCATACAAATAAACTCTAAACTAAAAATGCAAAATGTTGTACAAAGGGTTTCAATATTTTTCACTTTCAAAATATGTGCAAAATATTTTTCACTTTCAAAATATGTGCAAAAAAATTGGCATCAACAGTCAAGTGGAGAACAAACAGAATACTGGAATGTGATTGTGTGCTTCATATCTACAAGTGTTTGGTATCAGTTCTATATCAATATACAGTCAATCTATAAAAATATAGTATTCAAGGTCAAATGTAACATGGATGTGTTTTGTGCATGTAGCTGCATGTGCACCACAAAAAAGTGATATGTAGATCACTTTTGGTAGGTTCAATGCTTAAGACAGTCACACCTCTCAGAAGCCCCAAACATCTGTTGCAATTGTCTGTATACCAGTTGCTGTATTTGTGATTCATTAATCCTCCCCAAGCTGATGAATAAGTGAGGGAATTTAGCCTCTATGGCACCTCATATTTATACTCCAGTGAAACTAGAATTCGTAGAATAGTAGCTTCAGCTATATTTGTTTGCTTCAGTTATAATTTTGTTTCCCTCAGTTTTAGTTTGAGATAACCAAGGACATGTTTCAAGACCTTTTTTAACCCATCTTTTATTTCATACAAATAATTATCTAGCTGATTGTAGACAAAGCACTGGTTTGCAGTTGGAAACTGCATATTAGAAGAATTTTGAAAACATTAGCTCTACTCTTTATATGCATCTGTCTGTCTGAGGCATCTTTAAGTGTATTATGTTGGACAAAATAACAGTCTCACCAAAAAAAGCATAAAATATAAGCATTTCAGTCATGTAAACAGCTGCAAGTTTTAATACGTCTTGGGGAAAAGTGTCAAAAATGATGACAGGGTTTAAAGATTAGGAAGATTTGCATCCAGCAGGTGGGAATAACACGGGGAGAAAAATCCTGACAGGACATGACAAAGCAAGAAAAAACACCTTAAGTGGGGTTAGCAGTGGTTAAATTCTCAGTGACAGCTTAGAGCACGACAGATTTTGACAAAACTGAGCACGATCGTCTTTCTCACCAAATTTGCGGTGTCTCGCCTGGACCCAGACGGAGCTGAAGTTTTTCTGCTGAGCAGAGCTAATGAGCACTGTGCACTTTGCTCTGTTCAGAGTTCCCTCACCTCTCTGTACTCCAGAAAGTTTTTCGTTTTGGAGAAAGTGCAAAAAGAACCCATCAGCCCTTCTGCCTGTTCCAACCTTTTAAACATTCTCCTGAGCTGCTGGTCCCATTTCCTTACATAAGTTCAGCTTAGAAACGTTCTGAGACAAACAATAGCTAGAGTAAGCTGAAGCTTATGAAAGATAAAGAGCACACAGGCTTGTTAGAACTTTTGTTTTATGAATTAAGAAAAAGTTCACGCTCCCTTAGGGAGACCGTTTCTATTAATGGCAATCAGTGATGGATTCTATGGATAGAATAGGCTTATGTGGAAATGAACCGTTCTGCTATCCTGCGGTTCCTCACACTTTTCATGTCAAAATACCAACAAGTCTGTTTAATATGAGGTACATTGGAGGGGTATCAAACCCCCAGGTCAGATGTGTCTAGTCTATAGTTTTTATATATAGCCAGAATTATTTTTGTTTACATTTGTGTATAGTTGTCAGTTGGTGCTTAAGAGTTAAATTTCACCGCACTTTGTACATGTATGTGTGATAAATAAACATCCTGAATCTCGAGCGCTGGACTGTAGATCACTGAAACTGAGCTCACTAGAGCACAATCAGTAGTTGGGATAGACGTTTATGATTCAGTTATATCAGCTATTTAATAATCAGTTCAACTAATTTTGCAAGTTCCATTCTGTGCCTCACTAATGCAGTCAAATACAGATTGCAGTGTTCCGTCATTTGGTGTAGAGCTGTTGCTGGAGCATATCCCTGCAGTCATAGGGAGACAATAGGGAAAAAAATCCCACAGTGAATGAAAAAGTTTTCTGATTCTGACACATGCAGATTAACGGCGAGGGGCCATTTAGCTCCTTCAGTTCACCTGAGGAATCAAACACAGGCCCTGATTGCTGTGAGGTGACGGCCCTACCCACTGCACCACTGTACCACTCTCTAAAGAATATGCTCAGATTTATTCATGCAGAGAAGAGCCGAAGCTATTCTGAAAAACTCCTTCTAACTAATGCAGTCATGATTAGAGACTTTTTTGATGCGGTTTGATAAGTAGCAGAATGAGGCAGAGTCACGCTTTTGTGTTTTGACATTCAGTTCCAATTAAATGTATTTGTATAGCATTTTTTCAGCCGCCGTTTTCACAAAGCAGCTTTACAGAAGTCTGGGTCCAAACTAGCAGCCAAAAATGTTCAAGACAGCTAGAGAGAGAAACTACCTTCCCTTAACCAAACCAAGTTGTAACAAATGACAAAAGACTCTACAGCAAGTAATGCCCAATGAAAAAGATTAATATAAACCCAAATGGCATCAAACTTTCTGCGTCCCAAATATCCATCGTGTGCATTTTTTACAGGAATTAGAAATGAAGTGTATTTTCAGTCAAGCAAAGCATTCCAAAGGGGCAAAATCATCACACTTAGAAAATGTTCACTCAGCTTTTTACTTCATAGCAAATAAACAAATCACAAACACAAAACTATTTTTGTGTAATAGCATTGTTTAATCACATCCTGGCTTCATGCACACGCAAAATTAAATTACATTATTTGAATTAATTGCCTGAATTCTTTGAGGCATGGACTTCACTAATGAAAAACAATATTCTCCATCAAGCTGGTTCCGAATAACAGCTGACAGATCTGCTTCGCAGGATGTCATGTCATGGACCATTTTATTTTATTTCCACCATAAATTTCCAGTCTGTTTACTGAGATCCGGGCTGTTTATTGGCCGTGTAATTCAGTTGATATGCCTTCCCTGAAGAAAAGCTTCAACACTCTTTCCTATATGGTGAGATGCATTATCATTCTGAAAAATGACTTCATCACCACTGAACTCAGTTTCTATTGATGGAATGAGAAAAATGTCTGAAGTGTGAGTGTACACCTGTGCTCTGACTGGTAATGATTGCTGTCTCCTCTGCCCCTTTATCTGACATGCAGCCCCAGACTGTAAATGAATGGGGAAATGTGCTTTGTTTCTTAGGCAGTCATTATTTGTTTGATTAGAGTGGCACCAAAGAAAAGTTCAAGCCTCATCTCCTCAGGCAGCGTAGATCCATGATTCATAACTGAACGTATCTTTCCTCCACTCATCCAGACGCCACTGATCCATAACTCTGTGCTTTCTTCTGTTTAGGAGTTAGTCTTACTTTTCCTTTGACTTTTCTGGATGTAGATCCCGTTTCATTCAACCCATTTCTTACAGTTCTGTTCCCACCCATTGCTTTTCATTTGTTTTGTTGTGAATTTTTCCATTTTCAAGGCTTTGAGTTTTCTGTCCTGATGCTTTAACTTCCATGGTCTTCCTCTGTGATTTCCTTTTCAGCTTTCACATTTTATTTACACGCGCACCATTTTAGACACAGCTGACAAGGAATGATTTACATCTTTTGCCACACCTCATATTGAGTTTCCTTCTTGAGTGACTTTTATAATCTTTTCCATTGTGTCAATCAAAACCCCTCTTGTTAGGGCCACTAACCACTAGTTAGCTACTAGTAAATTACTTATCAGTAAGTTATTTATCTATAGTATTTATACCCCAGCATTTTGTATATAAAGCTTATTGTATTACAGAGTATTTCTGCAGTTTTGTTTTAGACTTTATATTTTATATTGTTCTTGTTTCTTTGTCTCTGTATGCAGTTGTAACATCAGCAATTTCCACCCAGATCAGTACAGATTCTGATTTCCTATCAATTAGCCGAGTTCAACAGCTCGCTGAAGGTCTCTTTTAAATGCAGACTTGTGTACATTTTAGCCTCATGGTGGTATTTGTTTTAGAAATGCAAATTACTAAGGTGATTCCAGAATTTACTTCTTCACAATGATTGACTCCATCATTTTTTCTTCAATTTGATCTTAAAAAATGCCATTGATTAGAAAACTGTGAATTCACGAACTGTTTTACAAGCCAGGTAGTTCAGCTATTAAACGAAATGAGTGTTGTGTCATATCTGTGATTTGTTTATTTGGAACGAAGTAATAATTCTCGGTGGTGATTTCATCATTTTGCCTTGGGTTGTACAAAACACGGACAAATGAGAAACGAGACAGTCTGCGGCCCCAGGATTTGGCGCAGCTTTTGTAGGCAGTGGACAATAGAAACCAGCTAAACAGAAACAGCAGGTGAGTTCAACCAATCAAGTAGGATGGACAGGATGATATGATGATTAAAAGACAGACAGACACTGAGCAGATCTCCCAGATAACAATGATTGGAGCTGGAACACTTGGCCTCTGAGTCTCAGTAGAAGTGGCAGATTATTAAAGATGCCTGGAGCTTCTGGTTGCTGTGTGTTAAGGCTTTAATATTTGTTGAACCTGATAGATGTTCCCGAGATGTAGATCAAAACTACTCCTGTCACATCCTGCTGTTTTTATATAATATGATGTGTGTAGGTGTGTGTGAATAAATGAGAACAAGAAACATTAAGGTTGTGAACAGCATTAACGTTAGAGGAGAACGGAGGCTGCATCTTGATATGGATTTGTGTGTGTGAGGGAGGTGGTGTTGGGGTACGGGTGGGTGGCTGTACATTAATCAGGCCGCAGGCTTCAGTGAAGGACTTTTATTTGCCTCCAGATCCAGATGACTGGCATTTGAATGCCTTTTTGTGTGTGTATGTTTTTGAGCCAGTGGAATTAATGATGAGACCTTATGTTCCACATGCACTGCAGTGTTCAGATCATCCTAACTAATTGCAATATTTTTCAGAACAACACTAACCACACTAATGGACTGCTTTTCCAAACGACGCTTTTTGGTCAGTTGTGTTCGATGTCTTCCTTTTAAAGAAGATGACAAACATGGTGTTTCTCTTGAAGACAGTTGAATCAGAATCAGAAAAAGAACAATTAGACAATCTCAGAAGATGCTATGACTGCACTGTCACAGAGACACAATCATGAAACAGTGTAAAATAGTATAAATAAAAGTAAAATAAAAATAAAACCTGGCAGAAGTGCTCTGAAAATGCTGTGTACTAAATACACTATGCTATATACCCTGAGCACCGGAAGCACCGGAAGGGGGGGGCGGGTGGTGCGCGGCACTCTAAGTCTCGAAACTAACGACTTTGAAAACTGCTATAATGGTTCCGACGGCCAATGATGTACACTATTTGGACAAAAGTATTGGGACGTCTGACCATTACTCCAACAAGGAATTTAAATGACATTGCATTCCAGTACATAAACTTGAATCTGAAGTTGGTCCCCTCATGCAGCTACAACAGCACGCAGAGCTCTATGTCTCAGCCATTGTCCGGGAGAGAAAAATGTATGTGGGGGAGGGTTAATTTTGAAAAGCGCTGGCATGAATGCTCAGTAAAAGAGTGGTCAGTAAGAGAGTTGGATATAAATACTATTGATAAATAAATTAAATTACTGTTGAAGTAGTTTACTAGTAACACAGATAGTGATTTGGAGTTGTTCTCTATACCAAGGATGTTATAGCATGTAATAGTGACATTTATAGCACGTAATAGTGACAAAAAGTGATTTTGCACATGGTAATACTATTGCATATGTAGTGACATAAGTGATGTGAGTTTGACATAAGTAACACATGTAGTGACATAAGGAGTGAAATTGCACATGATAAACTGTTGCACATCATAAACTATTGCACATAATAATAAAGATATTGCACATAATAATGATTTAGCGCACAGTTGCACAGCTGAAAACACTGACAGTATATAGAGTCTGGACCATGCTCTTTTCAGTGGGGACCAGCTGTGGTCAGCCGTTTCGCTTTCTGTCGTTCAGTGGACCCAAATCTCCAGCATATGCTGCTCAGCACAATTTTTGTGAATGTAGAAGAAAGAGAAAATAAACCCGGCATTTGGTGTGACTCAGCACTCTTCCACCTGAATTTTAGTTAAGGCTTTATATCAGAATCAACACAACAGCAAAAGCCACACAGTTCTACCAGCAGTGCCTTATATTTCAGAAGCCTCTACTTCAGACATTATAGCACAGTGTTTTGAGTGGCATCTTATCACTTTCACATAATTTCCTGTGCTGACATTGAAAATCATTTACTCTGGAGCTGTAAAATTCTGAGTTGGTGGATCAAATGACAGGCAGTCCAGTCTCTACAGAACAGAATGGTGAACAGTGTCTTTATTTTTGGTTCAAAGACGTCCCAAGATGAATGGAGAGCTCCTCTCAAATGGTCCTCACCCACTCTCTCCTTGTAGTTCATTCTGGAAGGCAAATGGGGCTCTGGATGAAAAACAGACATGAATGACATGAATCTTCTATGTTTAACTGTTGTTGTCAACAGTGCTGGTTCATTTAACTCCACCTGTTCAAAATGATGCATATAATCAACTATATGAGCAATGCTGGTTGTTAGTGTGTATTGCTAATGTGTGTGTGTGTGTGTGTGTGTGTGTGTGTATTTTATATTGTTCTTGTTTCTTTGTCTCTGTGTGCAGTTGTAACATCAGCAATTTCCACCCAGATCAGTACAGATTCTGATTTCCTATCAATTAGCCGAGTTCAACAGCTCGCTGAAGGTCTCTTTTAAATGCAGACTTGTGTACATTTTAGCCTCATGGTGGTATTTGTTTTAGAAATGCAAATTACTAAGGTGATTCCAGAATTTACTTCTTCACAATGATTGACTCCATCATTTTTTCTTCAATTTGATCTTAAAAAATGCCATTGATTAGAAAACTGTGAATTCACGAACTGTTTTACAAGCCAGGTAGTTCAGCTATTAAACGAAATGAGTGTTGTGTCATATCTGTGATTTGTTTATTTGGAACGAAGTAATAATTCTCGGTGGTGATTTCATCATTTTGCCTTGGGTTGTACAAAACACGGACAACCAGCATTGTTGTTAGTGTGTATTGCTAATGTGTGTGTGTGTGTGTGTGTGTCTGTGTGTGAGTGAGAGAGAGAGAGAGAGAGAGAGAGAGAGAGAGACTTGTGAATGGGATCCTGAGTTATTCCAATTTTGTCCAGTCATTGGAGGGCTCCATTGTGCTCTGCTGTATGGGCTGATGCTGCCATTTCTCTCTGAACAAATTCACAGAGGAAATTACTGAAGCAAGACCACATCAGTCCCTCTGCCTCTTTCATTCCATCACCCATCACTGCTCTCCCTCTCGCTCTTTCTCTCCCTCTGTCTCTCTCGCTCCCTTTTTCCTCATCCATTCCCGCTGTCCAAGCACATATTATCCCCAAGAACAATGCAGTCTCCCTCTTTCATTCGCTCACTTGTTTTTCTCTCTCCCACCTTTGCAATGTTTCTGTTCTTCCTCCTGCTCTTTCATGCCCTCGCTTTTCAATGCTCATACCAGTTTACAGTGCTTCTGCTATTCTTCCTTTCTTTCATTCATTCGTTCTCTCTTTCTCTCTCCCTTCCGACACACACCTTTCCAAAGCTTCTGTTCTTACTCTTACTCTTCCTCCGTCTCATTTTTCAATGCTTCTACTCTCTGCACTGTGTTTACAGTGCTTCTGTCTGCTTGCTTTCTTCCTTTTTCAACCTCTCTCTCTCTCCCTCTTTCTCTCCACATTCTCCTCCATTCTATCTGTTGGAGGCACTGGAACAGATGTAGGTCCTCTTCTTCTGAGGGGGAGCAGAAGCTGTTTATGTGAAAAAATCTCTCTATGACCCACTTGCTCGCCATTCTGCTCTGCTGGCTTTATGCTCTTTCTTGATGATTTGGACAGACACACACAGGCACTCACACTCTGACATATATACACACATATATACACACATGTATCATACAGCCTCATTTATATTCCCCCTTAGAGCCACATGAGTCTCAGGAGCCAGAGTCTCAGGAGAGAGAGAGAGAGAGAGAGAGAGAGAGAGAGAGAGAGAGAGAGAGAGAGAGAGAGAGAGAGAGAGAGAGAGAGAGATTCTATAATTAGTGATATTTCTGTATATTATGTTTAGCTTTAAATATTACTGTGCATTACTTTGTTCTTGAAACAGTCCAGTAAAGCTGCTTGGTATTTAGACTTGAGAGGGCGAGAGACAGAGAGAGAGAGAGAGAGAGAGAGAGAGATTATTGGAGTGCATGTCTTTCAGAAGCTCTCTACTGGAGTGAGGTATACATCACAGCAGCAGAGATTTAATCTGTAATCCATGGAGATCTGCCTTTCAGCTGTAGAAATGATGCAAGGCCCTAAATACAGCCATCTGCAAAAATTTGGGCACCCTGGACAAATCACATATTTTATTGATTTTCTAAGTGGAAATAAGTATACATCCCCTACAGAGAATGCACTTCTGCAGATAATAGCACACAGTTGCTGTTAATTTGTTGAATCTAACATATTGGGGGGAAATATAACATAATATGTGACCTTTGCATAAGTTATGAGACATTTTATATTTATATATTTATGTTTTTCCCTGAAATGTTAAACTCAACAACTGAATAGAAATGGTATTCGAAAGCTTGAAAAACAAAAAGTACATTTGTGTTTGCTGTAGAAAATGAGTTATTATTATTACTTAACATATCATTTCACATAACAAAACATATCATTTCACATAACAAAACATAACATTTCACATAACAAAACATATGAAGAGTTAATGAAAATGAGATAACGATGTTGAGTGAATGCTCTCCATGCGTAGTATATGTAAATCAAATCATTTTGCTTAAAAAAACATTAAATACCACTCTCCGCCTCATTTGAATTATCACTATGTTGGCAAAAACCTCTAAACACCACTTCAGTTTGGCAGCAAAAGCCTCTATGTTTTGAGAACCAATCAGAATGCAAGATCGAATCATGTGACGCCGCGCTGAGGAACCGGCTTTTTTGTAAACAGCATTGTTAATGATTGCGTGTGCGAGAGAAACAGATAGTGTGTGTGTGTGAGAGAGAGAGTGTGTGTGTGTGTGTGTGTGTGCATGTGTGTGAGAAAGAGAGAGAGACGGTGTGTGTGTTCTTTTAAAGATTTATATCAGAATGTTTTGCATTGTTCTCTCTCATAGAGATTTTATTAACCTAAACTTTTTAAATCTGCTTTTTATGTTTTTATATAATTTTGTATCACACTGTAATATTATTAAACATTTTAATACTTCATGTATTTTGTTTGGTTTAATGTTGTTTTGTGAATTGTCTGGGTTGTGTATTGTGTATGGGGTGGGATTAGCTCATGAGCACAGGTGCATCTGAAAATGGATGTGTATGTATGAATGAACCGAACCCCCCACCCCACCACCACCACCCATCCAACCAAAACACCCCTTTGCTTATGTGTCATCATCATTTTCAGTGTTTCCAGCTGCAGCTTTGGTGATTTAGCAACTCTTTCCTATGTCTGTGTGGAAGACGTGGATGAGGTTTTTGCCAAAAAAAGGATCTGTAGATTTAGCTGGTACTGACGCAAAAAAATGTATTTGTTTAAAAGCAGTAAATTGGCTGAAGATACATTTCTTAAAGGAATACATTTTTTTCACCAACTAATAAGCTTATAATTGCCTTTAAAAGTAAATTGCTGAGCTTGAACATAGGAGCCTGATAGAAAATGTTCTTTTAAAAGAAAAGTGGTCAGGCGGATTTAGAGGCTTTTGCATCTGAACTCTTCATATCATTTCACCAGTGGTTTCAAACTTTTGCATACAACTACATGCCCCATTTGTATTGCACAGTTTATGTAATCTATATGTAATACGAATTTTGTAAACCTAATCCTAAACTCAACCTTGACCTTACACTCAGTTAACAAGAGCTGGCATGTGTACAAAATATCGTGTCACAATTTAATGTCCAGTCAAAATTCTCAAAGTTATTCAGTTTTCAGCATCAGGAAAAAAACTGAAATACATATTTAACAGAAAATAACACAAAAGCCACCAACACTGAGTTTGACATCAAGTCTATTATGTGTAATTTTTCCACTCTTTACTTTTGAGCATCCTACTGACCTTTAAGATTTTTTGACCTTCACCCCAGTAACCAAAAGGCAACCTTTTAAAAAAAATGCATATCATGAAAAGAATCTTTCCTTGTGGGAATCAGCACTATGCCCTTACTTCTACTCGTATATCCCATGTTTTCCTATCATTATGAGGACATTTGGTCTTCACAAAGGGCCAAATACCGGAACACACACGCGCACACACACACACACACACACACACGCACGCACGCACGCACGCACGCACACACACACACACACACACACACACTGGTCTAATTCCAGCCTTCCCATCCTCTGGGGAATAGAGAGAGTGTGTTTGCTTGATTAAAGGCTAAATAGGATTTTCTGTGACAGTTACATCTGAAGGTTTTGGCAAGATCGACACAGGCGGAAATGTCAAAGAGGCTGACTCAAGCTGAGCTCTCTATATATCCAGCTCCATGTTTTGTGCTTTTGGCATCAGACTGACAAAACACGCCACTTCCTAAATTTCTGGAATTAATCACCTCCTTCTGTGTCGTGTCAGACACTCTTCAAGTGTCGAGTACATTTTCTGCACTGAAACACATACGTGTGACTGGAGGAAGGGACGAGTGTGTGGGCAAAGATAAGAGTTTCCTCAAAAACCAAGGGCCGGTGTCAGTCGCAGGGACGGTGTGATTGAAGGGTGGGGGAATGATCTGAGCATGACAAAGAAATATGACTAAATGGGAGTGGGAGAAAATCAAGGTAAAGCCTTTTTATTGAAGGACCACTCATCTCCTCAGAACCTGCTGAGCCAGGAGAGCAGCAATAATCATAAAAAAATGCAAAAGGCCATAACCTCGTAGATTTAGCTTCTGCAGCGCAATGTTTTTGCTTCTTTCCTGTTTAGCCCTTCCGAACGTCTGGTCATTTATAGATGAGAAAACTGATAAAAAATTAAAATAGAAATAAATAAAACAGTAAAACTATAACAGTAAAGAAATATGAAATCAGCTATTTGTAATTTAAGATTATTAAATAAGACAAGCTAAAATCCGACAGCCAAATACAACGGTTGAATAAAATAATGAAAATAAAATCATTTAAAAAACTATATAAAACGTTTGCAGGCTGTGTAGAGGTGTTTAGAAATTAAGAGGTCGCGAGACTTTATCAAGCTGAGCTTTAGAGTGTCCTGCAGTAAATTCCTGGTCACTGGTGCTCTGTAGCTAAAAGCAGATGTTCCCTTAAGTACCTTACAAGTGATCCAGTCATTTTAGCATGTCTGATAAGTCCCATTGTTTCATAAGATCATGGGTGAAATACAGGGTAGCATAAGAATAAGTGTGCAGGAAAGATTTTTTTGTATGATCCCATAAAGGAAGAGATAACCTTTCAAGGTTTTTCAAAGTTATAAGAAACTTAATATAAGAATCGTAGACAGTGGTGGTGCAATGACTGGGCCCAGTGGGCCATGGCCCTCCCACTCCTTCAAAATGACTGGTTAAGTTTACTTACAGTGTTAAAATCTTGTGATTGAATAAACTAATACATGCTTCTGAAAATTCTACAGTTAGCACTGACATATCAAAAAGCCTAAAACATTGCTCAGCTATCCGCAGTGGAAGTTCAGTTTTCCCAACTTTTTCTGTGCTGAATATCACCAGTTCTGCTATGAGACACGGACTGACAACTCGGGATGACAGCAAGATATATTTGTTAAGTGTTTCTGCCCTGAACTACCAACACTTCCTCAGACACAGCTACAGTTTTCAGGGCTGAATCTTGGTGCTTCTAACAAGTTTTTCTATTGGAGTTTATGGAGTGTTACCTTTGCATGGTTATTTTACATAAAGGATGAATGTGCGGAGGACCATCACGTGGATTTAAGGATCGGATGCTTATAAACAAGAAAGTAGCCGAGCCCACCATAAATCGTAGAATTAGATCAAACTGAGCGTGACACAATCATCAATCAGCTCACAAACACTGAAGACGTAAGTGTTAGAGATCCAAAAATATTGAAGTGTTCAAAGCAGGAGATAAGTTTTTCCAATTATAAGCCCAGGTTTATGAACTCTGCTTGACTAATAAGCTGGTGTGCTTAGAGGATATGTAGCTTATTCCCCAGCCTGCAAGAGTAAAATCTGAATACAGCCAATAAAAGAACTTGGTGTGCCCTCCCAGAACAGCAGTCCTAATACAGCTGGTTTTTCAGTTTGAAGTTTTAATTTATTTGTAGGTACATTAAACCTTTAAAAGTCCTGCCGACTACAGGAAGCTTTGATTAGGGAGTTCCAGTGTTTAGGGAGTTCCAGTGATTAGGGAGTTGCCCCTGTGATCAGAAGGGTGTGGGTTTGAATCCCAAGATTGCTGGTTGCACCATTGAGGCACCCTTGGTTCTGCAAGGTACTGTCCCTGCACACTGCTCCCCGGGCACCCCGGGTTGGGGGCAGCCCCCTGCTTCACTTGATGAATGGGTTAAATGCAGAGAAAGAATTTTACGTCGTTCACACTGTGTGCTGTGGTGTAATGACTATAAGGGGCTACTTTACTTTAAAATATTCCTCTCCCAAGTCTCCTTTTAAGCAAGGTTCTTTTGGAAAACCAAAAATGGTTCTTTTGAAGACCAGGGTGTCCATCTCAGGTTCCTTCTCCTCATATTTTAAACCTGGGTATTGACTGGTGTGTTGAACCAGGTGTGTTTGAGCAGGACATCACCAAACTGGCCCTCCAGAACCAGAACTGGGCATTCCTGGTCTTTAGCATTGCTCAAAGAATGCGGTGTCAGAGAACATCTGCCTCTGCTTGATCTGTAAACCATAAGTGTGCCATTGAAGATTCCCACCATGTAGAATTAAAAAAAAAAGTATGTTGTTGCAATCCAAACAAACAAGAATCTCAAAAAAGGCACCTACACAGGAGAACCCACATTATTCTTTACTTCTGATATAAGTTACTGTGGAGTATTTTCACTCCAAGTAGCTTTAAAGCATTTCTTAAAGAGAAGTTAATTTTTTATTAATGTTTCACACAATGACACAAGGGCAAGGGCAGCAGCTGTGTTCCAGTGATGTAGAAAAATCAAACTCTTGATACATGCTTTTTCTTTGAACTGTGTTACAGTATGCTGTTATTGGGATCAGACAGTTTAATTCAGTGTCAGTTTAATTTGACCTGATCTGAACATAATGACTGATACATTTTAGCAATCAAGAAATGTTCAAATGAGTAATTGCTTAAATGTATGATTCGTTTTCAGTGGCTGAAAAGAATCTGCTTTAATGGTTCTTTTTTGGGTCAGCTTTTGAGTCAGCTTTCTGCATTCCCAAATCAGATTTTCAGGTGAGTGATGGCACCTCTACAGAGCCAGAGAACTCACATCTGCTCCTGCTTGATCACTTAACCTTCAGCTGTGCCAGTAAAGGACCAGACAATGTAGCCTAGCTTTGAGTGGCTTCTGGAGGATGGAGGTGGGCTAAGCAATAGCAGACATGCTCCCCTAATCTCTTTCAGCTGAAAATAAGCCAGTAACCAGAAATATCCAGCCAACGTCATCCTGTAGCTAGAAACTGACCACTGATGAAGAACTGCAGCATCAGGTCGGAATCAGAATCAATCAGAAAACTTTATTGATCCCGGAGGAAATTGCTTATTTTTACGACTGTACAGTCAGACCGTGACACAGAGACGAAAACAAAGTCTAAAATAAAAATCTAATAAAAATTAAAAATACTATCAATATATTGAGGTATTTATCCCATAGATAAATAACTTACAGCTAAATAATTTACTAGTAACCCAAACTGTGGTTTGGATTGTTTTCTATACCGAGTTACTGCACGTAAAAGAGATCAGTAGACATAAGCAGTGATACTGCACATTGCACAAAATAATAAGATATTGTACATAATGAATGATTAAGCACCCAATAAGAAATCACACATGTGAGTAGCAGCAGGTTCCTGTGCAAAAAATAATCTTTTGCACAGATTTATTGTGTGGATGTGTGACTGAGGGAGTCTGATGGGTGGTGATGGTAGGGAGGAAGGTCAGCTATCATCAAAACATCTTGAGGTCAGATGTGTCTAACAGAGTGGACAGTGAATGGACAGCGTTTAAAAAACTCCAGATGCACTGCTGTGTTTGTGAGTTGCCTTGAATGCACCTACAACAAACAAATATGAGGCTTTGACTTTTGGTGTGTCCCGAACTAAGGGTGTAAACAGAGCTTATTATTGGAGTGGAAACCAAACCACATGTGACAGATACTGAAGCAAATAGAGGTGGATTTTGCAATAATATTCACGCCCTCCTGGTCTATTTCAGACCTAATCATATCTGATGAGTGATGAGTATTCGCAAAATGTGCACAGGAAGTTTCAAAATTCAAGATTTAAGATTCTTTATTTGCCACATGCACAGTCATACAAGTGAAATGTGCAGTGTAGTGAAATGTAACCCTGAAACCTCTGTAAGACAAAATAGCGTAAAGCCCTTTTTTTCAGGAGATCTGCTGCATTAATAGGTGGGTCGTGAGGAAATTAAAGGCTAGGACGAAATAATAATAATTATGTTGGAAAATATATTCAAATAAACATTACAAATGTAAACAAGAATAAACAAACAGTTACAAGTATATTTCTGGGCAGCATAGAGTGTTTTATATTGTTCTTGTCTCTGTGTCTCTGTGTGGCTGTGCGGTCGTAGCATAAGCAGTTTCCTCAGGGATCAATAAAGGATTATGATTCTAATTCTGAAGCGAGAACTGAAGTGTGCAAATAGAACATTTATGGTAAAGTGCAGTGTGCTAGTAGCTGTTGATGTGTATAGACATAAATGACAGACGGCAGGTTAGATACACTGCGGTAAAGAGTAGAGATGGTGTTATAATGAAGGGTTTAAAGTTGTGGTGCCATGTCCTGCTTAAGCAGTCCCATGGCCTGAGTATAGACGCTCCTCCTGAGTCTCTCAGTTCTGGCCACAATACCCTTGAAGATTCAGAAAATGTTCTGTCTCTACAAAGAGTCTTACTGTACTTTACACCTTAGGATGCTATGTTGTTCTGTTCTGTCAGTATTACACAATACACAAACCATCATTAGATATTTGCTTAAAGCACTTTTAAGTATCGCAGGTCTTAGTGATAATCACAGTGGGGTGGGGGAGGTGATGGGGTTACATATTCAGGAAACAAACTCCTGCAGAGGTGATTGGATTCAAGAACAAAAGGAGCTGAGCCATGCTAAGCTCAGCTAACACTGCTGGCGTGACCTGTATTAAAGCCGAGTCCTTCTATTCAGCCCGCTGTTACATTAACTGTGGGAGGCAGCCTTACAGAGTAATTATGCAACACTACAGAATGATGAGTCATGTGCTCTAACTGAACAAGAATTAAGATCCGCTATGCGGGTCAGTACCAGAGTCTTGATTCCATTTTTTAAGCCTGCCATATGTTCATTAAGCTCTGCAATCAAATCAGCTTTTAACTGTCTGACTGAGCCACCTGTACCTTTTATGACGCAGATGTGATGAAACCGATTGCACAAAGTCAGAAGTTGCTCCTGAAGCAGTCTGCCACTTTTATTGTTTAACCACCAGAGAGGTCTTTACGGGATACAACCTAAAACCCCTCGGATACAGAGTAAAGCCCTTGTTTTTTCAGGAGATCTGCGGCATTATTAGCTGGTTGGTGATTCTCTTTGATCAGCGATATGACAGAGCAGTCTGACCTCTCAAATAAAGAGCACCGAGCCCTTGAATTTCTCACCACACACCAAAAGAGAATGAACTATTTTCACCAGACATTTGGGACCGGAATTATCTGTTCTTCACTGATGTTTTTACTGCATATGTCTGCAGAAAGTTCATTAATACAGTGCAGCAGTGTGGATGATACTGTTTCAATTACCTGAGGGAAACCCTTAGGGCCTTCTTGGCCTTTAGAGAGGGTCTAATAAATGCCTATCCTGGTTAGTTAATTTTTATTTTATAGAATTATGAATATACTCTGCAACAACTGTAGTAGCACTCTTGTTTCATTATTAAGTTTTGGTCGGAACAGGCTCTCAAAAGTCTTGAGTGCTGGCCCAGTTATCAGGAGTTCAAAAGTGTGACTGAGAGAGCAGAACAGGCTTTGCTCTCTCTAGGTGGGAAGAATGGTCTTTTTCTCTCCCCATCATTTAGCACAGTGCTAGCCAGCAGAGGACCTAGCGATTAGCATTCTCCTCCAAATGTGTCGAGCTGTCTAACGACACTGTGTTCACAGCAGTTTGAAAAGAATGGCTGATTTAAAATGACTATGAGAAGCATATTCTAGCAATGCATGTTGGCCCACCAGTGTTGGTGGTCTTGTTTGATCAGCTAGAACACAGGATTTACCTTTGGGAGAGTTTCGGTTGGAGGGGTTAAATTATATTTAAAAAAACGCCCAACAAATATTAATCCAATCAGATTTTTTTTCCACAATATCTGAGTAGTTATTCACTACTTGTCAGATTTTCCTATTGAGATGTTAGTAAACATTGGGCCAGCTGGTGGGCTAGTGGTTAGGGAGTTGCCCCTGCAATCAGAAGGTTGTGGGTTTGAATCCCAACTACTAGTGACGCCACTGAGATTCCCTTGAGCAAGATTCTGTCCCCACACACTGCTCCCTGGGCGCCCCTCGGTGGTGACAGCCCTCTGCTTCACTAGGTGAATGGGTTCAACACAGAGAAAGAATTTAAAATTGTTCACACTGTGTGCTGTGGTGTGTTTACACATGACTATAAGGGGCCACTTTACTTTACATCATAGTTGTTACTCAACAACTTTCCAGAGCTTAACAAGAATAAAAATCTGCAGTTTATGACATACATGGATAAGTGGTAAAAAGCTGTGGTGTGCAAAAAATGGTAGTTTAGCTGAGCAAGCTCTCTCCTTTGTCAGACCTTCAGACGCTTAGCTGAGGTCCCAATATGTCAAAAGAACAATTGGTATGATGTGGAAATGACAGTGGAATCAACTAGCCCAGTTATGGGAGTAAAATTATCTCCATCACCTTCAGGAAGTTCTAGATACATCACTGCCGAGACGGCTGCTCATGATATCGGACGGGAGGACTAAAAATTACATGATGCACAGACGCACCACATTTGAAAGGCCCTTCACTTTACTAAAAGACTCTGTATAAAAAGCAAAAAACAAAATTCCCCTTTCGTGGGTGAGACAGTCTTTTTAAAAGTAGAGGGACTATGGCAGGGGCTGGTGAATAATTAGCAACAATTAAATATTTTAATACTTTATGTTCTTTGATATGAGGTGGGGTAAACAGGAGCCCGATGCCTGGACACCTTACTAAAGGAATCACTCTGGAAGTGCAACAAGATATATGTCTCTTAAAATATACCGATACAACATGCAATGTACTAGTTTTTGTGACAGCTCTCTGTGTTTAACCG
>JBBPCX010000114.1:24008721-24018994 GCA_037974365.1 Hydrocynus forskahlii | reverse complement strand
TCTTTGATATGAGGTGGGGTAAACAGGAGCCCGATGCCTGGACACCTTACTAAAGGAATCACTCTGGAAGTGCAACATACATGGTAAGATATATGTCTCTTAAAATATACCGATACAACATGCAATGTACTAGTTTTTGTGACAGCTCTCTGTGTTTAACCGATTCACCAAGTGAAGCAGCGGGCAGCCAGGAACACAGCGCCCGGGGAGCAGTGTGCGGATGGTACCTTGCTCAAGGGTACCTCAGTGGTGTCACTAACAGTCCTGGAATTCGAACCCACACCTAAGAAGCACTACAGCAGTTCTAGTGAACCATAGCAAGCACCTAAGAGCAGCTTCTTTTGTACATTCACTTTTTCTCATAAAAATAACAATACCTATCTTAGCCATAGGTTTAGAGCCCTCTCCCCAGCTCCACCCTGAATTAGAAGGTCAGATTAAGAGCAGCTATATGTTTAGAGCCCTCTACCCACCTCCACCCTGAAGGAGAAGGTCAGATTAAGAGCAGCTATAGGTTTAGAACCTTCTCCTAGCTTCCACCCTGAAGTAGAAGGTCAGATTAAGAGCCGCTATAGGTTTAGACCCCTCTCCCCACCTCCACCCTGAATTAGAAGGTCAGACTAAAATGCAGCTATAGGTTTAGACCCCTCTCCCCACCTCCACCTTGAAGGAGAAGGTCAGATTAAAATGCAGCTATGGGTTTAGACACCTCTCCCCACCTGAACCCTGAATTAGAAGGTCAGTTTAAGAACAGCTATAGGTTTAGACCCCTCTCCCCACCTCCATCCTGAATTAGAGGGTCATATTAAAAGCAGCGATAGGTTTAGACCCCTCTCCCCAGCTCCACTCTGAAGGAGAAGGTCAGATTAAAGGGCAGCGTGTTCAGTGACTACATCTGTAAAGAGCTGTGCTGCCACCTGGTGGTCAATGTTTGTATTAAAAGTTTATCCCACTTTGTGGCGCTTATCACCAGCTGCACCTGCAGCCTCTCACCACGTTCAAAGCCCTGTGGGTATTTACTGTGGTTTGTATGAGATAGCTCGAGTTATGAATTATACCATTCATTTGGAATTTCGTTTGAAGGAGTTTTGTAGAATTCAGAGCCAAAAGTATCTTTTGTAGAACAGCATTAAAAGAATGAACTTGAATAACAAGAGCGAAGACGGTCTTTGACATTTTCTGTATTTTGAGGATAAAAGTGACTTTTTATCCTATGAAATCCTGCCTTTTAATACTGTTTCTAGATTAATGTATTTATGTTCATTTTAGTAACTCAGTCATTAAATCACTGTCTCTGTCAGATCCAAACTTAATTTATTATATGAGGCAAGAGGGACTCCAAATAAAATAATAATATTACAATTACCAATATAAATAATATTAACCAATAGAATTCATATTGTACATTTTGATGATGGTGATAATAATAATAATAATAATAATCATCATCATCATCATCATCATAATAACATGTATGGATGTAAGTATGTAATACAGTATCACTGATAATGAGAGCTAGTGAAGCTAAACAACAGTTAGTTATAAAACAGTGTCACAACTAATGCAAGCTCCAAATGAAAAGAATGAGAGAAGTCCATAGTCTGTATCCCCAACGTGTGTGTGTGTGTGTGTGTGTGTGTGTGTCTCTCTCTCTCTGCCCTGCAATGAACTGGCAACCGGTCCAGGGTGTTTCTCCATCTTTCACCTTTTGAGTGCTGGGATAGACCCCAGCACCTCCTAGTTCCAACCTAGTTTAGGAAATGCGACTCAGAAAACAGATGGACATAAGTATTATCACGTATTCCATTATCATGCAGATTTTTGTTCTCGTACTTTGTTCTTGTAAATTTGCCACATTTGATACAGCCTCCTTTCATTAATCCCATCCCATTCCTAAACTTTAATCTGGAGTTGCCCTCCCATTCTGTGGCTATGACATCCTATGCTCTTCTGGGAAGGCTTTCTAACAGACTTTGTCTCGGGGAATTTAAGCCCACCCAGTCAGGCACCAATACTGGACTAGAACGCCTGGACTAGAATGATGTCCAACTGGTTTGAGGTCAGGGCTTTTTAAAAAACAAAAGAGCTACTGTGTTTTTATTTAACCATAACAATAGGCTGGTTCCCAGGCAGTGACTCAGCCCAATCCTGGACTGTATTTTGCTTCCAGCGGAGAGTCACCTTTCAGAATGCTGTGTTGTTCAGATTCAGACTTGATACATGTTTGGAGAAAAAACATTAAGTCATTTTAATTTGAGGGTGAAGAATTTTACAAAAGCCCCAGAATCCTCCATATTTAGTAAACTGTTGGAATCACAGTAATTTCTTTTTTGCTTGACCCATTCCTACTTGTATTCTCTGGCTAACACTGAAGCAAACACAATGGTGGTGTGAGTATTCAAACAGACACAAGTATAGTGTCTATTTCTATAGTAGTGTAGTTCAGTAAAATTCTGATGAACTTTACTGTCTAAAGGCTGCATGGCCTGGTGCTATTCGTTGGACCTTTGCAAATGCGGCACAGTGGTGTTGACCAGGAAAGGGCCTTCACAAAGTTAGAAGCATGTAATTGTCTAAAATGTCTTTGTATACCGTAGCATTAACATTAACATGGAATTAAGGGAACCAAAAAAAAGACCCAGACAGTTATCCCTCCTCCACCAAACATTACTGATTAGTTAACATTCTCCAAAACAAAATGAATCCATCAGACAGACAGATAGTGACGCGTGATTAATACTTTTAGCATGGGCCCCACTGTTCCCTATTTGGTCCATCTGAAAATGGATAGCTGCCTTTTACATTGTGTGATTATTTCATACTGAATTAACCAATAGAAGTTACCCAATAGTACTTATTACATTAAATGTTAAGATTGTGTCCTTTTTTTCTTCTTCCTCCAAAACGATAGGAAATTCAATCAAAATCAGGTGGGTTTATTTCTTTATTTCATGTTGCCTACATACCATGATTATCTTTGTGTCTCGTGAGAAAACAAAATGAAGTGTGGCTCACAAAATACAGATTTCCTTTGCTCATAATCATATTATTTTTTTTACAGATAAGTCATTTCATAATGAAAAAATAATGGAATTCATTCTGGTACATATCACGTGAAAAGAAGGTAGTTGATGAGAGATATAAACATGAAAAAAAAAGTTTAAACTTTAACCTCTCTAAATGTGACGAGGAAATAAACCTATATACATACAATATGCTCCTGAGATTTAGATACTTTGAGTTGCGACACCTACAGGCAATACCAGAAAACAGAACGTTATTTCACAGAGCCATACCTAAACCTGGCACTGAGTACATTTCACATCCTGTTCTTTATGTAGAATCTATGATACTATGCAGTTTGTATTTTGTGTTTGCACCGAGTCAAATCACCTGAGGAAAAATTCGGACACCCATCACAATATCTTGGAGCCACCGCATAAGAAAATACCAGCAATATTAAATATACATTGATACGATTTAAGTGTTTTCTGACAGCCTAAGTGTGAGATTCTTAACAGATTTAGGTCAAACTTGATTCTGGTAATGTTAATTAGCTTTTATAATATACCAAATCTCTAAATTAAAAAAATGTAAAAGCTACTATTTTTAATATTTAACTAAAAGTATAGGTCAGTTCTCAGACAGTGAGAAAGCCCAGTCCTGGACTGTGTCTCCATTCAGAATGCTGAGTAGTTCAAGACCAGGCTTGATCCTTGTTAGGGAATTAAACACCAAGTCATTTTGAGAGTTATACATTTTATGGAAGCCACAGAATCCTCTTATTTGACAAACTCTGTTGAAAATAACCACAGTAAATAAATAAATGTATTTTTATTTGTCTGATCCATTCCTACTTGTATTCTCTGGGTTGTACAGAGAATAGTGTGAGTGTGAGTTGAATTGACACAACAGTAATGCAGTTCAGGAAAGTTGCAGGTCATTGTCATCTATATTTTAGTCTTAACACTCATCAGTTTTGTGGAAGTTCATATAAACTTTGCTGTTCAAAGACTGTGACATCAGTGGCTACACAACCTGGTGCTCTTTGTCTGAGGCCATTTCACCTCAGACAAAGAGCTGAACTGGTGTTATCAGATGTCTGAAACCTAACACTGTCCTAATATGTCCTAAACCATACATGCATGATATCTACCTGCTACAGTAGCACACGTGGTTAATAGACACTGGGCATAGGACTAATTATATAAAAATTAGTCAATTCTGATAATGAAACAGGAATTCTTCTGTTGATTTCTTGACATTTTAACGCTACATGTTCAAATTTTCCAAATCTGAGGTACAGTATTGAAAATGTCCTTCACTCCTAAAAAAAAGGTAAACGGTACCTTGGTGTGCTGCATCATAGTACAAGAAACTTTTTCAATGTTTAACATCCACATAATGTAAAAGCTGCAAGTCCCGATACCAATTAAAATGTTTTTCATAAAAGCATACACATGAGCCAAGAACCATTATGGAACCTTGATTTTAAGAGTGTTTAGCAAATTTGTTTGGCTTTTTCCCTTTGTAACCGGGGTATATTCCCCATATAAAATCTAGCAAACAGTATCCTTGACCTATCTTTGTAATCTTCTAATGCAGAGGCTCCAAGATCTGGCGTTTGTGGTATTAAACCCCAGGGACTAAGCAGGGAATGACCCTGTGATGTTTTTGTACCAGTTCTGTATTCACATTGCTTTGTTTGGAGTTTATACTCTGTTCAAAACAGGTAAACCCCCGGATGTAGACCGGTCTGTCTAGTACTAGACTGGTGGCCATGCTCAACACGGAGAAACAACAAGTCCATGCAAAGTTCGCTGTTGTGCCATTGTCCTGTTTAGTTTGCTAGACAGCAAAATTAGACCCTCATTCTGCATTTCTTGGATAGTGAATCAAAATATACAAACACAATCTTTCTGGATCATAACTTTGGTGACACGTGGCATTCTCTGCTCCTCTATATTGCTCTGACAATGTACAGACGCTGAATAGATCCCAAACACATGCAGCCGAAACATACGCATATGTGTACATACACACATGCACACATTCGCACACTCATGAAGAATGACTGACGGTAACTTGTGTGTGTGTGTATGTGTGTGTGGAGGAGTGACACCAGTACACAAGAAGCAATGACACACTGTCGCCACTAGACGAAGTCTCTTAAAAAGCTTCTCTCTGTTCTTCGACTGGAGAACGCAAAATGCTAATAATTAACACAGAAATACAAACATAAAGTCTTTTTCATTCTCATAAAGGAAAATGTGTTTGACGATCCCAGCTGTTTTTTGTGGCAGAGCCTTTTCTTCTCGCTCAAACAGCCTTTATGTGCTGCGGCTCCTGTGCATTTCCTTGCCAGTTCATTCACATCTTGCTGGGGATGAGACATCATATTCCACCTCCTGCTGAGTCCAATAGCTTTGAAGAGTTTGTCTCCTTTTGTGTGTGTGTGTGTGTGTGTGTGTGTGTGTGGTGCTCAGATGTCCGTAGACACTGTAACGTCTGATATGTGTAGATCAATGTGCTCTAGTGTGTGTTGGTGTCGGGGGTGGAGGCAGAGGCGGATGCAGGGGTTGGAGGGGTAGAAGCTCTGGAGGTGCTGGATGTTTTCTCCAGACTTGGGCTCTCTGGGGCTTTGGGCAGGACGCGGGCGCCCAGTCCAGTTTGGGCCGGTTTGGGCTGGGCTTGCAGGCCAGGGCTGCAGATGAGGTGGTGCCGCTCCCAGTCTTTGTGCTGGCAGAAGGAGCCGCAGTAACGAGCAGCATTACAGCCACTGCAGGTCTCACTGGCCTTCCGTCCACAGTTCCAGCAACACTGAGGAGAGAGGAGGGGGAAATGATCAGCATAACATACCCATTGCCGAACCATTGCTTACTGTTAGATCTCAGTTAGGGGAAAAAATACCTGCAAACCCAAATAGTTGTCATGATTCTACACGGATATTAGGACTATTCATGAATCAGCCATTACAATAAAACCAGCTGCCTAATAGTGTATAGCTGCCAAAACAGGTCTGACCCTTCCAGTGATACACTCAAGTCAAGTCCAAATGTATTGGTGTGCTGTGGCATTTGGCTCATTTGCAGCAGATCCTTTATGTCCTGTAAGTTGTGAGGTGGGGCCTCTGTGGATTGGACTAGTTTGCCCAGCACATCCCACAGATGCCCGATCAGATTGAGATCTGGGGAATATGGTGGCTAAGTCAACACCTTGAACTCACATCCCTCAAACGAATTCTGAACAATTTTTCTAGTGACTTCTTTTTATCCTGCTGAAAAAGGCCGCCATCATTAGGGAATGCTGTTGCATAAGTGGTCTGCCACAATGTTGGTAGGTGGAACAGGTGGAAGTAACAACTACATGAATGTCAGGTGCAAGGTTTCCCTGTAGAACACAGAACTGCCAGCTCACCTTCTTCACGTAGTCCATCATTACCAAGTCACTCACATTCTTACACTCACCCATATTTTCTAATATATCTCACCCCTTGACAGGTGCCAAAAAAATCAGTCATTTTCATGTGACCCGTCACTGGTTTTAATGCTGTGGCTGATCAGTGTATTTCAGCATTGAAAAGCTGATGCTGATTCATCACTGATATATGGTTAGTAGATTCAGGGCTAAAAATAGGCAACATTTCTATTCATGTTTAAAACACTGCATGTTAATAAATTTTTCAGGAAATCAAAATGTTCTAAAAGAGGTAACGAGAAACATCTGTTCTACATTATGTGCTTGCTAATATAATGTAGGGTTCTAATATCATTTGGAAATACTCAAATAAGATGAGTTTTTAATCTTTTGTCATCACAAGCTGGTCGAGTTACAGCACAGGAGGACAGGGGGCAGCACAAGCACAGTGGCTAATGCTGTCGGCCTCAGAAGATTGGGGGCTCAATCCTCATCCATGCAGCATGCGCCATGTAGGACTAAAAGTCCTTTAGTACACCTCTGAGCACTGTATTTCCCTTCCACTCTATCTTACAGGAATACAGCGTCTGCTTAATGCCTAAAAATCAAAGTCAGATGTTTCATATTTTGTAAATACTGAGTTTTCAATGTCAGATCACTGTTTAACATTGTTTATATTCTCATGTTGAATCAATGACCAGTACAATAAGCAAGATCAGTGCAAATTCAGCAACAGACAATTCAACGGTTTTGAACAACATCAACTCAATACTGCTTCAAAGTTAGCAATCTGGGCCTATTTTAGTGATATGAAACATATGTATCCCAACACATTGGGTATATTGTCTAACTTCAAAGTCTCCTTCTTGATATGATGATCGGGTTTTGCTTACAAAACACAGTTTGACAGTTTTTTTAAACAACTGTTTGGAAAGCACATAATAAAACAATTTCACCTGTGGTTTAAACATCTGAGTGCAGATGAGCACTGACATCAAAACCACCAAACCAGATCTGGCCTTTATTCTATTCTAGCCTTGACAAATACTGTCACAAGTAATTACTGTTGTCTGTATATAAATTGAGTGTGTAATGTATATACATTGAACACTGTCCAAGAGTATTAAGGACTGGGGAAAGACCTCCTTATGTAGAAGGTTTGAAACGGTTAAGTTATCAAATTACAAAGCACTGTTTATTTCATTGTATGTATTCTAATGTTTGTCAAACAAACAAACGCCCACTTCTCAAATAAATTGCTTTATACAGTGCTGTGCCAAAGTCTTAGGCACCTCTGCAAATTTTTTGAAGCCATTTATATCAGCAGTGGGTTTCTTTGTGCCAGCAAAAATACAAGCAAACATTAGAATACATGCACACAAACAAGAAAGCAGGAAAAAGTATCAAGATTTCCTTTTTTTTTCTTTCAAAAAAGTAGTAAAATTTTATGAGCTGGTTAGAACACCATAGGTTTGGTTCCAGATTTCTGCTCTATGCCTCCAGTCATTGTATGGATTTATAAAATTCACACAATTAAAAAAAAATCACATAAGATTGATAAAATTTATTTAAAAAAAAACCCAACACACCAAATGTCATCTAATGAAGTAAAAAGAGCCAACTCAGGAATTTGATGGCCGCTACAAGTAATAACGTATACGTTCACAGATACGAATCCAATCGCAGAGTACAATTAAATTGATGTTTAATGAATAACTAAGTTGGCAAAGGCAAGAAGCAATATCCAAAACGTAGCAGAGTCCAAAATCCAGTGAATCCAATACCAAGGCAACTAGAACAAGTCCTCGAGGCGAAAGAGAAACACAGGAAAGTCGAATGAGAACCACTCAGTAGCTAGAGAGGGCCCGTATACTTTGCACAGAAGGCTTGTCTCTTTGGTCTACATGTACTCTTGGCCCTAAAACTCAGGTGATCCTGATCTTCTAATTAAGGGCTTGTGCAAAACTCCGGGGTGGATCTCCGGTTGGCTGTCCCTGACTCTAACTCCGATCCAGGGCCAAGCCTTACAAATACTAACTTAACATTGACAGTAGTAAACAGCTTTTAACTTTAATTTTCCCAGGTGCCTAAGACTTTTGCACAGTATTGTACATCGTTTTCTCTAGCCTTTGTATTGTACATAAGTACATACTGTACTGAAAAATAGACAAATCAATGGAAATGAAGGGACACAGGCATAGGAGACAGGTATACAGACTGATGGAGGGACAGACGTACCTCGCTGGAGTCCTCCTGTTCGTTGATGACCTGAATGGCGTCCTCTGTGGCTTTTCTCTTGGCCTCTGCCAGAGTTTTCTCCATCTTGGCCCTCTCTGCAGCAATCATCTCAAAAGCCTTCTGCTCTGCCTCTGCCACAGCCTTCTGCACCTCATCCATCGCCTGCCGCTTCACCTCGTTCACTGCTTCCTCTAAAAAGGTCATACAAGAGGAAGAGGTCTGAACCATGTCTAATTGACTTATTTTCTAATGCTGGGCAATGATTAATTTTTAATCATGATTAATTGCATTGTTATATTGTTAGAAAATTATATCATTAATTATATAATTAGTGTCTTGCACACTTTTGGTTTGAAAGTACTGCTACATGAACAAAAGTGCAAGAACATTTGGTTAACAAACACTTTAAACAAATAAGGAGCTTTTTAACAGCAGGGTTCCCTTTAACACAGTTACACAGTTACAGTTCAAATATTTCTGTAAATCTCAACTTAATCATTCATGTAATCAAATCAAAGCTATTTGCCACTGCAGGGCATTCACGTTTTATCTAGTTTGTTATAGAAAAACAAGTTCCCCTCAGAGTCCAGAGCATTATAGCAGCTGCAAAGGGGCACAAGCTCCATATGAAAGTCTATGTATATAATATGGACAAAAATAATGGGACGCCTGACCCCTGCGAAAACCAACCGAGACATAGAACTGCGAGCCCCACAAGCCCAAAAAAGCAACAAACTTTCAAAATAGGATTTTTTAAAAACCTGCATTAACGCACAACATAATAATTGTCGGCGTGAAGTAAATAATGCGCTGACGCCCTATTATTTTCACAACGTTAGTAAACATTAAGATACCCCTTAAGGGCTACATGTGTGAATGAGTTGACTCTTGTGGAATGGGGCTTCATACTGCATGCTGAACACAAACCCGCTGTATTTATTTCTTTCAGCCTTGGAGTTCTACACTAGAAATGAAGCAATGGCACCTAAGGAAATGCATAAAGCTTACAGAAAAGGACATGCTTATAGAGATGTAATATTGAAAGTGAGGAACAGGTGTTGGGGGGGGGGGGTAGTAAACAGGTTTCCCAGGGTGCATCTGGGTTGCCGCCCTTACCAGCTTTCCTCCAGATCTCATCAGGCACATATCCAGGAGCAGCACGCAGAGAGAGCTCCCGCTGGGGATCTGAAACACAGAGAGAGAGAGAACATTAACACCACACGCCAATGTGGGGGAGACAGAGAGAGAGAGAGAGAGAGAGAGAAAGAGAGAGAGAGAGAGAGAGAAAATCATACAGGCCGCAACATTTTGTGGTACTGAACAATCATTGTTAATTCATTATTTACCAGTATTTATTTTTTTGGTTTGTTATTTTTACTTTATTAATGAATAATAATATTTACACTGTTCATTTTCATAATTCAATCAAGTTTTATTAACATTAATCAAACACAAACAGTAATATTCCTATTGTTCTATTTCTTCTTCACTGTTTTGGCAAAATATAACATTCTTGCTTATACTGCGCTGTTGAACTGCTGAACAGAGAGAGAGAGAGAGAGAGAGAGAGAGAGAGAGAGAGAGAGAGAGAGAGAGAGAGAGAGAGAGAGAGAGAGAG
>JBBPCX010000114.1:23987854-24008621 GCA_037974365.1 Hydrocynus forskahlii | reverse complement strand
GAGAGAGAGAGAGAGAGAGAGAGAGAGAGAGAGAGAGAGAGAGAGAGAGAGAGAGAGAGAGAGAGAGAGAGAGGAGGAAAGAGGAAGACGGCAGGGTCAGCAGTGATCAGCAGTGAAGAAGAAGACTTGGTTTTGGGCAGGAGTTGGTCACAGATGGCAGTAGTGAGTGAGAGCCAGAACTGTGCCCTCAAACAACACACACTCCTACTGTAGCAGCCTGGACACGAACGTGCAGCACCTGCTCACTCAGCAGGCAGGCAGGCGCGTGCACTCACACACACACACCCTTGTGGTCATTAGTCAGAGCTGCCAGGCAGTGGGAGCACTGCTGTAGTACCACAGACCACCCCAAGGGGGCGTTTACTGCACTGATGTCAGTGACCACAAAAACAGCAATGGACAAACAAAACAATGGACCATCTCACTCATGTTGATTTACATTGCCACTACTACCAAGTGAAATCTCTTGTCATATTAATCATGTTTGTTTTGCATATAAATACAATAATAACTTAGATTGTGTTTATATATGTTGGTGGTCCAGTGGTTAGGGAGTTGCCCCTGCGATCAGAAGGTTGTGAGTTCAAATCCCAGGACTGCTAGTGAGACCACTGAGGTTCCCTTCAGCAAAGAACCGTCGCCACACCCAGCTCCCCGGGTGCCCCCTGCTGCTGGCAGCCTACTGCTTCACTTGGTGAATGGGTTAAACGCAGAGAAAGAATTTCACACTGTTCTTACAGCACTGTACTGTGCTGTGTACAGACGTGACTTTAACAGGCCACTTTAAAACATATATTTAATATTTTGTCAATCTTTTTCTCTACACACGCAAGTTTTTTTAATGTTTTATTTAATATGTTAAGCAGTGCGCAAGAACAAGAAGCTATGATAATATAACAAGAAGTTTCCATTAGGTTATTTGCAATCTAACTCATCTATTTATAGCAATGATATGTTGTTGAAGAAAGTGATTCCAAACCGAAAAGAACCTCTGAGTCAGACAATGAGCCAACAGACTCACCGGAGCCGTGTCCCTCAGCAGACAGAGGGCTGTGTGTTTTGGAGAAAGGCGCTGTCCCAGGAACTGCTGTGCTCTTGCGTGGCCCGTCCTGCTGGTTGGAGCGTCGCCTCCAGTAATTCAGCTCCTCGCGATCTGATTCCTGACAGCGTCGCAGGACACTGACTGAACGCCTTGTCTTCTCCACCATGTCCACGATGCAGTTCAGCACCTGGAACCAACACATATTACTTTAGAACAAACTATAACCAGATGACTGATCAATAAGAATAAAGTGATGATTCTTTAGCAACTCCAATGCATTATTAGTTAACTTCTATTAACTTATACATGTAAAATACATGCATGGTACCAATTTCTATGAATATATTATATTAAATGCAACATATAGTAATACGTGAATAAATCATGCAGTTAAGAGGGTAAGGAATGACAGTGTAGGCCCAGTATGAATATATTCAAATTCATTTAGGCTCGACTAAAATATGTAAAAAATCTAAAATGTAACAAGAGAGCTTGGGTAGTAACAGATCACAACAAAGCTCTCTTTGTCTATTGTCATGGGGAAATTTTATTTGAAGTGTCAGTCTTCTAAAATGAATCCCAGTATGACTCTATGAAATAATCCAAGAACTGTAACTCTGCATATGATTGATGTAAGTGTTTGAACACCACCTAACCTGCAGTTCATGAACAGAGAGATTCTTTTCTTTGTTTAGACCTTGCTGAATGTCTGATCAAAGTGTAGCCAGAAGATCTTAGTGTGTATAATGAACTGCTAAGTAGTTTTTACATGATCCAGGTGTCTCCACTCATCAGCCCACTCTCTCTCCGTCAGTCTGTGGTCCACTGGCTCCTCATGGTAGCCGCCATTACTGCCTGATCACACAAACACATAATTCACAGTTCAGACATTATAACACACCACACTATACACTATACAATATACAATATACACTGATCACCTGACTGTACAACGTATCTTCAGAAACACTACTGAAGCTAAATGGTAAAGAAGGTAAAGAGAGAGAGAGAGAGAGAGAGAGAGAGAGAGAGAATACAAGTTGGGACAAAAGGTAAACAGCAAGAACAACAGAAAAGGGACAGAAGGAGAGAAAGGAAGAAAGAGAGAAAGAGAAAGGAAGCCAGCAGGAGAGAGGGAGGGAGAGAGAGATAGAGAGAAAGAAAGTGAGAGAGAGAGAGAGAAAGAGAGAGAGAGAGAGAGAGAGAGCGAGGGAGACACAGAGGGAGATCTTCTGATGAAAACCAGACTGAAAGCACCACAACAGACACAAACCACATCTGGAACTCAGCTGTCAGAATATGCTCCTCACCCCAGAGTGCACTCACACACACACACACACACACACACACACACATTCTTTCAGGGAGCCGCTCCGGCTGAGCAGAGTAGGCCACTTCTAAACAAAGTGAGGCTTGGATATAAGGCTCTAACAACACACTTGCACATGTACACATACACACACACACAGGCCACCATCAGCGCTGGGATGTTTCTAGTCCTATTAGAGTTCAAAAGCTCTCAGATGACTCTAGTGAATGTCGAGTGCAGTGCAGATGGAACTGGCTGGAGCTCAGCACTCAGCACTGAACGTATAAAGGCATGATTTAGCTCTCGCCTGTGTCACCCCACTTAAACAACCCACCGTTTTACTCTCCTCTCTGCCTCTGGAGTTACTCTGAATGAGGGGGGGTTTACTCTGTAAACTTCACCATCCATCATGACCAGTTAGCCAAATTCATTCCTTCCATTCATCCATTTGGCCAGTCGAGTCACATTAACCACCTACTTCATCTCACTGCATTTCTAAACTTTAGGGACTAGCTTGTCTCAGGTTGGCCACGGGGCTGCTGCTGTAAACTGAATGCCAGTGACTACAGTGTTTACCTGGCAGCCGTGGTCTGTCCTTCAGTTCTCGCAGCTCCAGTATGCGATGCGGCTCTCGGTAAAGGTGAGGTGTGCTGATGTCATCCAGGGCGTAGTGCTGCAGAGGGGGCGGTGTTGGGTGAAGCTGGGCCGGAAGAGGCAGGGGGTGGGCCGGGCTGTGCCTGGGGGCCGGGCTGATGGTGCAGATCCGCTTGGCTGGAGGCTCCAGTGGGGCAGGAGGTCGCTCATGAAAGCCATTTTCTTTGCCTCTGATTGGAGAAAAGAAACAACGAAGGGGAATGATGATCCTACACAAGCACTGTCAGGTAAGTTGCCTGCCTATACACACTTTCTATGTCTGATTCAATACTCTTTATTTGTCACATATACTTTTATACCAGTACATCATCACATGAAATGTGACAAAAAAGTGTAAGCTAAATCGGAGCGTACAAATGTAATAGTAACAGTCACTTCTGTTCAGATGGTCCATGTCAACCTGTGAACCACAAAGAAGCTGTACTTCAGAAAGTCTTAGGGCCCTTATTCTAAGCTTTAACGTATTTAATGAAATGTGATGTCCACTTAAAGATTTAAGGTTCAAGATCACATACAGAGATAAACAAGTGCAACATTTTGGTGAAATAAAGTGTTTTCTGATGTCTCAAAACAGTCATGGTCATTTTCCAACCTCTCTTGATCTTGTATAATTAATCCCACTATTACTCTGCCTTTTAGACAAGTATGCCCGTTGTCTCCATTCTGATTGGCTGCCCTATATCAGCCTTGGGTGAAATGAGAAGTCTGGACTGTACCACACCTTACAAGTTCAGATATTACATATTGTGAATATGCCAGTTCTGAATAACCACTCTGAAGCACTGTTGATGACAATAAGCCATGTCTACCTGTTAGGGCTGTGTCTTTTGCTGTTGTCACTAGGCTCCAGCAGCAGCTCGGTGGAGTCTGCAGGTGAGGGGGCAGCCGTACTGAGCAGCAGGTGCTCGTGTTGGGACAGATACTGTGCTGGAGTCTGCTTAGCCGCTCGCGCGCAGTGTAACAGCTCCCTCTGCAACAAAGGTAAATTCGCCTGGAACACAAAACACAGAAAACCTGAATAAGATCATGAAGCCTAACTGAAATGTGGCTTCAGGCAATTGTGTGATGATCAAAGTATGCAATTTGAAAAATGTTCCTTGTTTGGGTATTGCATTACTTATTAACTAGTCGAAAACTAAGGCAACATACTTCATACCGCACTTGGCTGATCAACTGTTTTGGGTCAGGAAAAAAATCTGTAAATTTGATTTCCACCAAACTGTCACTTTGAAAACATCAAACAAAGATGCTTCTGAATTGTCTTCACGCAGCTTCCAGTTTTTGAATCTTTAAGATGCCCAGATAGAGTCACTTGTTTAAGGGTTTCAGAGTTTTCAGACTTGGCTGAAGTTTCTCTGGATCTGCAATCAGTTTTGTCCTTTTCCCTCCTCATGATGGTTCGGATTAGCCACTCTAAACACAAACACACACACACACACACACACACACACACACACACACACGCTGGTCTTGAATCAGGACTTGAGATCAATCTCTGCTCTGAGAAAACCTCAAAGCAGCCTCCATGTCTGGGCCTGTGGCGTCTGGATGCAGCCTTTGATTGATGGGGGGTCTGCTGAGCGTTCCGCTCGCATTACACTCCCCTCCAGACTGCTGTTGGCACTGACGGCTCCAGACAAAATACACACTAAATCTGCCACGTGAAAACGCCAGAGTGGAGGGGAGGAGAAAAGCATCCCAAAGTTGTCAGGATGAGACGAAACAGACCCAAACATTCTTTGCGCTGGAGTGGTATGTGGACCAAGTTATGAGAACAGACATGCTGATTATTGAGGAGCTGGTTTCTGTCAGCACTGATGCGTCTTTTTGATAAGAAAAAACAAAAACTACTGTACATTCAAGAACCAAACATAAGAATTATTCCAAGTTAATCCAGGTTTAACCTCTACTTGTTAACCTAACAAATAACCCTTACATATTACAGTTCTTACACGTGCCTTCTGAATTTTTCTTTTTAATTCTCTTTTGTCTTACAATTAATTGCATGCATCTCCACACTAGGAATGGATCAAAAAATGTAGTAAGGCTGCCATGATTAGTCAATGTAATCAAAGATGCTGAAGCTGATTTCTAAAATGCTTAAATTCCTTAGAACATTTTTCTTCAGTGTCACTTTGTAAACTCTGCATGCACGACATCACTTGTTTTTGGTTCCATTAATTGGTCAGTCCCAGTCAACACTACAGTTTTAGCAAATCATGGCGGCTGCAGAGTCTGACCCGCTTGCAAATGAGGTTCATTATGAAGGTCTCAACACAAGGCGGTTTGTACGCTAGCTGTGATGGCAGAGTGAACACTGTACATGTTGTACTTTGTTTTATACGCAAACCTAATTATTTTTTTACATGTAAATGTAGTTAATTATCTAGGAAATAAATTATGTGACTACATTCGAAACAACAGTGATAACTCTGGACATTTAGGGGTTGAAGTTTAAGGTGGATTTAACCTTCACCTGACCTTAACCAGTTAAACTTTCTAGATGTATTTTCTTGCTCCTTTTTTGCCTTTAATTAAGACCATACTGTGCATAATCACCCTCCACTTCCTCTCCCTTGCTCTCCTGCCACTACACATGCTGCCTGTCATTTAAACGGGATTTTTTCCAGGGCGGGCCAATGCTCCGGACGCCTGTGTTAATCTAAGCTGGAGTCCATATGTCGCACAGGCCCCATAAACGGAGCTGGAACGCTTTATAGCTGTGTTTCACACTTCCGAATGCTCTGGATATGTCTTTGAGTAACGTGTTGGGGGAGGACAGGAGTTTCTGGAACACATGGATATAAATAAAAAACATAAGATGAGATCTCTTTCTCTCTCTGTCTTTCTCAGACCAATAGAACTTCACTAGCAACTTCACCTAGCATGTGGTATCTTAGGCTGGAGCTCAATCTGTAACCATAACGAAGCCAGACATGAAATGAAATTGGGCGCAGGCACGACGTCCAAACAAAACCATTCCATTCGAGGAAGCGTTAAGTACAGTTCTGGAACTAAAGTCCCCTTTGATTTTCCCTTGGGGAAAAGTCCTTATTCTCAAATCACTCCCAGTTGCCTAGTTTCATCCTGCTGATTAAAAATGTCGCTTGACTTCAAATGCTACAAAAGCATTGGTGGCTCATCGAGTTTCGTTTTCATCCACAGAATTGAGCATTTGTTCTCAAGGACTCACTCAGGGCCACTGCTGACAGTTTTCACAAGGTTTTATCTTTAGTCATGCTGAGATATGGAGGACACCAAGCAGAGTGGAGACAGATGGCTTCAGACAATATTATTCAGATTTGGACGTGGATGCTGCACGCTTTTCCACTGTCAACAGGCTGCACTCCAGAGTTGTGGCTGGCAAGACTGTGGCGTTCAAATTATAGAGTGTGAGAAAAGGAGCATGAAGACGTAGAGTACAAATGCATTCAAAAATCTGAATGCATACAAAAGGAACCAAATTACAGAACAAATATGAGCAGGGAGGAAAATGACTGAAAATGAAGCACTGGTAGACCTTTACCTTTAAGAAAGGGATGACAAATGGTCTCAAGGGGAAATTTGTGGCCTCCTGAAGTCTGGAATGGAACTCCTCGATAGTGACTGTGGAATTCTGTTGGAAGAAAAATGGTAGAGCAATCAGCTGAAGTACTATTCCTGAAGTTTAAGGGATAGAATGTTCTCGTTCACACCCACACAAACATACCACTAGGGCCAGGACCAAGCTCCGCACACTCTCTCCAATCTCAGGTGAGATGTCATTGCCGAACTGTTGCAATGTGGTGAGGAACCGCTTCAGTTTACTAAGTTGCCTGGCACCGCATGTGGCCGGAAGCTGCTGATTGGCCAGCGAGGAGGAGGAGGAAGATGATGGTCCGTTGCTGTAGCGCTGAGGAGGAGAGGGGACGGCGTTGAGAGTGGGCGGGGAATGGTTCATCCCATTGGTCACTGCAGAAGAAACAAAAATGATCAAAACTAACACTGACATAAAGTAATACACTGAAAAATTGCTTATATGACTATAAGACCTACATTTATTTACTCAGTTTACTCATTTTTCCAAGTTATAACCTTTTTTACAAAATTCTTAAATAGCAAAACTACAGAGGCTTCCTTTCTACAAGTTCTTTAAACCCCAGCAGATGTGAATGTGCTGACAAACTGTGGAAGACCTGCAGGTGGACTCCAGAGAAAGTCTGTGCTTAACAACAGATGCGAAACGGGAAAGCTGTGCCAGGTCTTTAGTATGCTGTGTGTGTGTGTGTGTGTGTGTGTGGGTGGGTGTGGGTGTATTTGTAACACTCACATGCTGTGGAAGAGAAGGCAGCAGGCCGGGGCCCGCTGGGGTTGACTGAGGGTAGAGGGGGCATGGCGGACACGGCCGGTCTGGAATGAGTCTTTACATCCACTGGAGAACCGGGCATGGCAGGAACCTTCTTCTCTCCACTGTCTAAGAGGAAGAGAAAGAGAACGAGTGATTATTTAATGTGTTCCTTCATATATTTAGACTTTAACTAGAAAGTTGCATTGTAAACTCAAAAACCCTTCCGTGCTGAGCAGAATATGCACTGGCAGCAGAAAAACACCTCATCGATCCAGACATAAAAAAGCTCCTCAGTTTACAGAGAAATTGTGCTTTGTGAAATATGCTCCAGAGCTAAACCCAACTTAGACCTGTTTCATGTTGCTAGTACTAAGTGAAGCCTAGTTTCAACTATACTCTTATACCTCACGACCATAACATTAACAAAAAACTAGGACCTTGAGGAACCCCTTGCCCATAGCTGGTGGACACCAGATGTCTTCTGCTCTTTCTTAAGAACCGTGGAGGCCCCACAGCTGAGGTGCAAATGAACCAGGCTTTGTCCCTGAGAAGAATGGACCATCATTGAGCCCCTGGTAAGAAAAGAGCGGCTAGGCTATTTCACGCTCGCTAACTAGCCTTCACAAAAGCCATTGAGGGCTCGGCACATACTTTCTGCCTTTGAATGGACCACCAGGCTCAGCAGTCGTAGATTAGAGGAACTATTGTTCTAGAAAGAGCCGTGAGAGGAGCTATCAGCTCCATTCCGAGTATATCAGATGACCAAAAACACTTTAAGAATAGTGCCTAATAGACAAGCACGGATCGAGCTGTCAGAGGTCATGAAACGCTTCTTATGAGATTGATGGGCTTTTTCTCTCTGTGAAAAGGCCATTTTGTTTAATGTTTATTCATTGGGACTAATGGGGTGAATGCACGTCTATGAGTGGGATCAAGCGAGGATGGTTTTAAAGGAGGCCTGTCTACTTAGCGATGGAGAGTAAAGTGATTTTTAATGCAATTGTCAGCTTCTCATCCATATGTTTTACTCCAGACCAAATGAACAAAGATAACTCATTAGACAATTATGGTATGCAATGGAAGAGGGAGGCTGCGTGAATAATAGGGACTAGTCTATTGTAACCAACAAGAGAGCGCAGCCACATAAAATCATCTTAACCCAGTGAAGTGAACCACCACAGTCACAGGTGTGACACATATTTAAACACACACACACTGCCTCTAGCAAAGGGCCTCACACCTGAGCCCTGCTTCGAATCCTTCAAACTGTCTTGCAGCTCCTAATGCTGTCCATCTTCATGCCTGACTTGAAACAGCATAATTTTCCATATGCCCACCTGTTTTCCTCCCAGGAGGCAGGAAGGAAAGAGAGGAAGAAGAAGAGTGAGAGAGAGAGATAACGAGTCAAAGGGACTGAAAGGGAGGATGCCAAGTGGATTGGTTATGTCCCACAGTGGGACACACATGCACCAATTTTTCTTCTCCTCCTGCAGAAAATCACTCCAGCACCTCTATACATGTACTTAGACCAGGAGTGGCCAAACTTTTTGCATAGAACAGAATATATTTATACTCACAGTAAACGTATATATACACTAAAATTACAAATAATATTTTGTTCCATAATACATTTTTGCAATTAAAAACCCTATGTAACATAGTACAAAACATTTTAACAGAGAATAATGGTATATTTAAGATAATATTTTTGCCATTTAAAAAATGTCTGTGTGTCTCTCTCAGTTAAGGTATAAAATAACTTAAATAATAAAAAGTAAATAACATATGGAGTATGTATATTCATTTATTTGTATATGTGTAAAGCTCATTTCCAGCAACTTCTTTTAAATGGCTTTTAATTAATTCTGCAACCAAACCCATTCCTTTAGTTATTCGAGACAAGACAGTAGATAGTTCACCTTAATATCTACTGTCTTGTCTATAGGATGTGTGGATTTCCTTGTTTTTATACTGAAATGTGCCTTGTAGGAAACATCTGCGCTGTGCACCTGAGGCCGCAGCAGTGAGATGAGCACGCTGTATTAAACACACATACACATCCACATACACGCACACTCGCACAAACAAACCTACAGGCGCAGAGCAGCTGGGTTATGGGTCCATCAGGGCAGCGAGGTGTGCTGAACAACAGGCAGAAACACTCTGCTGTTAACACAGCCTCGCTTTATCTGATCAGCTCAATATTGATTCACCAACAACAAACACAGAAAGTGCGGCTTTTCCAGAGCACCAACTGTTACTCTACTGCATTCAAGAATATTTACAAGTGTGTAAATATAGAGAGAGAGCAAGAGGGGCCCAGATAAAGATTCACAATTTAGGGAAAGTTCAATACTTCAACTTTCAAAATGCTGCAATGTGGCAATCAGTACACGAGTTCTATATTTAAATATGCTAGCACCATACCAACACTGTTTTTTTCTACACTCTTAACATTAAAAGGTGCCAAATAATGTTAAAAGAATAACTTACTCATTTAAAGAACCTCTCAATTATAAAAAACTAGGGAAAAAATGTAAGTTGTAAAAGTGTAAAGAACCTTTTCTGGAGTACGTCTATGTAAAGTAATTGTTGTACATCAACTGACGTTGTCTTCTTTGGTACTGCACATTCCAGCTAATGTTTACTTGTGTAAACTGGACTTGCTAGTTTTATTAGGATGGGAAGAGATATGCCTAACACAGTAACAGTATTCAGTAATGCATTAACCCATTTTGTTTTTGCTTAAACACAATGTGCTGAATGCCATAATGTGTTCTTCATCTTACTGTTAATCTTCCCTTTAGATAATGAATTGGGTCAAAAATAAAAAGTAGTTTTCTGTGTTAAATCCAATAAAATGTGGTGTTTAGACAATGATTCATGGTTTTTTACCATAGCATATTTTGCTATTGAGCACTAAGATACTACACTTAGAATTGGTATTAAAATCAAAATTGTGGTTTCAAGACAACCAGTTATACTCAGCTAGATGTGGATGATATGGGCGAAACAACATGTTCTTGTTATGGCGCGTGGCATTCCGACTACGATCTACCTTCCAATTCTTAAACCACCAGCAAACCTTTGATTAACTTGCATTATTTTGACTAAAATCATGTTGGCCAGATCTTTAAAGGCCTTCAAAACACTCCCAGAAACTCACCTGGATCACCTGAGGCTTAGTCAGGATTCTCACAAGAGAGTTAAACATTCATGTTGTTGTTGAGCATCCTTGCGTTTCGCAGCTCTCAGCAATATCAGTAAAACAAAGGCAGCTTTCGTGTGGGGTGTGTGTACGTGAAGAGTGCAGCTGAAATGAAAATGTTTGAGATTAGAAAGCTTTAACCGGCTGCAGAGGACACAGCCAGTGCACTCGGGTTCGCGGAGAAACACTTTCATGGGCGCAGGTGTGCACTTTTGTTATGCAAACCAAGCAGGGCTGCTTTCACCTGTCTTTTGTTATTTAAATCTTCTTGTTTAGCTCCATCAGTGCTCTAGGGGAGGACAAACCCATAAGCACATCTACACATGAGGCCATGAATTGCAAAGTTATAGTGCCCATTAAACACCACACTCACTTTTAGTCTGTGATATGTGGCAACCTATGATTCCTCAAAAACACACAAAAAAAACATTTTTGCATTCACACTTGTACGATCCACCATCAAATCAAATCAGAATTACATATCACACATTTCATTACACATACACACTTTTTTTTTTTTTGTGTTATTAGCCAAACCAAACTTTTCTTGGCTCATCTATATGTGGGATAAGTGGGAAATTCTGTAGTTTTTGTAGAACTTTTTGTAGGACTGTTCCATTAAAGTCCCTCAAACACAATTGTCCACACCTTCACTGAAAGCAGGTGCTTTTTTCAGCACTATGCCTCCAAACCAGCTATCATCAAAGCTCAACTGAACATAAAAGCGCACTGCTGCACTGCTGAGCGTAACCAAGTCCATCAGCATGAATAAGTGAATGAATAAGTATAGATATTTACTCCCCCCTGACACTGGCTAAAGAGCTTAACATTGGCGCAACTCGCACAAAGAGCTTATTTAAAAGACCCACTCCGCCTTTGTTTAAAATGATATACGAATTTCCATTAAAAGCACTTGAGCGCTTCCAGACTGGAAAATCATTTAAACACACCGCGACAAAAGAGTGAAAAGACTCGTACCGCCTCCGGGTGCCCAGCATGCACACAAACTCCACATGGAGGGGGGGTTCAAAACAGAGCCTGGAGCCACGGATACAAAAGGGTTAAGCTATCACTTTTTTTAGGGGTGTGCATATGTGTGTGTGTGTGTGTGTGTGTGTCCTCATCCCCCCCACTACTGCATCTCTACCATATGGACCTAATGGGGCAGCATGCTGGCAGCTGGAGCCTCCAACAGTCACCTGTGTCCCAGCAGAAGGGGGTGGAGGGAGACAGAGAGAGCGAGAGACAGAGAGAGAGAGAGAGAGAGAGAGAGAGAGAGAGAGAGGCAGAGAAAGAGAGATACACAGAGACAAAGGCGAGGAAAACAAAGGCTGCACCTGGTGCCTGTCAGTCCACACATACACTGACAATGCACACACATCTGTTCCTCTCCAGCAATGTAGGTGGCTGTGTGTGTGCGTGCGCATGTGTGTGTGTGTGTGCGTGGGTGTGTATGTGTATATGTGTGTATGTGTGTATGCTCCACAACAGGTTGCAGCCTTTTTCTCTCTCCGTCTGCTTTGTATACAACTAGTTTGGCTTTACTAATTACACAAAAGCCCAGCCCCCCTTGACCCCACACTTGCCAGCATTACTGTAATGGTCTTTATTTATAGCCAGTGAGAGCTCAGACCTTCATCAAGCTCCTCTATAACAAATCACAAGAGCGATGTGTCCTGCAGCAGCTAAGCAGTGTGTGATCAATGGCCGATTTATTGATAAATACTGACATTCCTAGAACCTCCTTTTGACCCTAAAAAGCTACCCTAAAAATGAAGCTTGGACTGATGTACATCTATACAAATGATTACTAACTGCAAACTTACGGTGATCTAAATTCAGTTTCACACATTACAGAGCCAACAGTCTGTATGTCCCTCAGGGAAATAATCACTGGGCTATTTTCTAATATTACTCCATTTGTATCAGTAATTATCCCAATAATATTAATTAACATCAACATATCAATCATCCTGATAACATCAGTTACTGGCTGCTAAACGTATAGAAGCACATACATACACTCAAACAGCAAGAGGAGGAAGACTTATTGATAGTTAAGGTAAGAGCAGGCATGCTTGTGTATGGTTTTGTATTTAGCTCATTTTGAGGGTCCTCATGATACGAAAACATGAACACACGACTGTGTGTGTGTGTGTGTTTGTTTGACTAACTTGTCCAGGCCAAAGCCCCAGGAGTAGATTATCCCTCCACTGGATCAGTATCTGATGGGCTTTCTAATCAGTGACTTTTGTAGAAACTAAACAACACTGAGATCAATATATAGCACCCTATTAGGCCGTTTGCCCATGTCCCTTTCTCACAGTGTGTAAACATCACAGGATTGTGTGTCCTGTCAACTGCTGCAACATATGAACATACTCACGTATCTCCTTTTGGGCCTTTTTGGCTGTTTCATATTTATTTTCTATTTTACATTTATGCTAGATTTATTATGTGATGTAATGCAATATATTTTCAAAAACCTCATTTGAAAGGTCTTTAATTCTATATTATTATGGTTTTTGGCCTTTGGCCCACCACAAACTACACTTTGCCTCCATAGACACAATGTTTGGGAGCCCTGGTCCGTTATATTTACCAAAAAAAACACCAATGTTGCACACATGGTGAAATACAGTTTTTAATTTTGTGTGCATTTGAAGATGCAAGCGGCTGAATCTCTTTCTTGAACTAAAGCATGCAGGCGTTGTCCCTCTCTGATGTGCTGTTCTTCTGTCGCCTTTTATAGCTAGATATGTCTGTTTACCAAGTGTATTTAGTTCACTACTCATGACAGCAGAGTGTGTGTGTGTGTGTGTGTGTGTGGCTGAGTAATTCAACACCAGGTGTGAAATATGCCTTTGGCTCTGTGATGTTAATCTTCTAACATGACATTCACTGAGGACAAATATTTGATCTTTGACATGGACAAATCCAATATAGAGACAAAACCCATTAATCTTCCAACTGGTAGAAAAATTCTTAGCATTCTTAAAAATTCCATCCTACTAAGACACCACATGCATGTCTCTACTGCTAACAGCGATCAGGTATTGATTAATGAGGAATGCTGGTTAATATTTACTAAAATACACTCAATATTCTTTGTTAACATAGTCATTTTCTTTATTAGCCAGAAAATGACTATTGACCTATAAAAAGCCATCTAATATATTTATAATTATAAAGTGGACCATCACACAAATATTAGATATATAACAAGCTATTAAGTGACATTCAGTGGGATTAACCAGTTAACTAGTGCATTTTAAGTTAATAAACATGAAAAGGAACTGATACCTGATACAGTTCTAGCTATAAAGTGGGACAGAAACTGCACATCAGAGAAAGACATGTTTTATATTGTTCTTGTCTCTACTTCTCTTTGTGTTTGAGCAGTTGTAGTATAAGCTATTTCCTCTGGGACGTTTCCTGATTCTGAAGACACGGAGGGGTGATTTTGTTGGGTCCCTCAAACACTAGTGAACGTTAGGTCAGGCTGTGGTCCTCTCGCTGTAATTGTGGGGCCCAGGCGAAGATTAACTGACTGTGGTGTTCCCAGGAGGCTCCAGTGGACAGCGTGGGTTAAAGTGTGGTTTGGGGTCAGTGAACACACAATTGTGGCTACTGGTGGTGCAGCTGGGTGTGGTGTTTTGAATATATGGATATATTATCTCAGTGTTTGTTTTCATAATTAAGTATTCAAACAAGCAGGCAGTTCGGAATTTAAAAATGTGTATTATTTTATGACTTTTAAATACATTTTTCACTGAAGATATGAGGTAGAACTGCAGAATGTAGGCTTCAGTGCCACGTCTTACATCTGAGCAAGGCTAAGACGGGAAATATTTCAATCCATTCAAAAAGACGGCGAATTTCACAGTGTAAGATGTGCCAGGTATTGTCTGTAGGTCTGTGTGTTCATTCACGCATACAACCAAACAATCAGGTATCATTTCTTATGCTAGCTGAACTCAACAGACTGAATTGTTAACTCATTTTTATTTCAAATTTTGAAAAAAATGCAAATATTTTCTTTTTGTGATATTCAAAATACTAACAATTTAACTGTGTGGATATTCTAACAGCAAAGCTAATTCAGATGTCCATCCCTGTCACACAGAGAATATGTCTGATGCCCTGTTGAACCTCGCTGACCCTGAGAGGACCGGGGTCGCGATGGTACGTCAAGGAAGTGACAGGGACAAAGGGCTTATTGAGCGCTGCACACACACGCGCGTCCTAAAGCGGCCGTTTTAAAGCTAATCGGTTGGATCAATAGGTGTTCTGATGACATGAAAACTGTTATTGCAGCTCCAGCTCGCACATCTAATCTGGTACTTCCTGCAGGACATGCTGGTCAACAGCTGCCACATGTGTGTGTGTGTGTGTTTGTCCATGTGTGTGCCTCCAAGAGAGAATTATGATAAAAATATTTCTCTGAGAAAAGTGCAAGTCTCAGTTATAGCACAGAGTATTAAACTCACTCTCACTGTCTTCCTCCCTCTCTCTCAGATGGCTGATAAATAGTAGCTGTCCATTATATACAACCCAAACCTCTGTAAATTTACAGCAAAGCAGACACCCAGACTGCAGGGAAAATAACACAAGCATGCAAGTGCGCGCACACACACACACACACACACACACACACACACGCACGCACGCACAGGGCTGTCAGTCTGACAGTATGCAGCGTGTTCTGGTGTATGTCTGTCAGAGCTTGTCTGGAGATTGTGTTTACTAAGATTACGCAGGCCTGCAGTGACAAGCAGTCAGCAACAAACGCCTTGAGCGCTTTTCCCGCTCAATGCAGCAAAAGTCTGTGAAATTGTGATGTTACTAAATGCACAGCTCTGGGGAAACCTAGCGAATCCCCAGGGAATCTTCATGTTACTGTCATAGTGAAATATATCAACATTTATAATTGTAATAACAATGTAGTCATCCATTGTTTCTTTATGATATATGTATTTTATTGTATATTGTACATACTGTTTTGCTGTATACAGTGTTTGTATTATGTTTCTGGACCAAAGACCATTTCATTATCCCACTCCAACTCCATGCAATTCCATTCATTCTGAATTTACTCTGCGTCAGTTGAACTATCTTGCATTCATTTCAACTGCACTCTGCTTCATTCCATTCATTTCAACGGATCTACCTTCAGTTCCATTTACTGTCAAATTCATTCAGTGCCATTCCATTTCAGTCCATTCCATTCTACAAATCTACAGTCTGTAATTTCTAAGTGAAATGTATACTTGCACCCAAGACAAAAAAAGAAAAACTTTGCAACTGAAAATATGAGTTGAGATTCATTGGTCTTAATTGGTTGCCAGGTAAACAGCGAAGAGCCACATTCTGTGTTGTGGAATGATGCTGGAACAGACGGATGCAAGGAAGGAGGGTTGGTGGTGGAGGAAAATTTCTCTCACTCCAACCTACCCAGCATGGCATTCTTCAGTCCTGGATTGAAGTGTGTGCCACGTGGATTAGCAAACACTAGCAAACATCAACCACGTCTGTACAGGACAGTCAGAAACTCAACACGACATCGGTCAAAATCACACCAGACAAAACAACATTACATTACATTCTAACAGGCCCTATAGAACAGAGCAAACTGCTGTTTCCATTTAGTCCCCATGAAGCCCACACTTCCTTCATTCAAAGCAGGCAGTTCAGACAGAAGACAGATACAATATAATAAGAAAGACAGCAATTTCGCACCATGGAGGCAACTTAAATGTCAGAATTCTCTCTTCCTGACAGTGCTTATAGTGAAAATGTAAAAAACACAGTAGGTTGCTGGGTTTAGTATTAAAAGTGAAGATGTATGATAAAAAGCCACAGGCACATTAACAAGTAAACACAAACACACAAATACATACACACATCTCACCTCCTCTGTAGGACAGCTTTGCTCTCTGCCTTGTTCCAAAAAAAACAAGCAAGCCCTTTGCGTTCAGGTCGTTTTACAGCTCCTTTTTTCTCGTGCCCTTGTTCCTCTCCTTCATATGTGGGGCATGTGTGCATAAGCCCCCCGCATATGGGAGCCGAGTTCCTCTTGTGGCCGGAGAAACACAGATGGAGCCCAGATGGGTGAGGAAATTCAGCCCGACTTCTTTATTCCGCTCTCTTTTTCTTTCCCTCAGCTTCTGGCTCTCGCCATCCCTTCACTTTCTTTCGTCCTTCTGTCACCTTCCTATCTCACCCTTTCCCTCCTGTCTGAACGATCTCGATTGCTTTCTCACACACAAGAAAACACAATTACACTCTCTCTCACACACACACACACACACACTCTCTCTCTTGTTCACAGTGCTCACTGAGAGCGTATCCTGCTGGGACACCGACACGCCCACTTAGTGGCTCCCAGCCAATCAGCTGATAATCTATTTAATGTATTTAGTGAGGCGGGTTGGGTGATTAACATAACTAATTGTTCTGGCACTAAAAGGTCAAACAAAGTATGTGCCAGTTGCAGAAAAGGGGGAGGGAGATAAGGGGAACGTAAAAAAAGCCACCACAAATAATGAGAGCTGGTCCATTAGAGAGAGTGCGGATTTTTACTGTCGGATGCGTTAAGCCCTTGAACTGCAAGTAACCTGTATGCAGGCCTACACTACACTGGTCACAACAGGTACTACTTTCAAAATCTGCACTCAGAAATATGTTTTTAAATAAGTTATCCTTATTTTATTATCTATTTTTATTTTTATTCTTTGTATTGTCAATTTTATGCTCTTGTTTGCTTGTAAAGCTAGTAATAATAATAATAATAATAATAATGATAATAACAACACAGTCATATATAAAGGTGTGAATGCTCCAGGTAGAATTACAGTGACAATAAGTACACATCATCTACAGGGAATTTATTTAATGCACAAATACTCTTTACTTGCTAAATTTAGCTTATGCAAAAATCATGGCATAGGCTATATTTAATCTTTTTTTTAAATATGTGATGTGTTTTCTGTAAAGCACATGGGGGATTCACATTTTGACATGATATGACTGTTAATCGTTGCGGCATGATCAGAAACGGGAAAAAAACATTCTTAACTTTCAATGTATGTAATGCAGCAAGATTGTATTATTCTGGATTCTGGATCATTTCAATTGGCCAAACCATCATGAATATCAGAATACAAAATTTTGTAGATTTTGGTGATTTGGAAGCCAAGAGAAACACACATGAACACACAGAGGGTGCATCAAAGAGAAGCAGACCCTGAGGTGCTGGATGTCTCCCGATGAGGTGTGAACTAACCGCTAAATACTGTGAAAGCACTCGGCATCTGTGGATCTCCTTAATGACTTTCTGACAGATACACACCTTCAGTGACATGTTCTACTGTACGTGGGTGTATGTGTGTGAGACCCTGCCCAGTTTCACCAGGTGCAAGGTACTGTTTCAACAGGTGCAGACACACACACACACACACACACACACACAAAGAGCTGAGAATGATGCAAGCTGGAGTTATCAGAGACTGATCATCTGCCTGAGTTCACACGCTCCCTCACTGTCCCCATCTACTTTTAGCAAAATAAACATTAATGCACAAAAGAGAGGGGGGCAGAGAGAGGAAAAGAAGAGAGAGAGACACAGAGAGAGACAGAGAGGGAGAGGGACAGAGCGGGAGAGAGAGAGAGGAAGTGAGAGAAAAAGCAGGAGAGAGAATGAGAGAGTGACGGAGAATTTGATTGAGATAGAAAGAGAGACACATAGAGATAGAGACAGAAATAAAGAGAGAGAGGAGAGAAAATGTACCACAGTCCTCTATTCAAGACACTGTATTCCAATGATGACCATGTTAGGATGCATGTGTGTCTGTGTACACAGAGCTCAGAAGCACACACACTCTCACACACACACACATATATACACAATTTCCGTAAAAACAGCTGTGCAGCCAATCTTCACGCAGCTGCACATGGGAAGTGTTTCTCTTCCCAGGCTAAGACGAGTCATGATGAAACTGACCCACGCACACCAGGGACGACACACACCCCCATGTGTGTAAGGTCCTTCAGCTTCCATGGTCACAGTTCCATGCACTCCCACAACTCCCAAACAATCTGATTTTGGCTGTTCATTTTACATCAAATCTAAATATTCACATTGTTTTTAACTGCGGAATTACTTTTTAAAAAAATTTATTCCATCTTTTCATCTCTCGTATCATTTATCATCTCCTGTAGTATGTTCATATATATTTTTGCCACAACATCCACTCCGACACTCTTCCTCATTAAATTGGGGTCATTGCCCATAGCCATGTGTTAATCTGAGTTTACACCCCCTAACTTCATTTACATGCCAATAAAGAGCCACAGGCCTCAAAGCCTTAGAAGCTGAAGAGTCCTGTCAAAGGACTGAGAGAGTGAGTGAGTGAGTGAGTGAGTGTCAGTTAGTGTGTGCACTATTTGTGGGGGGGGTCAACACAGAATTGCTTGGTTTGAATACAGAACGAAGGCTACACAGTAACAATAACACTTTCTCACTGATACCAAAAACTGATGATAAAAGAGGCCGGTTTCACCTGGAGTATTAATCTTGGCCTGACCGTTTAAAGCCAGCACTTAATTCTGATTAGTAAAAAGGTCACAAACTTATTGGAAATTGGCTAAAATGTCGTCATCTTCTAGCAGCTCATTGTTCTCCCTGTTAAGTCTGGGCTATGTGGCTGGTGTTATTGTCACATGACCCACTTTGTTTGATATTTTTTGGCACTAATATAAGCATACTATAATATTGTTATACTTATGTGTTACAGAAACACATTTAATTAACTTTCCAAATATCTGCTCTCCAGTATCAGATCAGTGGCATCTCTAGCTCACATCCAAGAACATGTGTGTGCCAGGTGAAAAAACAAAAAAAGTTTTTGACAAGCTGTTCAATTCATGGATGCTCAGGTTGCCACAGGTAGGATGCCTTTAGAAAGGACTGGCAAAACATGCAGAGGAATCCACCCACCCCCCTCCATCCCCGCCAACACTGCTGTCTTTGTTTATTTCTGCAGACGTTGCCGTGATCATCATCCAGCCTGCAGTTCATTTAGATCTGCACAGCAGGCCTGATTATTGATATTGATAGCTACACTGGGGAGGTTGACATTAGCCAGTTTAAATGTAATTGGGTCCTGAAACACACAATGCTTTTATTTAAGACTTCAACAAATAACAATAAAGTCTTTCTACAACTGAAACACCATCTCCGGCTCGGTTTCCATGAACTCAGCCACGGCTGTGGAGTCCCGGAGACTTGAATGTGACTTGAGACGTAGAGCGAAAGCATAAAAATATGCAATGGATTCCATTCTGGAAGAATTATAAACACGTTCTCCATCTATTAGCAGGGCAGGAGAAAATTCCCTTTTATAGCATCAATGCTGGGTCCTTCAGTACGTATTAATGAAATACACTCTCATGCACAAAATAGAAAACCAGTAAAGGTAGACAGACGTTCCATTTTTACCTATCCAGAACCTCGACCGTTCCTGCCAAAATAACCTCTTTCCAACCACACTCCCTCCCCCTCCCCCCTTCCCTCTCTCTCTCTGGGTTTGGAGTGGCATTCCTTCTTTCTGCTCTCGGCTCCAGTATGTCTGGCCATGCTGCACGCCTGGGAGCCATTAGTTTAAGTAAAGCCCGACGCACCCTGCCCACCCCCATCGTACACACACGCACACACACACACACACACACACACACACACACCTTCTACAAGATTCACAGTGAGCATGTGTGCACATAGTGAGAAGGTTATGTGTAGAGGGAATGTTTATGTTGTATGGCTGTGAATGAGTGTATGTATGTGTGTGTGTGTGCGTGCGTGTGTGTGTGCGCGCGCGAGTGTGCAAGCACATGTGTGTCTATATATGTATGCAAGTCTCTGAAGGTGAAGTGAGTTTTTTGTGTGATTGTGTGTTGTGTTTAAGTGTGTTTGACATGACTAGATTAATATATATGGGTGTGCATGTGTGTTGGTGAGTTAAAGTGTGTGTATGTGTGGGAGATGTGCATGAGTCTACACTTAAAATTTGAGAGGTGGGTCACACGCTCACTTGGCTGCATCACCCCGAAGTTTCCACAGCCTGCAGCCAAGAGCACAGACTGCACGCGCACACACACACACACACACACACACACACACACACACACACACACACCCCCCCGCACACACACACAATCTCACACACACTC
>JBBPCX010000114.1:23927502-23970142 GCA_037974365.1 Hydrocynus forskahlii | reverse complement strand
AATTAGATTAATTAATCGCCACACCATGTAATTAATTAGATCAAAAATTTTAATCGCTTGACAGCACTAATATATATATAATTGCGTGTATCTATATGGTTATTCTTTTAATGGAAAATCTCCATCTCTAGGACTTCGTCCAGGACTAAGCTTAATTCCAACCAGTATCCCATACTGAATGATAAGAAAACTATCAAAACTTCAGGAGAAAGTTTCATATCCACATGTGTCCAACAGATCGGTTTAACAGATTCTCCCTGAATTTGCTTGAGGTGAGGACAGAGAGAGGGCGAGAATGGGAAAGAAAGATAACGAAAAGAGAGAGACAGAAAGCGAGAGAGGGAGAGAGAGAGAGAGGTTTGCCCCTGCATTTGGTACAAAGTGCAGTTGAGAAAGTTTCATATCGACGTATTTCCAACAGAACAGTCTCAGTAATGGATTCTCCCAGAATTTGCCTGAAGTGATTAAAACGAGGGAGAGAGAGAGACAGAGAGAGAGAGAGAGACAGAGAGAGAGAGAGAGAGCGCGAGAGCGAGAGAGAGAGAGAGAGGGGAGGGGAGGTTGTAGCCTATCTCTGGGCATCTCTCTCCACCCCTATCTCTTTACGGGACTGCCAGCCCGGGCTGTGGTATTCCAGGAATGCGTGGTGAACATGGCGGCCGCGCTGAAGGCTCCTAAGAGCGGGCTGCTGGAGCTGCGCGTGGCGGTGGAGCGCTGGAGCCGCGTGCTGGGCGCTCTGAGCGGAGACGCGCTCTCCGTGAGTCCGGCCGAGGCCAACGAGGAGCCGGCCAGGAGCAAAGCCCCGGCCGCCGCGCCTCTGAACGGAGAACCCAGCAGCCTGAGCTGCGCCGCCGTGCCAGAACACATCAGCAGCGTTAAGCGCACCGTCAGGGTCACCAAACAGGACGTCGGGGGGCTCGGGATTAGCATTAAAGGTAGGAGAACAGTTTCTCTCCTAAAACAGCCAAAAACGGCCAGCAGAGCAAAATAATCTTGAAGTATTCACAAGTTCTCTGTGCGGGGAGAATAAAAAAAGACTGAAATTCTTCCAGTCGTCATTGCTAATTAATGAACACGAGCTGTAAGTATTAAGTAACACTAAACTCCCTGCAAAATCAGGTTTAAAGAGAGAAAGACTCGAGTTTGCAACTTCGACGCAACTGGAGCTCCAAAAGGGAAAGAAAGACACATTGAGTCAATCTGGTGACGCCTTATGAGATGCATAAGTTCATACGCAGAACTTATGAATGTAACGTCACATAAGGAAAAAGCAGAATATTAATACAAGCTGGAACTATTATGGCACTATAACTATTTTGAAAGTGTTTGATACATGAGTTTTCTGTTACATTCTTCATAAAGGTGGGGGTTTCATAAGGGTTTCTTCATAAAGAGTTTTTTCATAAGGGGTTCTTCATCAAGCCTGGCCCATTTTCACTGTCCCCAACATTAAACGTTCAATTTGTTCAAATTTGTGCATAATATAATCATTATGGTATAAATAAAGTAATTCAGAGAGGTTTGATGTGAAATGGGTCATTGTCGAGCAACCTTCAGACTCTTTACAGTGGGGTTGAATGGAACCAGAGGTTGCAACATCTACTATGCAAATATACCCTTTTTATTTAATATCCATGACCAAAAACCTGTACGTGTCTCCTGGGCTTTGAAATGTTATGTTGAAATTGCAGAGATAAATCTTTAAAACATAAGTTTAAGGCCAAATCCATCTTCAAACAATGTTCATTATGGTTTCATATAATAACTTTTGTGGTGGGAGCTTTGAGAGTCATTAAACTCCTTAGACGTCTGGTTCCATTCACTACCACTGTGAACAATTCTGACTCGATAAGTTTCTATAGAACAGAGCATTTCACATCAAACCACTTCGATTGATTTTTACGTCATAAGCAGTTGATTATGTGGGAATTCCTATTTAATGCAGTCAAATAAATGTAGAGTTTTCAGTTAATGTGGGTAATACACATTTAATCAAGCTTCAGAATGGTCCACAAATACAAAATAGTATCCAGTAACCTGCAGTCCACTCACCCACAGGTCTATATAAATTTTAGTCCACTCATGTTTCGTACTAACATGTCCAGAAAAGGGGTTTGCATGATTTTGGGCCTGCATTTTGACCCAATCTCTACATCTCTCCTCACATACTTGTGTGCTCTGTGCCTGAACACACACACACACACACACACAAGGAAAAGCTGACTCCAGGTCACTAAAGACTAAGGAGACTGCTTAGGCTGTATTACAGCTATTCAGAACCTTGTGATCTTGCTTGAAACCCATTATTATTAACTTTTTCCCCACTGGTAATATTATATATTTCACTTCAGTCCTGATAATTAACTTTAATGCCTCTGAGCCTCTGAGAATGAGTGGATAACATGCTTGTGTCTGTGGTGCAGGGAACTAACTCCAGGTTACAGTGAGGGTTTAAGCAATGTGTGTATGGGGGGGGGCAGGGTAGGGGGTTGGGGGGGGGGGATTTCACCCCACTGCGAACAGCTGACTGGAGAATTACCCATAATGCTCAGCATGGCCATTGGCTTAACATGAAAGCTGTGGAACGAGAGCAAGGAGTGGTGAGATTGGTGCTGTTTATTTTAGGGAGGAAGAGAGAAAGAGAGAGAGAGAGAGAAAAGACAGAAAACGAAAGAGGACAGAGAGAGAGATAGAAAAAAGACAGAAAAAAGAAAGACAAAGAGAAAGAAAGTGAAAGAAAGAGAGACAGGACAGAGAGAGAATAAGAAAGAAAAAGAAAATGAGAGCAAGAGAGAAAGAAGAAGAGAGAGAGATAAAGAACGAAAGAGAGAGAGAGAGAGAGAGAGCGAGAGAGAGAGAGAGAGAGAGATGACCTTGCATTTGGTCCAAAGTGCAGTTGTATGTCTATATTTACTGTCGTGCTTCAGGCAGGTCTTTGGATCTGTTGCTCTCTTACATATTAAAAGCTCAAATCTGACCAAGAAAAGGACTTGCATCCTCCATCAGATATATTTTCCACTAAGAAGACTTTCCATTGGGTTACACACATTTGCCACTTTCCAGTGGCCAAAAAATGTGGTGACTGAGGTCTGTTCTTTAAGGATTATAAAATGTGGTGTATTTTTCCAGGGAGTGGTTGGATAGAGGTTCTGAGCTTCTTTTCTGTATTTTTATTCACTGCTCACTAGGCAATAGATGAGCAGATGAAACATAACACAAGAAAGGTGTCAGTTATTTGGGCAGACCAAATCTGTCTTCGGTTTTGACAGGTTTTTATTTGATATTTCGTACACATGCACTTCTCAAAACTCCGCTGCACCGTTCAAAGTGGATCTGTCTTGAAATTCTGCCTTTTGCATTTAATTTAAAGTCAACGATAATTGCAAATCATATCACATATTTCTCTCGTACCGTCACATATTTCAGAATGAAGTATACTATCAGTGAGGGCATTTGAAATGTTACAGTTTTGTACCGTTATAGTTGTGAGTGATGGTATGGGGAAGTAAATACCGTATTACCGTTTAGCCGTATTATTATTATTATTATTATTATTATTATTATTATTATTATTATTATAGTCTTTTTCCCATTAGTTGGTGCATTGTGACATAATTAAAAAAGAAAAATCAGAGGTGTGTATTTGGACCTCTTGTTACAAGACATAAAGCAAATATTATTCATTATGTGTTAGTAATTGAATAGCAAATTTCCAAAACTCACTCAGTCCATTTTTTGTGATATTATAGTTAACACTACTATTGGCATTTTTTTACATCACCTCTTTATGTGCAATAGTATAACCGACCAAAACTCAATCAGTCCTTGCATTATACACGGTACAAGATTAGGTGAATATCCAAAACTCACTCAGTCCAAACTATATCTTTACCAGTACTGGTAGACAGAAGTATGTTTACATTATTTCTGTTTACATTATTTTTATGCAGTTAGCTGTCATTGACTCGATGCTGTGTCATGCATATAGGATATAAATATCGATTTACTTAAAATCGATAGCTTTGAATATCGATTTACTTAAAAATGGTTTTAATTATATTTTTTAAACAAATTCGCCCATACTAAAATGTGCAGGAGTTGCACTTTAGAAACAGGCATTGAAAAATGACAAGTAACTGTAAAATTTCCAATAAAAAAATTATTTCCTGTAAGAATTGCTTTCCAATAGGTAAAACAAGTAAAACACGATTTTCTTTTAAAAAAAAAAGTGCTTTTGGACTGAGTCTTGGAAATTTGCTCTTCAATTATGTGTTTATATAAGTATAAGAATAATTATGTAGTGTAAATCAAACATGGTGAGAAGAAATGAATAACTATAGGTTACTAAGACTTAATGCGAGTAACAATCTCAAGACCAACTAAAGACAATAATAGAGTCCTTCTCTCTCTCTCTCTGTCAGTGTTTTAAATGTCAACCATTTCCTTCTTATTACATGTATAAATGACTTATGTGACCCCATCCTTCTCCTCAAAGGTCACTTTGTGCAGAAGTGTAGAAGGGTCTCATTGCTGTAAATTCACACAAATATAGTTGTAGGAAAATCTGTCAACAGCTTGGTTCGTGGAAGGAAATTACCTTCGCTCACCAGAGTTCCTATGAGTTCTTGGTGAGAGATCATATGGGAGCTGTTACATCATTGCTTTTTCTGTTGTTCAGTCATGGTGCTACACTGACAGACAGGACAGGATGTCTCAGTCTGCAACTGCACAATCAATCAGCAAGTTTTTAAGACTGTAATGTATTTGTAACATATTCAGAGATGAATGGAGTTGTTGGGGCAAGCCTGTAAGTGCAACATGTTTTTTTGAGCCCTCAGCCTTTCCTGGTTAGCATAGCAGTGGAGAAAAGAGTGGTGGGGGGTCCACCAGAAGGGTCAAAACGTCCCACCAGTATCTAGGACAGAGGCACAGTTTCAGACCTCCAACCAAGAATATTGGCCCCTACCCAACAGTATCTGGGGCAATGGCAGACCACCCAGCCAGAAGACTTGTTGCTGTTTCTTTAAAGGTCAAAGGTCACCAGTAGAAGGGGTAGAACCTCCGCAAAGAGCTGAGAGGTTATGAAGTAAGACCTTGATAAGATATAATGGAAACGTCTACCACCAAATCTCCAGTACCACAACATGGGCTGAAGTGTACTACTGCAGTGGTGCAAAAGTAGGGGTGCAAGGATTGTGACTTTTTATGGCAGTCTCGAATGTCTTTACAGTAAAATTGGTAGGTGGATGATTCGGGGATGATTCGGGACTTTTTATGGCTGTCTTGAATTTCTTTACAGTAAAACTGGTAGGTGGATGATTCAGGCCAAAAAAATGTAAAGAGCTAAATCCATCATGGACCCAGTCATTGTGTGATAGCTGTATCACAGACAAAAAGTGTGCAGTGTGTAGCTCTACTCTTGTAGTGTTTAATCACAGAAGTTTTTCCAAAATATTCTGGTTTTCTGAAGAAAACTAAAACTGCAATATTACTATGGAGTAGTTTTGTAGAAGTATAGTGTTGCACATCTATACAGGTGGCATTAAAGCCATGGTGTTTTCATTTTTCTGTTGAATTGCAAGAAAACCAGTGAGAGTCTGGTCATTCTAGACAGTTTAGATTTTTAAGTCTTTTTGTTTTAAATACTGCGTCCTATTCAAATGCTTTATAAGGTGATCATTTCCACCACACCCTTTGTGAGCATCACCAGATGCTCGTTTAAACCCCAAGAACCCTTGAGACCAATAGCAATGGCTACCTAATGTTCTTTGGAAATGATCGTTATTCCTGATTTAGAGATGCTGTGCCTCCCAAGATATATTACTGTTATAACCTTCATGTACTAAAGAAGATCTATGCCTGTTAATCTATGCATTTTGGACCCCACTCCTGCTCAAGGTCGGAGCCAACCATAATTCTCTTGTTGAAATGCTCCACATAAATCACAGCAAAGGAGAGGACGTCTAATGTAGGAAATTGGTCAATAATATGGAGCCATGGATACTGAGCATATCTTCACATTAAGCAACTTACTCAAGTCAAGTAATGAGTATTTCAAGTTCCTTTACATAACCGCCCCATATCATGGGAAAACAATTTTCATTGATTTAACAAAATATAATATGTAAACAAATGATGATAAAGATTAGAAACACACCATTTACTCGCAGTTTGTACAGGCCATATGTAAAAACCAAGCTGTAAAAACACCTCATTTTGAATGAATTGTTTAATTGATTTACATGTATCTGCATGTTCATTACATAGCACTTTAGCTCCTCCCATTTATAAGTTATGAGAATGAATTTAGGGCAACCAAACAAAACAGAGGCAATTCACATGCCTGAAGGTAAGAAACATCAAGAAGAAAATATCATGTTTAAGGGATAAAGGTTGGAAAACAGTCATGTAACATGAATCAGAATTGTTTAGGATGCATAAACACACACAAATTTTACAAAGTGGACCACACTGACAACAATAAAATGGGTGCTTTAATTATGATTAAATGTGAGTATTTTAATTTTGCTCATGTTTTGTATTATCTCATGCATGCTAAGTGCGTTCTTTCCCTCTCCATTACTTCCATTTACCTTTTGTCGAGGCAATCTGTTTTTAGCATACTTTCAGAAGAAGGTTGTGAACAAAGCACACTCTTGAAAGGCAACCAGTTCAAAAGCACTTCAGGGAGCCGTTTGGAGTGGAGCTGAGAAATAAACACTGAATACAACATTGAGATGTGTCGCATACCTGAAAGGTATCACACTGAATACTTATTGGAGTAATCTGATGCTGCTCTTTAAACAGATGCAGAATTTTGCATAAGGCCTTCTTCAGCCCTCATGAATCCTTCGTGGAAGCTGGTGGGTGAGACAGGCAGTTCGAGTTCATGTGATCTAATCAGCTGTCATCAACATTACTCATCACCTGAGAGGCAGAGACTCTTCGAGTATCTGACATTATTGACTATTGATTTACCATGAACAACTTCTTGCTGTGGAAGCAATTAGTTGAATCCTGTGGAATCAGCTTGAGCTGTGCTCACTTTATATACCGTCTCGTGGGACAGACCTGACCTCATATTGAGAGTACACATCTGGGGACAATAAGTACAGTAATACAAGACTCTCAACAGAGAGTTAACCGGTTAATACGCTCCTCCTCTCGTATTCAGATATAGGCCTAATATTTGAATACCTGCTGAAGGACTCACTGTAAAACTGCAAAATGAATATATCACACATATGTTTTACTAGCATCAAATATAAAAACTTCCATAAGTAAAATCAAACCCAGTGTGGGTGCATCATCATTAGCTTGGCACTAACCTACAAAATAATTTTTAATATGGTGTTGGGTAAAAAGGCTACATACAAAGCGAATTTCTATATTTATTACTTTTATTTAACGAAATGTTTCAGCGGTTAACTTCAGTTTAGTTTTAGCAGAGGTGTGTTCCATTCATAAGATCATTTCAAATACTGACAGCAGCTTAGAAGAAAATACATTTCTTGACTTTTTTGCACATTAGAATAGTTTGTCTTGTTTTAAAGTTAGTGTGCTTTTGTCAGTAAAAACACAACACCACTAGAATACATTCAAAGAAATAAACAGTAAAAAACATAATAGGTTATTAATGTCAGTAGCTGATTTAAAGTGATACAGGACTGATTAGGTAAATTACGTATTGGATTCTAACTGTAAGTACTGAGTTGTATTTGTATTGTTCTAGTTTTGGTGTTTTATAGGAAAAAGAAATGTCACCACCCACATAAACAAATCACTTTTTCAGTTATGTATCTGCCAATTTGCCTAAGGTCATATTTATTAATTATTTGTTTGAATGTCAGATTTATTGTTTTCACTTTAATTAAATGTTTCTACATTCAATGCTATTTACACGCATCAATAGTATAAAATGATTATAATATGGTAGTATAAAAATCATTAACTCGTATTAGATATATATAATACATACATAGCCACATAATTACTGGCACTCCTGTTGAAAATGTGTAAAAAAGGCAATGAAAAAATATGAGAGAAATCTTACACATAATTGTATTTTTTTGTGAAAAATGAACAAAAACTCAGTATCATAATTACTAGCATGGATTTTAGTACTTTAGTACTTTATGCAACCTCCATTCAACAGTATAACAGCAATGACTTATGAGAGGAATCTGAGACGACTCCTCACAGTATCCCATGCTACAGTGCATTTCTGATAAGACTAAAATTACGTCAGCTTAAGGTTGGATTTTCACCCCTTATTTTTCAGTGAACTAATTGTACCCCTCTTTTCCAAAGCTTGGCATTAATTGTGGGGCTGACTACATGTTCACAATGACCTTATATTTCTTCCACAATCCAAAGACTATGAATTAATTACACATTTCATGCAAAATAAATGACTAAACAGAAGTTGGCGAAGATCATAACATGGTACTGCTTTTCTTCCTCAGTAATGCTGTGTACAGAGCACTCAAACTGTAATGCTGTCTCTATTTAGCATCCATTATCATGCCCTGAGAGATCGTGTCTTTCTTCATCTGGAGTTTCTTTGGTCTCCATGGCCATGTTCACTTTCTGCCAGAACACTCTGGTGTCATCTCCCACTTTAGGCCAGCTAAGATATGTTTGTTTCTTCACCAACCTTTTCATTTGATAATAAGGAGAAATCTGACAAGTGGGAATATCCTCCAGAAAAATGAGAATCAAGACATCTTTCCGTTCATCAAAAAGCCGGAATCTAGCTACCTGAATCTCTTGGGAACACCAGTTGCTCCTTAAATAGTCGTGAGTAATCACGCAAATGGTCTTGCGGCTATTGTATATCCCATCAACTATGTTGTCGGTTATGGACTTGCCTGGCTGGAAGTCTCTGTGGTGCAGGCATAGTCTCCAGCCCTGTTTGCCTTCCAGGTTTGGTAAAAGTTCCTCCATCACCCAGGGCTCATCCTGAACATTGTAGGAAATGAAAGCATCGTACTGAAACCCAAACTGCTGCTGCTGGGTCCTTTGCTTCCTTTTCCTGTCATGGAGGAGTGCTAAAAATAGGTAATACGTGTAGACCAAATGCCACTTCAGGAAGTTGTAAATGAAAGAGACAGTGACTGTGAAGACAACTACCAAAGAACTGCAGAGGAAGCAAATGAAGTCATAATCCACAGTGCAAGACTCAGTGTTGAAGTCTACTAAACTCTTCTTTCTCATTGCAGAAGGATAGTGACAAATGTATTGATTCAGGTAGAGGACCTGCGTAAGGTTGTTCTTAAGTGACCAGTCAATGAACCAGACACTGGTACAGTCGCAGGGAAAAGTGTTGTTCTGCAAGTCCAAGAATTGTAGTTTGGGAATGGACTGTATCAAAGTCTTGTTGACTGATGAAATCTGGTTTCCACTGGCCCGTAAGATTGAGAGTCTAGATAGATTCGCTTTGATCAGGAAGTCCAGAGACTGTAGCCGGCTTCTAGAGAGGATAAGCGTCGTTAGTTTTGGGATTGGATGAAAAACCTGAGGAGAGGGAGAACTGTTGTCCAGCATGTTTCTCGTGAGATCCAAATGGGAAAGGTTAGGGGTGTAGTTGAATGTGTTAGGATGCAGGTATCTTATGTTCAGGTTCCCAGCATATAAGACCTTTAAGGACTTCAAACCCTCAAGTAGATTGCTAGGGAAGATATGGAGGCCATGGTGGCGCTGGCTATTAATTGCCAATGTTTGCAGAGATTTCAAATGAACAAACGGTGGAATTGTCAAATGTTGAGTCTCAAAAGATAAATAATTGCTGAACAGATTAAGTTCTCGTAGCTTGAACAATCCTGAAAATATGTTTGGATTCTTTATGGTGTTCTCTGTAAGTTTGTTAGATGCAATGGAAAGCCAAGTCAGGTTTGTTAATCCCGCAAATGCATTCTCCTCAATCTCAGAAATCTGGTTGTCCACCACATCTAAGATTTTAAGAGAGGATAAATTAGCAAATGTGCCTCGATGTATTGTGCTTATTTTGTTGTTTCTGAGCTGCAAATATTTCAAGTTGGGTAATACCTTAGAAAAGGACTTGGTGACAGTCAGCAGTCTGTTTGTTCCCAATTTCAGATCATGTAGATTTCTGAGGTCTTTGAACAAGCATGCACTGACTGAGGCTATTTTGTTAGAGTACAAGTACAGCTTCTTTAGATTTACCAGCTGATCAAAGTCTGAGCATGTTAGTTTTTCTATTTTGTTTGTGCTTAAGTCTAGCAGTTCAAGCCCTTGAATTCCCTTAAAAGCACCATTCAGAGAGGTCATTTGGTTGTGTTGCAAATGCAGAGATACTAGCTGTGTGAAATTGGTAAAAGTGTCCTGTGAAATGTGATGTATGGCATTGCTGGAAAGGTCCAGCTTTTGCAGCAGATAGCATGGCATAATCATATGTTTGGTGAGGTAAGTGATGTTGTTCTCGCCAAAGTGCACGGCCTTTAGTACATCTGAACATGCGTCATCAAAAAGATGTTCAGGTTTAATCGTTGTAATGTTATTCATCCTTAGCTTATTAAGACTTGCTTTGAAAGTTCCCAGTATGGCTGCTATTGTATCTCCTGAAATGTGCACTCCATCCAGTTTGAGGGTTGTCACTGACTTCAGCATTGTTACATTCTGAATGATCCAGTCTAGATGTCCATTGTGGCCACAGTATGAGAGGTCTAAGTATTCAAGGGCAGGGAAAATATTTTCTGTAATTTGGAACTTTGTCAGTGGATTCCATGATAGATCCAGCATTTTCAATGATGTTGTTGACAGGTTACTGGATTTGAAGATGATAAAGTCGTTCATTCCCACATACAGTTCTCGTAGAATAGTCACTTTAAACGCCAACTGGAGTTTCTCCATGGATTGAAGCTTGTTGTTGGTGAGATTCAAAACTTGTAAATGCTCAAGCATTGTAAAAACATTGGGTTCAATGTGTTCGATCGCATTTCCGTCGAGCCGCAGCACAGAGAGTTTATGTAGGCCCCACAGCCAACTTCCTGATACATTTCTCAGTCGGTTCTGAGAAAGGTTTAGTTCCTCCAGATCTCCTGAGTTTTGAAAGGCACCTTCATGTATGTGTGAGATGTGGTTGTTTGAAACATTTAGATACATCAGACGTGTCAGGCTGCTCAGGTCTCTCTCTTTGATTTCTGAGATGTAGTTGAAAGATATGACTAATTTCACTACACTGGTAGGTAACTTAGAAGGAACAGTCAGGAAACCCATTTTGTAGCAAAATATAGTCAGATCGCCTGAGTAATTGAAGGGGGCTTCAACCAAACAGTTTCTCAGTGAAAATCCAGAGGTTGGTACATTAATTATGAAGGAATATAAGATGTAGCATAGCACCATGCTGATGTCCACTGATCTCTGTTTGCAAGTGGTCATTTTTCTGGCTGGACTTGCTTTTCTGAAGTACATTTTTTTCTTTGTAGTGATATCAAACTGTCAGTGAATGTACATCAAAGTAAAATGAGGCTCAGTATTATCCATTTATAAATGTTCTTCCTCTCCAAGGTAGATAAGTTGATCTAAACAAGGGTTAAAAAGATTAAATGCAATTAAACTAATGCTACTGCAACCATTAGCTGCCATGAACCATCAAAATGGATCTCAGATTTAAAGGCTCACCAGCATTTTTCCTTTTTTTATTGCTTTGATTGGTGCACTGTCAAAAAAAGAGGATGTCCTGGTACATTGTAAAGTTCCTCAAGGCTAAAACAACATGAATGTACCCTCAAAGGTAAAACATGGCCCTTAAAGTCTAAATACCTTAAATGATTAGACAACATTCACTTTCACAGGGTAAAGGGACAAACTTGGGGTTAAGGCTGAATGTTTGGAGTCAACTCAATTAAAAATTAAAGATCTGCAATGGAATATAGTATAGATATGTTCCTTAAAAGTCCTGAGATGTACCCTTGAGGATAATGCCGCAGTGACAGATTTTTTTAACTAAAAGATGTTTTTCTGTTAATGTATAGAATATTAAACTTTTTTGTGTATCATTATCCTAGTTTTAATATATCTAAACATCAAATCATGTAAAAAAATCTTCCAGATTCAGTTTTATTTCATATAAATGACTATAAAGATCCCTAAAGTTTCGATTTAACGCATCAATATCCATACATGTCTCTGAGTTTTCCTGAGCACAAACCTGATGTAATGTTTCTAATTATTACACTATATGGCTAAAAAGCAGGCTTTTTTCACTTATTGTATCATATAGAATTTGGTCACATTTGACCACTGCTTTTAAACAAAATGAAACAACAAATTGAAATCTGATTTGAATAAAAATAGAAAAATTACCCCCAAGATGAGCCCTAACCCTATTAACTCTAACCCAACAAACAAATGATCTTAAAAAACAATTAAATGGGAATGTTCACATGTTCATCTAAACTGCAACTGTAACAAAATGTCATGACTTTCAACCAACAAATTGTGAGGCATTTTCCCTTTTCATACTAAACTGATTTGTTGGACACTGACGGGCTAATTGTATTACTGAATCTTAACTTCATGCATTAGGCATAAATCAAACTAAATTTCATATCCTGATTTTTCAAGCAGATTGAACACATACCTGATGTCCTTTGCTTGACACACAGCGATTGATTGTGTGAAACAACAGTTCCTCTTGTATTAAATAGGAGCTGAGACAGAAGAACTGAAACTGCAAACACTCTCACAACTGACACTACCCTGAAACTTAAAAAACGCTTAATACAGAGAACAACAGAGAAATGTCTAAACTGCCTTTTCCCTTCCACATCATACAGTGGTTGAGATCAATACTGAGTTAAAGTATTAATGATATCAATATCATATTATCAGGCTGTGCTGGGGGCAATAAACGGAATTGTTTAATGTATGAGCCATGTATACAGTCCTATGTTTACTTAAAGGAAAAAAAGAACTACCACAGAAGTTTGGATCCAAATTGTTATTCTTTAATTTAGTTCCACAGGTATAAGGCTAACTAACTTGCTAACAAACACTATAGATCAATAGTCATCCAGATAGCTAGAATTATTTACATAAAAATACATCACCTAAACTTCTCTCAACCTGCTCGAACCTCATCCAGATTTTCATTAACGTCATGCACACTTGTAGACATGATTTAGGTACTTTTACAAAAACATATTTGGCTGATTATTGAGTTCTAGTGTTTGTAGTTGCTTGCCTTGCAACTACAGTTCTGAGCTAAAGAAGCTTTGGTATCACAGCTTGCATTAAGCCCAATATGTTTTCCATGCTGGGTACCTTTTTGAAATTATGTTCTGTAGCAGTGGTCTTGGAGATCTACCTTCATCTACCTCAATGAACTTCATCAGGAGTCCGTGATTGGCTGGAGCATTAATTAAGGGTGAAGGACAGCACATTAGACGTAGGTTGGAGCTAAACATGGCAAGACGGTAGATCTCTAGGTGGAGGATTGGTAACCAATGTTCTGTAAGTTGAGAGGATGGCAGTTTGGCAGTGTATTATGCATCACACTGAGTAGAATGTTTCATATTTTACAGGTGGTAAAGAGAATAAGATGCCCATTTTAATCTCGAAGATTTTCAAAGGACTCGCAGCTGACCAGACTGAAGCTCTTTATGTGGGTGATGCCATTTTGTCAGTCAACGGATGTGACCTGCGAGAAGCCACACATGATGAGGCTGTACAAGCCCTGAAGAAGACTGGGAAGGAGGTCATTCTGGAGGGTAAGCCATTATTAGTCCTGCTGGTTGCTTATTCAGGGAATGCCCTGGCCTCTTTCATATAAATCTGCCACATCTGCCACAACTTTGATAATTTTCGTCCTATTTCCAACCTACCATTCCTTTCAAAAATTCTCGAAAAAATAGTTGCTACACAAATCCATTCTCACTTAACTAATAATAATCTGTATGAACGGTTCCAGTCTGGTTTTCGCCCCTTCCATAGCACTGAAACAGCACTCAAAAAAATAACCAATGACCTTCTTATGGCAGCTGACTCTGGTTTACTTACCATCCTTATTCTCCTTGATCTAAGTGCAGCCTTCGACACTGTTTCTCACTCTGTTCTTCTTAGTAGGTTCATCTCCATCGGTCTCTCCCATACTCCACTTGACTGGTTCAAATCATACTTGTCTGACCGCACTTAGTTCAGCCAACTTAAATCGTTCACTTCTCAGCCGTCCCCTGTTCTCACTGGTGTACCCCAAAGATCTGTCCTGGGGACCCTTCTCTTCATCATCTACCTTCTTCCTCTTGGACACATCTTTCGTAAATATAATATTCATTTTCACTGTTAGGCAGATGACACCCAGCTCTATCTGTCCACTAAACCTGATTCCATTCTTACCTAACCTCCTTTACCCTCTGCTTAGTCGAAATTAAATCATGGTTCTCTCATGGTTTTCTTACACTTAACATTAACAAAACAGAGTTTCTTCTTGTAGGCTCCAAATCTACACTATCCAAAACTGATAATTTTTCTATTAAAATCAACAATTTTTTTGTTTTACCCTCCCTGCAGGTGAAAAGTCTGGGTGTCATCCTTGACAGCACTCTCTCTTTCAATGCACACATCAGTATTGTCACTCGGTCTGCATACTTCCATTTACGCAACATAAATCATCTCCATCCCTCTCTCACACCACATGCCACTGCCATACTTGTCCAAAGCCTCGTCACTTCCCGGATCGACTACTGCAATTCACTTTTATTTGGCCTTACTCAAAAATCCCTCCATAAGCTCCAACTTATCCAGAACTCTGCGGCTCGTGTTATTTCCAGGACCCCTTCCATCCTCCACATCACTCCCGTTCTGCAGCAGCTTCACTGGCACCCCGTTAAACATCGTATTAATTTCAAAATTCTTCTGTACACATTTAAGGCCATTCACCACCTCTCCCCTCCATATTTGTCTGACTTGGTTCAGATCACCACTCCATCTCGCTGCCTTAGATCCTCCTCCTCTATTTCTCTATCTGTCCCTTCTGCCCATCTCGTCACCATGGGGAGCAAGGCTTTCAGCTGCTCTGCTCCTCGGCTCTGGAATTCTCTACCTCCTGACATAAGAAACATAATTTCATTTCCTCTTTTCAAAACTAGACTCAAAACTCACCTATTCAAAATTGCTTACACAACATGAATTTCTCCACTCTGCCATTTTATTTTGTTTTATGTAGATTTTGTAAATTGTCTGCTTTTATGCTTGTTCTTTTACTATTTTGTCCTTGAGTGTTCTGAAAGGCGCTTTTCAAATAAAATGGATTATTATTATTATTATTATTATTATTGTCAGTTTTCAGTGATGAACCGTAATGGTGAGCCCGTCGGCTCAGTGATGTTCAGTTCTAATTTCTGTTCTGCCCTGAAGGACTTCCAACAGTATGTTTGCACTAAGCCAACACTGTTGCGCCTTCAAGATCAAACACAGACAACACAGAAGCCTCTAACAGGCATTTACATATATTTGAGCTTGTATGTAGTAATTTTACTCTTGCAATAAAGAGTCCTGACATAGAGCTGCTGCCACTGCAGTATGGTATGTATTTAATTACTGATGTGATATGATTATAAGTTACTTGGGAAAAAGTCTGTCCAGTGTCAAAATGTAAAATCTTAAGTTTGTTTATGTGCTTGATAATCTAATTACATATTTCTCAAAAAAGTTTAGCCATTTAAAATGTATTTTTCAAAATATTTAATCATATTTTCATAATTTCTATCTTTATATTTTCTGGAAGCTCTATAGTTTATTCTGATAATATTAAAATGTTTAGTTTTGGTATTTCGTCAAGTATTGTATTTGCTTGATGCTGATTTTCTGTAGGAAAAGAGCTATGAATTTATATAACAATGCATTTATTTATAGAAAAATGTATGAATTCATATAACAGTGCATTCATTTATATAAACAATTATTATTATTTTTTTACCATTGTTTAACCAGGAAAGGCCCACTGAGATCGCAGATCTCTTTTACAAGGGAGTCCTGACCAAGTGGCAACATCACATCATTGTATTTTCACTGAAATTTAAGACAAATTAAAATCAATCATTTGTTACTTTGTTTGTGAATAATCTGTATAAATGAAAGTGTCAACATTTACAAACATTTGTTCAGTGAATTCAGCGACCCTTTGGTTCTGTAAGTGAGTTTGCATGTCAGTACGGAGAAACACGCCAGAATCATTTTTCATTATCAGCAGTGTGATACAGAACGCACTGGAGTATTGCTTTACTCAGTCTCCAACTTTCCATACAAAGCTGATATTGTCTGCTCAGTTAAAATTCACAATCAGCTAATTCTGTCCGAGTACATCAGGAAGAAGTTGGAGAACAAGAACACAGTTCGATGACGCTTTCAGATACAAAGAACAAAGGAAGAAAAGCGGAAAGTCTCAGGAGTTTTCACATGAATTTATACACACCCACACACACAGGCACGTGCATAAACAGCAGGAGGCAGGGATAATAAGCATCAGCACGGGCTCGCAGTTGGTTTGCACCTGATGTCTTTGCATAGACGGATCCACCCGAGCCTCAGATTTAAGAGGAATCTAGATAAAACTACAGGTCGGCTACCTTCGCCTGTGAACGAAACTAGTTTCTGACCCCCTGAGTAAAGCGTTTTGCAAGGTTTTAAATGCCCATAACCTACAGCTTTCCATTATTTTATTTCTTTTCTCTGGTTTTATGTACCAAAAATGGCCTTAATTCTTTTTATGAATTCTCTTCATCCCTTAATTTAACCCTTTAAGTGCCAAAGTTGCAGAATTGCGGCAAGATGTCATCATGAATAAAATAGACTGTAGTTACAAATATCATGTAATATAGCATATGTATTCCCTACCACTAGTTAGCAGACATGTAGTACTTCGATTTAAGACCAAAATTACGTCATCTCCCTTTTCAAAGTTTTGAGTAAATAAACCCCTCGTTTACCATAATAGCCCCCGGCGATCTGGAGTTATGAGCCGAAAACCATTCACCTCGCCCCGCTGTCACATTACTTTTGTCCCCCACGGACGTTCCGAGCAGCATAGCTCCGCGGTGCAAGCACCCAGACACTTCAAACTGCACAGTTAGATAGGGCACGACCATTGGAAAGGGCTGGAAATAGCGAAGATAATGGTGGCTGGGTTTATTTGAGAAACGAGGAAGTGTATCAGGACTGGATCAAACGCTTTGATGTATAAACGTCATAATGGCATCATAATATGCAAATTAGATGGGTATATTTATACCCCACATAAACTTCGGGTCATGCCCAACATTTTTCTAATTTACAGTAAGTCTCTTATCTTTAACTCCTTTTAAGGCATAAGCTTTTGAAATATTGATGTCAAAACCCAGTATTTAAAAAAAACCCTGGTGCTTAAAGGGTTAACAAGTTGTGTTTTTAATGTTGGATGAGCAGATGTAAGACGCTGGAGACATACACACCCTATGCAGGTCCTATGTAATGTATAGGTATATGATACAACCTCCAGGAATACAGAACAGGTTTGGGTTTATGTTGATGGGGCAGTTGGTGGCCTAGTGGTTATGGAGTTTGAGATCAGAAGGTTGTGGGTTCAAATCCCTGGACTGCTTGTGTCATCACGGAGGTTTCCTCGAGTAAGGTACCATCTCCACATACTGCTCCACACACTGCTCCCTGGGCGCCCCTCACTGGTGACAGCCCCCTGCTTCACTTAGTGAATGGGTTCAATGCAGAGAGAGAATGTCACATTGTTCACACTGTGTGCTGTGGTGTGTTCACATGTGACTATAAGGGTCCACTTTACTTTAGTTCGTTCTGAGGATGAAAGGTTCTGAACTGAGAATCAACTCTGTTTGCTCTGCCATTCTGCCAGTATGACCGAAAGCAAGGTCGAGTAAATGTACCCATACTGTACGGCAGATGAAACCATAAAGCTTCTCCTGTGGCTTGACCTCATCCCACTTCCCTCTCTCTCTCAAAAACCCACAAACTGGCACAAAAAGAATGGTATCTTGGCAAATGTATTCATCATGTCAATTATATCTAATTTCTCAGGCTGGGATTGCTGCAGAATATTATATGATAATTTATTTTCCAGACTTTTTTGTCTCAAGACATTTTATTTAGTGAAGTGGTTTCCTTCTGTTGGCAGATGCTGTTCTTGTTTCAAGCAAAATCACAAGAAGTCTAGAAATAATAAATAAATCAAAATGTTTAAACAAAGTGAGAAATATTAGATCTGTTAGTCTTAAGATGAGTTAATTTGCCAAGAGACCATTTGCAGTGATGGATTCATTTTGGAATATTAGGATAACTGATAGATAACTGTTTTCTTTTTTTAGATTAAAATCAAAAGCAGTAGTTTTTGGGCCAAAATAAACTTTCTGCTTGATTTCAATACTAAAATGTGCAGAAAAAAGGCTACTCTGTAGTCAATTTCTGCCCATAATTTTTCATGTTACAGGTAGTTTTTGGGAGTTTCTCAATTTTCTACCAATTTTATTCATCTTCAGTTCCACTCATTAGCTAGGATGCAACATCAATGGACAGATTAACGTGCTTGGAGGAGAGCACTGACTGCGAATTCTGTTACTTCATTTAACAGAAGCCTGAGTTGGCTCGCCGCGTGCTGAGAGATCAGGGAAGTGGGGGCACCCTAACCACCCACCCTGTCCACCCAGAGAGAGTGGAGCCAATTTGTTTACTTGGATTCCTGGCCAAGGAAGGCTGCAGCACTAGTGGGGGTCGAACTTTGATCTTCCGATGATAGAGCCAGATCTTAGACAGTTGTGAAATGTGAGAGTATATTATGTGCATTTGTTGCAATAATAATGAACTGTATTCAAATAATTGAAAGGATCTGAATTGCTTTCTTAAGAATCGGACACAAATCATTCAGACATTTTTACCCCTAAAATATAATGCCCTATGCATAGAGCAAAATTGCTTGTTACCCAGTCACATTTTGTTGATCTTCTAGATGAGTTACCGCACCCTTTACAGGGAAAACAAGGTACAGGGGTCCTCGAGTTATGCCACAGATCCGTTCCTTCGACAGTGATGTTACCCGAATTTTGGTGTAAGTCGAAACACTCCCTAGCCTAAGTCTCTTACAGATCCTAACTCAGTTGTACAATCATAAAAACACAACTAAGCCTCAGAAAAAGGAAACGGAAATCTCCCTCACTCATACGCCGCATCACTGCGTATTCTTCCACCACGCACAACTAAATAGTTCGCCCATGTAGTCCGTAAGTACGAGGCTATCAGTGTAAGCCGAGTGGGAGTGGGAGCGGGAGTGAGTGCGGTAACCTCAAAACGTCATATGTCGAGACTGTTGTACCTCGAGGACCCCCTGTATTTTCTTTACTTTATTATTTACTGAGTACAAATTGGAAATCAAATTAAAAGAAAATAGAAAATGTGGCATACTTTTTTTAACATACCATATTTTTCCTGTATGCCCAGTACAGCAAGTCAACAGTAACTGTGCATCTGAATGGGCAGAAGTGTGTTCTCAGTTGAGGATATGAACTCATTGCCACATTACATTATCAACAAAACATGTCATCTGACCTGAGGAGGCAAAATGTTTGCATACACTGTAGACATGTGGTCATACATTTGGTTGTATAGTAATCTGCCATTATTCTCAATTCAATACAAGAAAAAGATGAATATATTGCATAATTCGAGGGATCTGAGTGATGCTTAAAACACTGTTTTCCGGCTTCTCAGTTTAGCTTCGTATCTGAGCCAGCAGCCATAATACCAGGCACAGACTCAACGAATTAATTAACGCAAGCACACTGGAGTTGTGGACTGAGGCGGGCTGCCAGACGCTCAGAGACCAACACTTGTTCTAGAATATTAGCCAGACAGGGTTGGACTGAGTATGAGGTGTTAATGATCAGCATTGTTTTTATTGTGGCATATTAGTTCATTTTAAGTGTTAGGGAGTTCACAATGCAGGGAAATAGATGGACTAAGGGAGGGAAAGTGTGTGTCTGTGAGAGAGAAAGAGAGAGGGGGGAGAGGGAGAGGATGTTTATGGATGTGATAAGTGCAGACTGTAAAGTGCTATATCAGCATTTACCAATTGTAATAGATCTCTTTGAAATGGATGGTGAAAGCCATCAAGGTGGAGGTTTGTGTCTACTGGAGTCTGTGTGTGTGTGTGTGTGTGTGTGTGTGTGTGTGTGTGTGTGTGTGTGTGTGTGGGTGTGTGTGGATGTTCTCCATCTGCACCCTGCTTCTCCTTTAACTGAGCAACATTCCTGAAGACAGCAGATAAAAGTACAATGATTCTACCCTCCGCTAAAAAGAGATCTAGAGGGAGAGTCCACAGTTTGATTAATTGAATAGGAATTGGTGGTGCAATAGAATAGCCACAGTTTTGAAGGAGAGAGCAATGACAAATTAAGGTATTGTGCAAGTATGTGTGTGTGTGTGCGCGAGAGAGAGAGAGAGAGAGAGAGAGAGAGAGAGAGAGAGAGAGAGAGAGAGGAAATGGAGCAGAAGATATGCCAGGATGAAGCAGGCTCAATTACTCACGGTAACGAATAAACTCACACAGCCAGAGCCAGACCCTGCCAGTTCTACTGTGTGCAAATGTGTGAGTCTGTGTGTGTGTGTGTGTGCACATGTTTTTATATGAAAAGTGAGAAGAGAGCAACAAAATCCAACATACTCTCCTGTGTCCGTGTGTGTGTGTGTGTGTGTGTGTGTGTGTGTGTCTACACGCGTGTGAATTCTGGTCTTTCTCACCCCTCGTCTGGTGGGAAAAGCTGCGATGGATAAGATGAATTTTCACGCATCCGAAAGCCGACTGTTCTCAAACAAGCATTCCCTCAGGCTGCCGCTGCTGCTGTGTTCACTGATGTCTCGCACACTGTTCCTTCAGGGCGTCTGTGTTTAATAAGCACCATATAGAAAGCAGGGTACTGCTTGTTAAAGTTCTACTTCAACAGCCTGCTTCCTGTAACTGCGGTGCCAAACATTGACTGCCAATGTTACCATTGTCTGTACATTTTATATTTTTTCTCTGAGACCCTGTTTATGGCAGGTTGTTTCATGCATCCTGAGCTGAGGGGAATCCACAGGGCCTTCTGAGCCTCCAGGCCTTATTTCATTGTTAAGTTTTTAAACAAAAGGGTTTAAATCTCTGGGAACAGGGGCTTTATCTATAATTGAGTGTAACATTAAACATACATTCAAACCAACAAGTTTGAACGAAAAGAAGATAGAAATATAACAGCGTAATATCACTTATTGTACATAAGAACTATGTAAGTGGGGTGATGTTCTGATGAACACCTGTGACAGATAGTCAAACACTCCCAGTCTGCTGATCCACTGTAGCAGAACTAAACACAACAATGTGAGCCAAGCTGGGTGTAATGAATGCAACAGACTCTGCATATACACGCCATGTTGTATCTCCACCATGTCAGTGTCTCACTAAAAACACAATTGATCAGGTGATCTTGAAGAATGTAAGGTTCTAATTCACTTTGCTGCTGGTGGTCCATCCAGGGGATGATGGTGGGCCAGTTGAGCCAGGCTTTATCACCCAGCATCTGTGCCTGACCTCACTAATGCTCCTGTGGCTCAGTGGGAGGAAGTCCCGTTGGTATGTTTCAAAATCCAATGGAAAGCCTTCTGAGATCAGTGGAGGCAGTTTCAGTAGCAAAGTGGAAAAACTTATTGAAGCTCATGACTTTGGATGTAATATCCAGGTTTCCAGATATTTGTGGCCATTTAGTGCACTTTTCTGGCAAGTGCGGGTTTAAGGAAGAGCATTAAGGTAGAACAACCTACAGACCAGTTTGTTGCAGTAGTTTTTGCTGCACCATTAGTTCAAAGTAAACTGTTATATTCTTTGTACTTAATAACTTAATAAAAATGGCATGTAGGTTTATATAAGCAGGTGACTGCTTCTACAAACCCACATGCCATTTTGGGTTGTGGGTTTGTATGTATAGGTGACTATGGGGTTTTAGTTTTAAATGAAACTGACCACTTCTATTAACTGACCACCCAGTTTTAGGCAGTTAAGAGTCTGAAAGCAGTATCATGCATGATTAAAAGTGGTCAGAATAGTATGGGTAGCTTAGGAACAACTTTATCATTCCTGAATAAAGGAGGAGAAAATAGCAAAGCATGATCAGTTAAGCAAAAGGGCCAGAAGCTCGCATGTGTGACTAAACACAACCAGGGATGTCAAATCTGGTGGCAAAATCAGACATGTCCATGCTTATCCAGTGATATGGAATCATTCAAGAATAAATGCCTTTTGAGGTGGATATTTTCTTATAATCTATTCCAGGGAATAGCTGCCAGAATCACTGCAAAAAAGAGAGTGCAGAAGAAGTCAGGAAGGCCAAAAAACATTTTTCCCCTACCCCAAACATAGTTGATCAGCCAAGACATGTGTGGTGTCTACAGTTTGCTTTTTTCGTTTTGCACTGGAGCAATGAAGCCAAAATAGCTTGTAAATAATGGAAGCTAATTAGCACTGAGCAAACTGCATACTCCATAGGAAAGCCTGAGGTGACACTGAACCCATGCTGAGCAAATTCAAGAGTGGTTTCAGTACCAGCACCTTCCTTCACTACCCCAGTCACCAAATTTAAGCTTCACTGCATGTTCATGGGAAGTTCTGGAGTAATGACTGTGAAGCCAATAATTACTTCCTACATCTCTGGAGTATCTCTTGACATCGCTTCAATATTTGTCATGGTTTGTTTTAAGCATTGTAATATCTGTTTATTTTCAAGTGTTTAATGGAGCTCTGCAGTAGCCTTAGTTGTGGATAAAGGCCAACATGACACTCCTCCCTCTCAGCTGGTACATTCCCTGATGGCCTCTACCAACTCACTGACGTGCAGATATTATAATAAAGTATTCAACTCACATGATGGTTTGAAATACTGTTACTTTATTTATTTAGATGTGCAGAGCAGCTCAGATTTCACAAGGTCACACTGCACTGTCAAGTTGTGATCTCAAGCTTTGAAGTTTGTACAGCTGTTGTATTGTCTTAGTGATTTGAGCACTGTAACAGTCTCAATGCTATCCGTTCACATCAGATATGCCAAGGTCTGGTCCTGGGGGGCTGGTGTTGTCTTGATACATGCTACCTATGGAGATGCGCTACCGAGCCTTTCTATGCATGTGCAGCACATATGCAGTTCCACTGTCTTGGAATTCATTGCCACAGCCATAAATCTGTGCAATATCATAAAAATATCTTAAAAGCTCTTTTAATGGTTACTTTTGGCTTATACACATGTCCATTTTTGCACCTACATGCTGTCTTTGGTGCACCGTATAAGGGCATATGAACGAACATTGCTGCTCTACATTAATAAATTAACATTTTGATGTCTTCGTTCTTTTAGCCCGTTTGTTACTTGTCCTCGATTGACAAAGAAAAGCCCTTGGAAATCGTAATTTCTTCAGCTGTGTTATCTGCTTCTTTTTTGCACATTATGTGAGAGTGCGAGATTAGTCTTGTTTAAACATGTAAAATTTGTGTCTGGTAAAGTTTTATGAATGCAGGAATCGATAGACTCTGCTGTCGATTCGTGCTATATTAGCATTTTTCAACAAGGCAGCATAAATAATCAGAACTGTTTGATAGCTCCTCTCCTCACTAAACACACTCACTAAACCTGGCAATGGACAGGTGAATTGAAAAAGATGTGTTTGAGCAAGGAAATCACCAAACTGTGTTGACCACGGCCCCCCAGAACTGTGATATGAAGTCTAGACTACCAAGGGTCTATCACCAGACTCAAAATCTTGGACAAATAAAAGACATGATGCACAGGATTCCAGAAATTAGTGCAGTGTCTTAATACAAAGAACCAGCACTGTTTTCAGAGTTAGAAATGGCCAAAATAAACAAATAAAATATGACATTCAGAACACTACATGTATACACATGTATTATTTTATATGTCATCTGTGTTCTGTCATGCTTCTCCATGTACTTCACTTTTCAAAGCACAGCAAATTAATTGGCCTCTCTCTAATCAAAATGAAACTAAATTAAAAATTAATCATTTCCTAATTGGATACAGTTCTCAGAAGCAGAATCTTTTACAACATAAAATTAACCATTATGAAAAAATCTAATTGTGGTCAAGTTTATTCAATGGTCAGTTCATTTAAAAGACTGCCTTTTAAAATAGAGAAACAAAACATTTCATAAATCCCATACATTCACATGCAGTTAATCTGTAACTGTCCAGTGAAGATCCAATTGGAATGTGTGACACAGTGGGCCTCGCAGTACAAAGCAGTCCAGCACAGTGGCTAAGCCAATTTAGTTCACCCTGTCTTTGATGAAAGGCCAGCGCTACCTCTATTGTCTTGTAATTCTGAACAAATTAAGTTTTCAGTTTCGCGACCTTCAGCTGCTCCAGACACGTTGGCTGCAAAGCCATCAGCCAGTGGGAAATGAATGTGTTCTAGTCTCTGTGACCTGTGTGTTTGTCTTTGTCTGTGTGTGCGTTTGTGTTTGTGCGCTTGGAATTAAAAGGTATGCCTTGCTGAGAGACATAACAAGAGTCTGTGAACTGTACTAAATAAACGAGAGAGAGATAACAGGCTATTGGGAAATTCTCAATTAAAATTCTGGCTCTGTTTTGAGGAGAAGTTTTCTTTTATACCGTTTGAAATGAACACTCGTTACTATGTTTAAGGATGTGTTCTTTATGCTAAAACATATTTTAAGACCCAAAATCTGTTAGGCCTGTACATATGGAAATGTGCAGTATTGTGCAGAAGTCATAGACTGCACACGTACTTACACAGAAGGTACACAGAAGCCTTAATGACTGAACATGATGTCATTGTTTTTAGAGTATTTAGAGTGCTCACCCTTTTTATTACAGCTTCCATTCTTTTCTTGTCTTATTTTTTCCTTAGTAATATATATATATATATATATATATATATATATAGCTATACATTATTTTATGACCACAGTGTTGAATTGTCTTCCCACAGTGGAAGGATGGACAGTAAGACCTGTGTATTTTTTCAGATCTAAATCAAGAGCTTGATTTTCTCCTCTCCTGTTTATCTGAATGTGACAGTTTTAATGATCTCCCAGGTCTGCATGGTTTTTAGCTGTCATCTTTTGGCTATTTTAATTATATTCTGAAGTTTTGTTTCCACCTCGATTTTCCTTTGATTTTTCCTCTTGTGTATCTAAGTGAATGATCTTCTGTGTAACATTCTCTCTTTAACTATTTTATATGCATGTGAAGGCAGCTGAGGTGTGTGAGGGTAGCGGCTTGTATAACTGTCAGTGTCTCTTTAAAGGAGAACATAATGTCAGTGATAACTTTGGAAACAACTTTGGTTGGGAGTACACCTGGATGGGTTTAATACTGGAGGTACTGAAAAGTTCAGTGGGGGGCACAAAAGTAAAGAGTGGACAAATTAAATACTGATGGATTTGATAGTATATTCAGTGTTGGAGGCTTTTCTTCTTTTAAATATATGCGTTCTGTTTTTTTCTGAGATGGAAAAGGCTTAACTTGCACTTAATAGCTGTTTTGGCTGGATATGAAATAAACATAAGGGGGGTCTCAGACTTTTGGAATGTTTTGCAGTACATTCTGCTTATAAGTAGGATTTTCCATATAAGGATTTTCTACTGTTTACGTACTGATGTGTTTTGATCCTTTCTATGGCACTGTCACAGAACAACATAATTTCAAATTAAATGTTTCTCTCAGAGTGGGACTGATCAGTATTCCTCCGGCAACTGGATTCTCACTCTCAACTAAATTAACATCATTAGCCCCTGTGGCCCCTTTTGTGCTAAATCATCAACAGTAAGTGCTAGCTTCTATCTATGAGGAAGGAGCTGGTTTGTCTCCAGAATTCTGAATGCGTCTGGCAGTGGGACGGGTGTTTAATGAGCTCTTGTGAGAATGTGGCGATAAGCGAAACTTGCATGAATCGAGTTTTGCTCGTCGCTAATTTACACATATACGGTCTCTGGGGGTTGCAGCAATAATGAGTCATGTAAAGCTCTCATCCTCACAGTGGCTACAGTATCAGGTTAGGCATAGTAGCGTGCAAGTTCACACAAGTCCAAGCTTCATATGGTGGGCCCTTATGTAGGTAATGAAACTGCTCCACAACAGAGCCCATTATCTGTGTAAACAAAAAAAAAAAAAACCCACACACACAGTGGATAATTGTACCCTTGTTGGCACCCTTGTGGCTGTTGATTGAGTTTGTGTGTGTGTGCATGTGTATGTGTGTGTGTGTATGTGTGTTTTCTTACGGCCAAATTTTTGTGGGGGTGTTATGAGGGACATTCCTGGGCTAATAGAGCTTTCACAGAGCACAGCATGCTTCAGGAGTCACAGAGTAGCCAATCAGACACATTCCAGCAGCTCCCACAGCAACCAGCCTGTTTTTCTTTTTTTTTCCTGTCTGGCTTGGCAAGGGGAGCCTGTGTTTGCCCAATGAGGCAGCAAGAAAAACAACCTGCTGTCATGTCGACCAACCGAGGCCTCTCCTCACGATGCCAGCCGGCAAATCGACCAATGAGAAGAATCCGAAAGTAACTTTTCAAATAAACAATTCCTACAATTCAAAGTAATGGCTGTTTACTTTCTTTGTGCTGGAAAGGTTAGGAATTTCTCTTCCCGAAGATTCATGAAAACTGTAAAAGCTGGGGTGAATATTTATAGAACAAAAGGGGCCCCGCTCCCTCTCTCAGGGCTGCTATGCCGAAGCATTGTGGTTGATGAGGGGAATGTGGCGGTGTGGTCGAGTGTGGTATTGGACATGGCTTTCTGGGTTTCGTTTGGTCTCTCATAAGCACAGTTTGTTCCTCACAGGGCTGAGCATAAATTTCCAACCCCCGTTTCTCTAATAAAACGTTTGCTCTTTCTTCCACTTTCTTTCCGTTTCTTTTCTTCTCTTCTTTCTCTACTCGCATAGTCAATGTCATCTCCACCATGGCGGATAGTGGGAAATGCTCATTGCCTTTTACAAAAGGCAATTTAATATCAGGTCCCAAGAGGCTTTTGTACAGACAAAATCCCTGTTTCTAAAAATACACCCATAAATCCTCTCATTTACACCCTTGTTTGTGGCTGACTGTCAGAAGTCTTTTGTTGGGTGTACTTAGTGTTCAGTAGGAGATGGGCTGTTCTGAAGACCAGAGGTACCACTGTGGTGAAATACAATAGAGTTTTCTCCCAGTGAACACAGTAGAAGCTTCATTTTGTGTGTTTATGCCCCCAGGGATGTGCGTGTAAGTTGCTATATGTGTTCCTGTGTGTGTATGTGTGTGTGCGTGTGTGTGTGTGCGCGTGTGTGTGTGTCTGTGTGTATGTATGTGTGTGCGTGTGTGTGTGTGTGTGTGTGTGTGTGTGCGTGTGTGTGTGTAAAAGGCTGGCTGATTCAGTATCTTCACTGGCATATAGTGACATTAACCCTTATAATTCTAGCCTTATCACACCCTAAGGCTTGCTATTTGGTAATCACATAGACTATGGTACAATCTGATTGAATTACCCTGTGCAAAAGTTTGAACACCCTGGTCAAATTACATGTTTTGTCTTTTTCTAAGTAAAAATAATTCAAATTCCAACTAACTTAAAAATGTCAGGGCACAATTTGTATTTATTTGCTTCCAACATATTTTTTGGACGAAAATAAAGCATAAAATATAAAACTTACCATAACTTTGAAACGTTAGCAAAAACAAAAAACAAAACTGTGCAATTGTGTATTTAAAATGTTTTCCCCGTAGAGCGTGTGTGTTTCCTTTCAAATCAATAAAAAAGAAAATCATCAATGTATCATTCAGGTCAATTTCGTCAACTTGAATGTGCCTGGACCCTTAATAGAAATCCATAATAAAAGGCCCGCATGATGACCATTTAATGCTATTAATATGTCTGTTGCAAAGCATACTGTTTACTGTGTGTTTCAGATTGTTTGGAAAGGGCGGTATAAAGGCCAAATTAATATTGAATACATTGTGAGATGTTCTTTGTCTTTGGTTAACATTTACATTACTGTGTAAGGTTCCTTTTTGTAAAATGTAAACAGAGTCATACAGATATGTTTGATGTGAAATGTGGTGATAGGAACCAGATGTCTGGAAAGTGTAATGGTTGTAAAAGCTCCCTCATGTTATATAGAATAGAAACAAATGCATTATTGTTTGCCTTAGCCAATGAGGTACAATAGGTTTAAGATCAGATTTGGCCTAAAATGTTTTCATTTTTTATTTACTACAATGTTATCTTTACCGCAGTTCTAACAGGAGACACTTGAGGTTCACTTGTGGTCATTTTTGATAGTTAATAAAACTTGTACACATCACAACAATGTACCATTTCACACCACATTCTGATAGATTACTTTATTTACATCTCAACATCTAAATTATGCATGATTTTGTCATATCATGGGATTGTGTTCTAAAGCATTCTAATCAAATTTGAACAATATCATATCAGTGCGTGTGTCTGTGTGTCTGTTTGTGTGAGTGTGTCTGAATTTAGACAGGATGAAAAAGTGTGGCAGGCAAATCTAAGTTGGCAGCCAGAGATGTTAGAAGCAGACAGTGTGTGAGACCACAAAGACAGACTGTGTGACAGATTCGCTGACTCTGTATGTGTGTGAGTGTGTGTGAGGGTGTGTGGCCAACAGGTGAAAGGCTGAACAGAAAGAGAGAGACTGTGGTGCTGCGTGTGTGTATGTGCTGACTGGCTGAGGTGTAGGAGTGGGAATGGGCAAGCAATGGGCTGGACTCTATTCTGGGCCGAGGAAGCCCCCAACCTCCTCCACCCCACTCCCTCCAGCACTCGCCCCGACACCTCGCTCTTCAGCTCCTGCGCTGAAACCCTATCCGTGCCTCTCAGTGGCGTCTGCTATTTATATTCCCTCAATGTGTGGGTGTGTGTGTACGTGTGTGTGTGTGTGTTTGTGTGTATCAGCGAGATAAGTTGTTGGTCCTGAGAGAATCATAGCTGATTCTATTTATTTCACCATAGTGAACAGTAGTGGTCAGGCAGAAGGGCTGGGCTGCGCCGGCTCCCTGGAGTTTATTTGAGCTTATGTCACTGGAGGTTACTGTATGAGTGTAGCCCACTGCATTCCATAGCTGTCAAAATCGAAACTTCTTCATCTCTGTTTTCATACCATTTAAAAATATTAACTTGCCTTTTTCAAACCTTTGAATATAATCTCATTACATTCAATTATGCTATAAGTTAAATACAGGGTGGTAGTAGCCTAGCGGGCAGGCCCAGCCCTAACAAATTTGGAGCCCTAGGCAAGATTTTAGGTGGCGCCCCCTTGCATCACAGTAAATTCCATTGCTAGTGTACATATACAGTAACCCCCCCCCCTTCACGCGAGAGTTGCGTTCCAAGAGCACCCGTGTATAGTGAAAAACCATATTGTTTTGTTTTGTTATAAAAGAATTCTTAAAATGCCTATTTTCATAGTGTAAAACCTAAATATGTCCCCAAATATGGTCCCAAAACACTAAACTCTATTTAATACATTACCCTTTACGAAAATGTAAAGGTAAACCTGTATTCGTACTGTAGAGTTTACACTGAACTCCTGCAGTGCTAGAATGTAAATACCGCTATTATAATTTAGCACTAAAGAATTATATATTGCCACGAAAAAAAGCCAAAAAATGTGGAGGATATCTGCATTTCCACAAATTTTCTGGAATTTTTGCCAGCAATTATTAGTTCGGTTCCAAGAAGAAATAACTGAATCTGAAACACTTTAATTTCATTTTAAACCCAGCTTAATACATTACCCTTAAAATATAAAGGCAGAGCTTTATTTTTATTATTATTATTATTAATAATCATGTATTATTATTATTATTATTATTATTATTAAACGCGTATACGTGCTGGACAGTGTACAATGAACTGCCGTCTCCCACAATTAATTCATGCACGGGCGTTTTCTTTGGTATGCACTGCCATTTTCTTTGGTATAAGCAGGGTAAATACAGGTATAATACAGGGTGACACAGAAAAACAGGAACTTTTGGCAAACAAATAAAAATAGAAAACATTTTTATCACGAAAGCACGCTGTGTACCGTTCCACTCCTCCATTACTACTGAATGGCGTGATTGTTTACAGCTCACAGTCCCCCTTCCATAGTGCTGCCGACTGTATGTGGCTGCCACTACGCACCTCAAAAGTTCCCGTTTTTCTGTGTCACCCTGTATAATGTAATTTTTTAGTAATAAAAATACAGTAAAATGTACGGGTAATCACCAATAATTTTTACAGTTCAGTAATTTACTGTTTGCGGGCGGCGCATCTTATTCAGTCCGCCCTGCTCTGAGTACAGCGGTATTTAATCCTCTGAGGTCGGAGCTCCCTCCTGAGGGATATTACCACTGTTCCAAAACGATCATCTAAAGCTCCACGAGTTTTTGTCCTAGAAACATTTAAGTAACACCACTAGAAACCTCGAATCTTCTAGTTTTCAAATATGTGTTTAATTAAAATATATCGACAGCGCTTTGTAAATACAATAAAAAGAACTGCTGAGATTTTCGGTGCTTCAGGCAGCAAGCAGCCTGTTAATGACACGAAAGACGAGCTTTCTTTGTGTTCTCCCGACAGTACAAAAACATTAATACAGTTATGTTTTATATGAAAATGTAGCTGAATTTATATTCATATTTATGTTACAAAATAACAGTAAATTATATTTTTCTTAATAATTTAGCACTAAAATGTATTAGGAATTATACATTGCCACGAAAAAAGCAAAAGAAATGTGGACTGCTGTCTCTCACAATTAATTAATGTAAGCATGTTCTTTGCCATGTGCTGACCCACCAAACTTCATGTGATACATCAGGCCAACGTCCCCGACACACAAACACGGTTGGTTATGACCTGCACTCGTCTTTTCCTTGTCTTTCGCTCATCCCTTTTTCCCCCATTCACTTCCATTCATTTTTCACCCCAATGAAATGAATACAGTTTCAGAAGAATAAACTTTCAGTCTCCATACAGTGACCAAAACTTTAAATGAGACCTCAGGCCACGCCCCCAAAGACATGCCTGTTTAAACTGAACAATATGGCCAGTTTAAACGCGGTGGCCTCATAGGAAACGTATCGTCATTACGTATCGTTATTATTATTACTACTACTACTTAATAGGCTTTGCTAAGCAGGTAAATTCATGCGGGCTTGTTCTTTTCATATTAAGACACATTAAAACCAACTAGTTTTAAGAACAGTGGAATGTTACACTTTTTTTCTTCCTCCGTTTGTGGTATCCCCTGAATGGATGGTGCCCTTAGCATTTGCCTATATTGCCTATGCCACGGACTGGCCCTGCTAACGGGTAGCCTTGTCTGTGAACCCAGTGACCACAAACTTTCTACCATTGTGTCCTTGAGCGAGACACTTAACCCTCAGTTGCTCCAGGGGGAACGTCCCTGAAACTAATGAGTGTAAGTCACTCTGAATAAGAGCGTCGGCCAAATGCCTCTTTACATTTTATTCCTTCTACTGTGAAGTTATTATTTTAATGAAGTTTTGTAATTAAGTTTTGTTTATGTTTTTTCTTTCCTACACACTCTCTTTCTCTTTCCTACTCTTCAGTAAAGTACATAAAGGAGATGTCTGCATTTTTCAAGAGCTCATCTCCAGGTGTTCCTCCTGTGTTGGACTCTCCACCGACCACTCCGCAGAAACAGCCTGATCCAGTGCTCAAGGAGACCAGAACTATCTCCCTCAAAATGTGTCACATCACCCGCAAACAGTGCCCTCCAGACACGGAGGACAGGTGAACACACGCACTTTCAATTCTTTATTTTGCTCCATAAAACACAAAAGTAATCAATCCATGCTCTGCAGTGTCTAGGGTGGACAAGCTTTATAAAATCCAGACAAAAACTCCATTTAGCTGTTCAGTTTTCATTCAGATTTTATTCAGATTAAACTGGCACTTTACTTTAGAAGAATTAATAAACATTCTGGTGAGACCCAAAGTAATTATCATCTACTACCTTCATGTTGAGAATGGGATCACTGAACAGCTGAACTTTATAGATATAGCCTAAACTAGCAGACCTTCAGTTTGTTTTTGGGTAAGTACAAGAGAAATATTGTCGGCAAATCCTTTAGAAAAACCTCAACTAACACAGCTAAAAGTATTCTGTTTAACCTTCCGTTTATCCCTCAAAGCCTCACTTACTACTCCTGATCTGACCTAAAAGTGTGGCCTTTCTTACACTTACAAAATACATATTCTTTAAATTTTTAAATTTCAAAATGTTCTAAATCTGCATAGTTTGATGTAATGTGTGTGTGAGCTGTGTGGGTTGAATGAGATTTTGCCAGCATTCTGTAAAGCTTGTCTAACTCAGACACAGTTGCTATGAAAGAACTAATTTGTGGACGGAGTGTGGATGGGCTAATACAATCAAAGGGGTCCTAAAGTATCTGAAATCAGTCCAACACAGTAATAGACTTAATTAGTTCATTACTTCTGTTCCTTTTAATAGGCATGGGTAAAACAGCATTGTCTCTCCCAAACTACCAAACATTATACCGTCTGGACACATGATTGCAAGCTTTTTAGCTTTTTCCCTTAAAAACACCTGCAATTCACCAGAACTGCGAATCTGCCAGGGAAGAGCAGGCACTTATATCACTAATTACCAATGATACTTCAGGGTACTTTAGTAATACTTTTAAAATTATTACACAGGTCAACAAAAAAAATGTAATCATCAGAAACCACAACACCCTTTTCTAAACCAGTTTTTCATTCAGATCTGCTTTCTGTTTTTTTCAGTCACATCAACTTTTTGGATTCTGAGTAATATTAGATTTGCAATAGACTTGCATGCGCTTTTTTATTAAACCGAAGGGACCAGTCAAGTAACTGTTTCAATATTTTCTGTGCAAAGTCAGATAGGTGCACACTGTGGCATAGATATAATGATCAGTGTCAGTCAGCTGCCACTGTTTCTTCAAAAACGCTTATAATATCATTATTATATGCTAATTATACCACTTTCATGCAATATGTAACTAGCTTCATCTCAAAAACTGTATGTGTGGGAAAAACACAGATTTGAAATCAGCATGAAAAACACTACAAAACCCACATAAACTTGTCTCTGATGATTTTGACCTGTTGACCTGTGCTATTATTATTATTATTATTATTATTATTATTATTATTATTTGAAAGTAGAATCTCTTTTATTGTTTATATTTTACATTTTCCTGTAGATTCAAAGTTTTCTATTTATTTATTTTCTGAATAATTATGCTGCCACGAAGAGCTACCAAACTGTTTTTCATTGTTCCTGCAACAGTGACAGTAAAGACTATTCTATTCTATTCTATTCTATTCTAAAATTATGTTAACATTTCCTGATGTATGGACCCATAGAAATGGTCCAGAATGACTTACGAAACTTCTTTTTTTGGAGATTTTCTTCATGGGCCACAATATAAAGATCGAAAGGTCTGAGTTTTCATGGCTTTCTTTTGAGTCCTACACGAAAGAGCTATGCTGAGTAATAAAAATCGTATCTATTACTATAACATTTCATTTCATTTTAGTTTCATAATCCCAAAGTGCTTCACACAAGAAAACAGGCTAAATATTATTTTAATTATTACAGCTTCCATGCAAAAGTGAAGTATATGAAATAACAGCACATCTACAAATGACAAAAGCAAAGGAAGAGTCAGGATAAAAGGTAGATGCAAATCTGGAGCGTGTTTTAATCTGTGTTAAGAAGTATTTATCTATGAATACAGTGTGGGTCCCTATTCCAGATATATTGAATATATTGGAGAAAACTTTGTGTGTGAAATGATAACAAACCACTTGGCTTTGACACACACAAGGTGCATGTTCACACCCCCCCCCCTCTGTGTATGTAGGTATTTTGAGGTGGTGTCAGCAGACAGGAAGATGTCGTTGTTTCTGAGGGCGAAGGACCAAGCTATGGCCCAGTCGTGGTATAGCGCTATCCAGACAGCCAGCGCTGCACTGCTGTCCACAGTTAAAGATGACATCAAAGCCTTGCAGCCAGGCCTGGACATCAGACACATCGGCTGGATCATAGAGCAGGTTTATATGTGTTTGCGTTTGGGCTGGAGTTGGTAGTGGTGTTTGCTTATGGGGCCACACATGTACTCTCCACTTTATTAGAAACACAAACACTATGAGGACAAAAGTATTGGGACGCCTGACTATTATACCAAGAGGGCCTTTTAGGACATTGCATTCAAATACATAGACTTCAATATGGAGTCAATATCCCCCTTTACAGCTATAACAGCTTCCACTCTTCTTGGAAGGCTTTCCACAAGATTTTGGTGTTTCTGTGGGAATTTGTACCCATTAAGTCTGTAGAGCATTTATGAGGTCAGGCACTGATGTCGAACAAGAAGGCCTGGATCACAATCTCCATTCCAGTTCATCCCAAAGGTGTTGGATGGGGTTGAGGTCAGGGCTCTGTGCGGCCAGTCAAATTCTTCCACACCGAACTCATCCAACCATGTCTTTATGGAGCTCGCTTTGTGCACTGGGACACAGTCATGTTAGAATAGAAAAGGACTTTCCCAACAATGTGTCAGCAAAGTTGGAAGCACAGCGTTGTCCAAAATGTCTTGGCATGCTGAAACATAAAGATCGCCCCTCATTGGACATTAGGGACCACCTGAATAATTAAGAGGTTTGTCCCAATACTTCTGTCCATATAGTGCACCTTGTAGCTTGACCTTGTAGGTGTACAATTAGACACTATCATTCAGCTTTTTATGTGCAATGGACCCTCATTTGCTTACCAAAGGACCACTATTGACTGGGAGGTTTTTTGTTGGCGTGCTATCCTAAACCCAGCAGTGACAGTGGTGTGTGTAAAAAGATCAGCAATGTTGCCGTGCCTGATACACTCACACCAGTTCCATGCTCTGTGCCATGCCATTGGCATGTCAGTGTAATGCTGCACTAAGAATGGCTCACCAGCTAAATGATACAGTGCCATGAGTATTAGCTGGTTTATTTCTCATATTTTTGCATAATTGTTGCACTTATTTGTTTTAGTTCTAAATTTAATGCAAGACAAAGACAACCTGAGTTTACACAAAACATTTTTATATATTTTATATATTTATAATTTTGTTACTTACCCAACACCATCTGGCCCTGTGTCAGAGAGTTACACAGTGAACCCATTAACCACATTTAGTTGATAATTGGGATTAAATAGGCTAGACATACCCGGGCTTGATTACTGTCAGCTAAACAGCACTTAAAAAGAACTTTTCCAGCAATGTGAAGTAGGTTAAAAAGTTTCAACATGCAGCACACTACTGCCCTCATCAAAGGAAATTTCAGAAGAGATGAGAAAAAAATTATAAAGCCATCTCTAAAGCTCCGGGACATCATTATCTCGACATGAAACATGTAACTTGAAACAGCTTTGAATCTTCCCAGAAGTGGCTGGTCTATCAAAATTCCTCCAAGAGCATGACTCCTTCAGGAAGTGACAAAAGAGCTCAGACAAATACCTTAGGTCAACGGTAGTCTCACTGATGGACAGGCAGGCGAGGCACTGATAAATTGTGCAGTGACAGATGGGCTACAGTCCCACAGATGGGCTACCTATGTGGTGGGTGTTTCTGATAAAATAGCCAGTGAGAGCTGCTACAAGGTAGGTGTGTGTAATGGCAACAACCCAGTGAAATTGGGTCTGTAGCGAGTTGATTATAGTTGATTAAATAGTAAAAAGTGATCCTTGCAGAGTGAATGATGCAGAATAGTCATGACCAGTGTGTGTGTGTGTGTGTGTGGGTGTGTGTGTGTGCAATCTCTCACTAGGGATCAGAGAAGCCGATACTGGCTGTGTTGACAGACAGAGATCTGCTGCTGTATAGCTCCCTCCCGGAGAGCAGAGAGAGCCTTAACAGCCCAGAAAAGAGCCATCCACTCATTACCACCAGGTACACACAGACACTCAAACTCACTCACACACACACACACACACAGCAATGCAGAAGCTTCTACATAATTGCATCACCTGCTTATACACATACATACACACATAGTTTCGGGGCAGCTGGTAGCTTAGTGGTTAGGGAGTTGCCCCTGCAACCAGAAGGTCATGGGTTTGAATCGCAGGACTGCTAATGACACCACTGAGGACCCTTGAGCAAGAAACAGTCCCCAGACACTGCTCCCCAGACGCTGTGTTCCTGACTGCCCGCTGCTTCGCTTGCTGAAAGGGTTAAATACAGAGAATGAACTGGTGCTGTTCACACTGTGTGCTGTGGTGTGTTCACATATGACAAATGGTTCACATATGACAACTATTGACTCAAGTAGAAGTAAAACTATGTGAGAAAAAATAAGCTCAAGAGTCCCCTTTTAAACTGAAGTAGACCGTTTTAGTTCATCCTTCGGTACAGTTCTCTTAACACGGGAACAGAAAGTGACATTATTCTCTTTTATGCAAGCTTTTGGCCCAAAATAAAATGCTAAAGCTTGAAAGTGAGAGTAACAATAAAGCAGAACAGAATGAAATAAGCCAGTGAACAAAATAAACCCAAAATGGACTTAGGAACTAAATGTGGAATTGCAGAGTTGAGGTGGAAGGTATTTTTCTGACATTCAAAGTAGATGACTTTCCTCACAAATATACTTGTGCAGAAGTAAAAACACATCTGTATATAAGAGACACCCCATGCTTGCAGTCACTGGTGTAAATATGTTTTACCTGTGCTTTCTCTCTCTCTAGACTCGTTCACTCAGGGCCTGGGAAGAGCTCATCGGTGCTGGACTCGGAGCTGACCTTCGGCCTCCGTCTGGGCACCAAGCAAGGTGTGGAGACGCACCTGTTTCGGGTGGACACTGCTAAAGACCTGTCCACCTGGAGCCACCTGCTGGTGGAGGGATGCCACCATGCAGCTGAACTCATACAGGAGGTCACCACAGGTACACTTGACACACTTCTCACTCTGTTACCAGTTCCACATCTATCACTGAAACTAAGACCCTCTGTGTAAACCTCAACTCTCCCCACTATACCAATGACTGCAATACTGAATTATTTTGGGCAAACTTTATCAGTACCTATCAAAACAACACTGAGCGTTGTTTAATATAAAATTAGACTTGAATGAGCACAACACACTGACAGTTTAAAGCTGGATTAATGTATTACTGAATTTTCATAAAAGATTTAAGATGGTTTTGTGGCTGATAACGACGTTTAGAGTGCTGTATTAGAAATGAAGGATAGTGGCGCCCTCTGCTGGTTATATCGTGCGTTGCACCTACATGTCTCTATACAGGCCATGAGTTCTTACTTTAATGGGTCACCCAGTTGCATGTGCCAAAACTATATGTAGCAGACTGCCCAGTATATGTTGTACAGCAACATGAATTAATAAAAATACATAACACACAACATCTGCATGCTAACTGTAGCAGGAAACCCCATTCTGATGATGTAACTTGAGTATGGGAAGAACTTCACAATGGATAGAATGGTTTACTTAAATGATAGAAAGGACATGAAGCTAAAAGCTAAACTTCACTTAAAAACTCATCTCTGGCATCTATATTGATCTTTATAAAAGGAATATGAATGAGGTAAGAGTTACACTGGGGGTTGCTTAGTTGTATATAGTTGTTAATAGATAAGCGGTCAGGATTAGATCACTTTAGAGATTCCTGCTATTTATTTCATGTATGGAGTTAATGCTGGGTACTGTAGTAAGAGATCCTTACTGAACAACAAACAAAGATGTGATCAAAATTATGAATCCTGTCAAACCCATATCAGTGGGGGATATAACTGAACAGTTCAGACTACTGTGTAAAATCCAGCATTAATAACATATCACACACTATTTTTAGGCCAGAATGTCCCTTTATCTGTCGTATACATTAATACTGTGATAAATGGTGCATGACGGAGCATCAACTAGAAGCTCAGAGAGAGATGTATTGTGACTTGCTACTGAAGTTAGAAATCTAGTGAGTAATTTTTACTAGGTTGCCCTAGAATGTGTGGGACTAGTCATATACAGTCGTGAGAAATGTTGGAGAACACTTTGATTTCGGCATGGAATTTTTCGGCATTCCCTACGATGAACTGGTGATCTGTCCAGAGTGGTTTTCTGACTGTGCTGGTGTTGGTTCCAACACCTCCTGCAGCCCTGGTCAGGATAAGCAGCTGTGGACATTCCTACATTTGCGGTCTTTTAAAAAATTCCAGTTCCAGTGTTTTCACTGAAAATCATCTAATTTGCATTCAGCAAATTTAATGCAGCTAAAACAGCCTGTATGATACTTTCTCCTTACAACACAGGTACTATTGCTACTGGTTGCTGCTACTGTTTTCCAGTATGTGATTCACTTTTGTCCATCTTTATACATAAGAGCCAAAAATCACATAAGTCTGTCTGTGATTTCTTTAACAACTCTATGGTGCTTTAAGCCTTCAGATTGCCAAGAACTTATTGATGGGTTTATACTTACATTACTTCTCAGCTGAAGAAACCAAACTAAAACATCAGATGCTCAGACACCTCAGACATGTGTCACTTGATAGACTGGATTTGGGATAAGAGGGAAAAGGAGAAAAAGTGTTTTTCTGATAAGCTATTCTAGTAAGTATTCACTAGAGCCCGCTCTGTCTCTCTCGTTTGCCTGCAGCGTGCAGTTGGAATGGTCAGCAGTGCATGCTGAGTGTGCACATAGACAACGGCTTCTCATTGTACACGGAGGAGGCAGGGGTCCGCAGACACATCCTCCTGCAGCAGCCGTTCGAGCGCCTGCGCATGTCCTCCGACGACGGAGTGCGCATGATCTTCCTCGACTTCGGAGGCCCGGAGGCCGAGATTGTGAGAGAGCCTCTCTCTTTCTCTCTAGTCTTAAGTCTTCTCTTGCTTGTAACTCTCTCTTAAACCCCCACACCCTACTTTTTTTTTAAACTTCTGTGCTGCCATTCACTCTTCTATGCTCTTTTATTCCCACTCAGCTCATATTCTCTCTCTCTCTCTTTCTCTTTCATCTCTGATCACAGGTCTGTGTTCTCAGTGAGCTCATAGCTATTCTCTTTTGACTTCCTCCATCCTTTTGGACTGACTTTTTCCACTCTAGTTTTCAGACTTTTTACCTTAATGATTCTCCCGCCCATCTCGGGGCCCCTTTCCATGGGCTCTGCTTTTATAGATTTTCTCTTAGTTCTTTCCTTGCACTCTGTTTTCATCCCGCTTTTTAAAGTCTTTTTATTCACACTCTCTAACCCTCACCTCATTTTGTTTCCACTTCTTTTCAGCAATTAGACCTCCACGCCTGCCCTAAAACCATCGTCTTCATCATCCACTCCTTCCTCTCGGCCAAGGTGAAGAGGCTGGGCTTGCTGGCGTGACTGCTGATGTCCTAAAACCCACACACATGCAGCCACGTGAAGCCTTGGTCACCCAGCAGAGGAATCAGAGCCACACAACAGCGATGGAAGCAGATGGACAGCACCAGTACAAGAGTTCTGCCGTGCGCTGCCATTGGTGGCACTGTTGGCCAAACAAACAATCTAAAGCCGTGCAATGAAATCTCATTTTGTGTCAATTTTTCTCATTTTGTATGTAGAGCTGATTTCCTCAATTTCTATCATTTCAATTTGTATGAAACCAAATGCTTTCTTTTGCATCAACTGTAGAGAGGATGTACAAGCTAGAATGCTACAGTGGCATTTACACTCAGTGCATTGCATTCATAGGCCACCAAACTGAGTCACTGTAGCCCAACAACAAATATTCCACCATGCTAAAGCTGGCTCAGTTACACTGCAGTAAAAGCAGATCTGTCCTAATGGTATAACTTCTGACACCCCTGCAATATAAGTATCATCTCAAATGATCAAGGATCACTACATTTCTGTATTTTGTATACTACGATTTCCCTTTAGGTTGAATGGGAGTATTCTTTAAAGCTTGTCCAACCTCACAACAGTTGCTATGAAAGGACACATTTGTGGGCAGAGCATGATCAGTGGGCCGTGGTAGGGTAAGGACTGCTTCACCACAAACCTGCTTAGAATAATTAGATATTACAGTGATCTGACCTGGTCCCAAGTAGTTTAAACTCACTGTTAGTCATATTAGCATTTTAATATACACTCTTTTGCATGTCTGAGGATGTGGAGAGAATAATCTGGGTTTTAGGATGTATACAGTCCAGAGTTACACAGAGGAATCTGCCTGCCTCCCCTTGAGTAAATTCCAGATTTAAATAAGATTTCCGCACAGATTCTTCTCTATAGAGGCTTCGATTATACAATGCGATTAAATTCGATTCTGTTTTGACAGCATATCTGCACTAACCCTTTTTTTTATTCCAATGTGAACCACTAATTCACTCAAACTGGTCATTTCATTTCATTGATCATCTACTGGCGGCTTGTCCAGACACACAGGTCGGTTTAAGATGTGATCTCGCAATCTGGAGTCTAAACAGGACTTTGTAGGATCTCATTTTTCAGATGTGACAGTTGAACTTAAGCGAGGCACCTTTCTCTAATCATGTAATCCATCTATGAGATGTTAATTAATTACATTTCCATGCAAATATTTAACACATTATATTAGTAATGACAAAAGGCTAGTTTTGAAGGGGTGGGGTGGGGTGGGCTGGGGGGTTACCTGACCTGAATTTTAATGGCAAGATGAGACACTGTCTACACTACAGGTCAAAAGTTCAGAAACAACTTTCTGTATGTGAACACAAACATTCATATTTTGTTCAACTCCTCATTAATGATCATCCTATTTCATCTCAGCTCTAATCATGTTTACCTGATTCTCTCATTCTGAAGGCCTGATGAACTCTGCGGAGGGTTTTAACATGGTGAACACCCCTGGGCTTACATGAGAGGTTTAAAGACTTTATGTGAAACAGAGATGTGTTTATATGCCCAAATTTGAGGTAAACTTTCATTTCTCAATTATGGCTTGTTTAGATTAGACATGATGTTGTCCAAATCTGCAAATTGACTTTAATTTGGTGTGGAAAACGTATGCAAGGTTCAAACACACAAACCAATGTAATGACTGACCAGGACGGGTCGAATTGTATCACATCATGTAATGCAGGAAGACTGACCAGATAACAGGCCAACTCACATTTCTGATTTCTGTATTTGCTAGTTTAATAAGTAAACAGTAAATTTCTACACTAATGTTATTTGTAATAAATAAATCTTCTGTATGTGCTTGAAAGAGTCAACAAAATCAGAGATACAGAGGCTGAGACAAACGTGTTATAGCCCTCCCCAGGCTTCACAACTTTCTGTCTGTCTGCCTGTCTGTCTATCTCTCTTTCTCTCTCTCTTTCTCTGTTTCTGTGTATCATACCAGTGATGTTGTTTTTGTTTGTTTTTGGAATTTTTCTTTCTAACATTTGTTTATTTCAGTTCCTTCAGCCCAATTTACGGAACCATGTTATTACACTTTTGTATTTCATGTAAGGGGTCCTCAATTTTTTCCACACTGTTTGTACACGTTTTTAGGGAGACAGAAGTACGAGAGGAACGAGTCCTGAGTTCAGAATGGCTGCACTGTTTGAATATTGGCTCCCCTCAAGGTCAGGGCCGAAGCTCTGTAATTTTTATTTTTTTTTGTCCCCAGCAATCGTGTGCACACTGGGGTCAGGACTGTTTCCTTTAATGGCAGAGTGGACTTGTGTTATTTAGTGATTGTTACATTTCACAGGAAAACCAGTGCAGTTGGAATGCAGCTGTCTGCAGAAAACATCCATCACGTGGCCTTTTTGAAAGCATACTAGAAATTAATATATACATCAAACTAAAATATGTTTGCTCATAGACAATTGTATATTCTTATTTAAACAAAAGTGTGCCTTGCAGGGTTGTTTGTATATAAAAAATGTAATAAAACAATCGTTGACTTACACCGGGTGTCCAGTGGGCAGTGTTTATGTGTTACTAGACAGAATCCCAGTTTTGGAACATAAATGAGGAACAGGATGTTATGAGGCTAAAGGTGCCTACGTCCATTCCACCGTAAATGGTGGGGCTTGTAGAATGGAACTACTGCACCATTTATGGTGGAACGGAAATGTCCAATAAGAATCTGGCAAAGAGAGGCTCAACCACTCTGTGTTTTATTCTCTGTGTATTATTTGGTTTGGACCATGTTCAAGATTGAACCACCCACCCCCCTTCAACCACATGCACGCGCACACACACACACACACACACACACACACACACACATACACACTGTACTCTGCACCAGAACAGTTCAGGGCTATTATATGTACAGAACTAAGGATCAAAATATTGCCACAGCAATGTTTTACTGGTGTTTTGCTTGCCTGTTTCTAAAAGCATTTTAAAAATATGCACTCTTAAAAAATAAGATTTCATAATGCTATAAAAGAACCATTTGGGTTCCCTAAAGAACCTTTCATGTAGAGAATCACCTGTGGAAATGAGAAGCATGAGTATGAAGAACCTTTTTAGAGGTGAAGGAACCTCCACATGGTGGGATGGTTGTTGGTGGAATCCATAATTTGGTGAAGAACCTTCACAGTATTAA
>JBBPCX010000114.1:23905002-23922502 GCA_037974365.1 Hydrocynus forskahlii | reverse complement strand
GGTATAATCATTTGCTTTTCTAAGGGTCCATAAAATGGAAAACTAAATGTTCCATGAAGTGAACGTGTTTAAGTAGAATGCAAAACATAAACACACTTAAAATTTCAAAATCACTTCACTCCCAATCCGTACAGTCCATAAATGGAAATTAAGCTGCATATCTGCCTATTCAGCATGGAGGAGTTCAGCTCTGTCTATTCATGCTGATGTTATAAGGAGTGTTTCAAGTGTGAATGAGGGCACAATACAGGGCAGTCATACAAAACGGAGCACATTTACATATCACTCTTAAAGGCAGAGTCACAAAATCAGCCTTTTAAATAAGGGATATAGAGAGCTTGGACAATCGTCCTATTAAAATAAACATAACTGTTTCAGAGCATAAAAACACAAATGAGTGGAAAATAAAATAACCCATAAGAAAGAAAAATGCAGGGAATGGGCCCTTTATGGAAAAAATCTGGTGCTATTACCCAAATTGTTCTAAGTGCAAAGGCCAAAAAAACATCCTGCACTTACACAACAGGCCAAACATTTGGAAACAATACTAGTGTTGTAAAGTAAACATGAAAATGATTTTTCTTCAAGAGATAATGAACAGTAGCATTTATATTAACATAGAATAAAAGAGTTCTTCAGCAACAGTTTATTTAACCTCATTCTCATACCCTGATGCACCCGAGCCATGTGTGTTCAATTAGGGCTTGTAAGAATGAATCAAAAACGTTGACTTTTATCAACAAAAATGTGAATGCTATGCTTTTATGATATTTAATACTGAGAGTAGACTGGACACAGGAATATTTGTTTTTGGCAATCTAAAAGCTAAATTAATGATAAAATTTTTAAAACTAAAAATACGGCGTGCTTCTGTGGCCTTGGCCTGCAGTGTGCACTCTGGAAATAACTCCTGAAATACCTGCTGGACAGATCCGTAGGTACATCTGATTGGATGCAAATTCCCAACATAAATGCAAGCTTCAGGGTCCAGAAACCCAACTGGCCTTTCAATTCCCCTTCAACAAGTGAAGGAATCTAACTGCCACTCTCGTTATTACTCTCCCTATCAGTGTGCAAAATACCCAGTGGCAGTCAAAGGGGGTCCCACCATCAAAACACTGGCTCATGAAATCTAACTTTTTGTCAACAAGTGGGGTGGGTAATGTCTGGGGACGGAAAAGGAGTTCCTCAAGTAAATGATTACGTTATCCATTTAATGCAAGCAAATATTCACTTCAAGCATTTTGGATCACTTGCAGATTTTTCCACAGACCCTTCTAAATTTTGCTATTGAGGTTCTTGGGATTTGGCACCCTGCTTGTCTTTTAATACATATCATGAGGCCTCAGATTTCTGTATGACCACTATCTAAGCCTCACAACTGTCAAATAATCATCTGATCACAGCTATTTGAGGTGATCACAGATTATTTATTTTGACCACAATCATATTTGGTGTATTAATCATAGTTTATCAAGGAGGAGAACGTGACCTTTACATAATTTGTACACAAATACATGGACATAAGAGAAAGCAGTTCCTGCGGGACAAGGTGGGGAAAAAAGTTCTAACTTTCATGTTTTGGGAAATTCTTTTTCTTTTTTTTTTAATCTAATTCTTCTTTTATCTAATGATAATTTTAGCATGCATGCTCACAAAAAAGTGAATCACTCACATCATTAGTCTCAAGAGGAAAATGGAAGCATTTGAATGACTCTGCACATGATTCTATGAGAAAATAGCTGACGATCCAGCTAGGGTGCTTTAGGCTTGTACTTTAACAGTGAACGAAGAATTAAGTCATTAATGGCAATTATTCATATGACAATTAATTGTCAGTTAAAAGTTAAGGACAGCCTACCGCTAGCTAAAGGTAATGACCTCTAAAACGACTGTGGTTCACAAAAGCATTAGACAGTACTGTGAGAACTAGGCTCAGCTTTGTGGTTTCCTGGTTTTGACTCATACTTCTGATATGAGTTAAGCGAGATCGGTTAAAGTCAGGCAACGAGGCTGTTATTTCAGTTCCAACATGGCCACTGTCAGAGTTTATATCAGGGTGATGTGGGCTGCCGAGTGCTAGCAGTGGCACAAAGAAACAAACAAGAAAAAAAGTTAATGAACTAAGAGGCCTCTCCACCCTTCAAACACAGACTTCCTGCCACCAGAGGCCTGCGTTTACTGCTTTATCTACTGCGCGATCTAGACACCTACTCTGTCCCAATTACTGTGTGTGGAACATGTATAGGTGTGAGAACTACGGGAAAAAGAAACTCCACTAAATTCTGCGACTTGAATTTAGTGAAGTTTCTTTTTCTTCATGCAAGAATAGATCATTTCAAGACCATTTTGAACTGTAGCGGTGACCTCAGACTCCAGAGCCCGATCCTAATGATCAGTATATTTACAGCTGAATTTGAGATGAATATATTTCCACTGTGAAAAGCTTAGACTGGCATGGGATTCTTTTTAAAAACGTTATAATTTTTTATCAAATATATACCTCCATCCAAATCACAATAAATGAAAGAGAACACAGGGGTTAGGCAGTCCAGAGTCCCACATTTTGGAATTTGCAAGTGTCAGCACAATCGAAGTGCGTCACATTGAGTAAACCTTTGTGATTATGGTACCTGCCCAGTATTTTTTGTATTTTTTTGTATTTTTTTATTACATATTGCTATTCCTACCTCATAAATCTGTGCATTTTACCCACTTAATGACATTTCAGGAAAAATAAAGCATTAATTCACACCAGTACTGTAACTGCTTTTGTTGGCTGCACTGTAAATCATCTGTCCTGCATATTGTAATGTTTCTCTTTCTCTTTGCACTCTGTGTAGTCTTGTCCTGTTAGCATTTATGTAGTCTTGTATTGTTTCTGTCTTCATTCTTTGTGTTGGCCTGTGGTCCTGGAAGAACATTGTTTTATTTCAGAGCCATCAAATGGACATGTCTCATCATTGCCAGTAAGGTTTAAAATTGTTTCTATTTGTTTATTTCTGTTTGCTGCAACAACAAAAAAATAATTTCACTTGACAAAATTCCTTAAAACAAGTAAAAAAGGATGCAAATAAAAGTGTATCTAAATGAAAGTTAATGTTATTCGTATCAAAATGTGAAATATTAGACATATGGACTTAATTTCAAATGATTCCACTCATTTTTTGCAATGCTGTGAAAAACCTGGGCTTGCATGGCCTTCTTCTTTGAAGATATCATGATAATAAATACTAAAAAACTATTTTTAAAGAGTATTGATTGGGTGTCTGAAAAGACATCCAATGTCTGAAAGAAGAAATTGATTCAATGTCTGAGAAAGTCCAATAGGGGTTTTTCGGGCTCTGGTTTGAAGTTGTGTCACTGTAATGTACCTTTTATTTGCAAGGTTTATGAAAATGCACCCATTGAGTTCGCAGTACTGAAACATTTCTGGATAATTTTCTGTTTATTTTGTTTTAAGGATGCTGTTTTGTAGAGTCTCTTCGTTGCTGGCAAAGCTTAAAATGATTTGGCACCCTCACAAAGATGCATTTCTCGCAAACAAAGCAGAGCACGGCGTCTTCGGCATTAAGGATGAAAGATGAAGGAAGGAAACCAATTCGAGCTAACACGTTCCTTTCTGCAAAAAATTCACAGAAAAGAAATATCAGGTGCCTCATACGGTTATCACAGGCCTCATGCAGGTTGCAAAGCTCTCTGTTTTGAAACTTTTTTTCTTTTTGCTGAATCTAAGAAAAAAAAGAGAGAAAAGAAAAGGAAACCTCTTATAAAAGGCAGAGACTGAAACTCTTTTCTTGTCAAATCCGCCCACATTTCCTGGGCTCGTTCATTCCCTCTCTCTCTCTCTCTCTCTCTCTCTCTCTCTCTCTCTCTGACTGGGCTATTGTTAGTAGAGAGAGAGAGAGAGAGAGAGAGAGAGAGAGAGAGAGAGACAGAGACAGAGAGACAAAGAGAGAGAGACAGAGAAACAGAGAGAGAGACAGAGAGAGAAAGAGAGAGACAGAGAGAGAGAAAGAGAGACAGAGAGAGAGAGACAGATAGAGAGAGACAGAGAGAGAGACAGAGAGAGACAGATAGAGACAGATAGAGAGAGAGACAGAGTGACGTAGAGAGAGAGAGAGACAGAGAGAAAGAGAGAGACAGAGAGAGAGGGAGAGAGGGAGAGACAGAGAGAGAGAGAGAGGGAGAGAGAGAGAGGGAGGGACATGCAGGACGGGAAAGTAAAGACTACCAGACCAGTTACATATGTGGTCTCGTTAGCTAAAAATGTTGACATGGAAACCAGAGCCCATACGTTACACGGCCACATCAAAGTAGGAGCAAAATGGCCAGAGAGAAAGAAAAAAAAGAGGGAGAGAGAGAGAGAGGGAGAGAGAGAGCGAAAAAAAAAATCTTCAGTCAATGAGACTGTTTGCTGCACGTTGCACCGCAGAAGTTTTAGGTGTCACATGCAAAGTTAAAAGTTTCCATGTAGAAAGTAACTAACTGTCTTCTCGCTTTGAACCCTTTGTCCATGTGTCCAACCTGTTTCACACCTGACCCTCATGTCTGATCACACATTTACAAAGGGATTTTGGTCTTAGAGTTCCTGCCAGTATGATGTTTAATGCTGAAAATGCCCATTTCTTTTTGTTAAAAAGTCAAATATTTTCCACCCCTGTGCACTTTAATGCTCAAATTGTGCTGCAGTTGCAGGAAAATCTATAAAAAATGTTCTTAGGACAAATATTTTTCACCCATCTAGTTTAATGCTAAAAAATATAATATTATGAGTCTATTTCTTGTGGAGAAAAATCTATGTTGCAAACTGTTCATTAGAATTTTCTTATTTCTAAAAGATTTCAAACCAGTATAGTCACCATTTTTAATCTTAAACTTTAATCCTTCTCCTCTTTTTTTGAAAATGTCTTACCAGTATAAAGCTTAATATCAAACATTTAAAATATCTTAACAGAAATGTTGCAGCAGTTAATTTTATCTGAGGATTTATTTATTTTTTTGCAAATTATTGTGCAAAAGTTGTGCAAACCGTCGGTGGAAAATGTTGGTCCTTGGATTTCCTGCAGTGTGATGTTGCTTTACTGCACAAAGGGCATCTCCTGTGTTTGTAGAAAAACTCTAAACCTGGGCTTAACTGGAGTTAAGTGATGGAGATAAGCTACTGATCTGTAATGTAACATATAAGAAGCGGCTTTAAAATGCTCACCAGTGAAGAACACTAAACTCTCGTCTGTAGCATTTATAGTACACAACCACACCAGCACTGTGTGTGAAGGAGCACCGTACGTGAAAGAGAAAGCACGAATAGCAGGGTTGAAGCACACACACCATTACCTTGTGTTTCATTAAGAATGTATGACTGAGATTTCTACATAATGTGTGTCATAGCACGAAACGATGCTTCAGGTTTCCGATTGCTCAATAATGATCTATTTGCCAATTCAATACTAGCAGAAGTGCCTGGCGCAGTATGAATAAAATATTTAATGGGGTTTTAGGGTGGTGGTGGTGGTGGTGGTGGTGGTGGGGGGGGTGATGGGGTGCAGCAGTCCTACAGTACGGCGTTTATTCTGCACTACTTTAGCATAAGTAAAAGAAATCCATCCGAACAAATGTGCCGTCTCTGCAGCATCAATGTTTCTGCTTAAAATAGAATGAACATGTGCAGTCGTTCACCACTCAGGCTGTGAATTCACATCCCAAACAGAGTGAAGGCAAGAGTTTTGTCTGTTTGAACATGAAACCAGATTTACCTTAGATGTTAATCAAAAAGCAGTGATAAAATAAGGTCTATGCCAGGTTGTGGTGAGCTTCATTTTCATATGTGTTACAAACCAAAGAAATCAAGGCCACTCATGTCACCTTTAACATTTTTTTTTTTATTACGGACAAATGAAACAAAAAAGGCATAGTGACACAAAATGACCTGGCTGGCAAGGAAAGAAAGGCCAGCTTCAAAAAAACAAAACAAAATGAAACAAAACAAAACAAAAAAAAACCCCAAACAAAAAACAAACAAAAACCAAAAAAAGAGCAATCATCATCAAACAAAAAAACAAAAAAAATTCAAATGTAGTTATAAGCAAAAATGATCTCATTTTGTTCATAAATAGATAGGAAACCTGTTAAACAATTAAATAACTGATGGGCAACTTGCAAAAAAAAAAAAAAAAAAAAAGATAAGTTGGTAACAATTTAAAATAATTATCATTACTGGCTTTACAAATAAAATAACTACAATTGGCAGGTTTGTACACAAATTAAATGTCTTAAAAGTTAATCTTTTTTTCCAAACTAAAATATTATGCTACAGTGAAAGAAAAGAAAGGTTTGACTAAATGATCAAATGTAATTTTTTTTCTTTTTCACAAAAACTTAAGGATGAGATCAACACAATATAACACCTAGCAAAGCTACTAGAAAACTATAGACCCACTGTTGTTTTAAATGTGTGCTGTTATATCTCACATATTTTTAGTTCACTTCTAAATGTTGCACTGGTATGGATTCCTCGGTGGACCCAGGCAAAAAAGAAACCACTCAAGTTTGCCCTTTTATCCAGACCTGTTTTTGACTTTGGGGGTCCAATTATCGTGAAAGCTGTCCCCGCTTCCCTCCATCCGAAATATACAACCTGAGACACATAACAGCCAATCAAATCACGACAGTTTGGTTCTTAAAGCAAGCCTGTTTACAGAATCAGGCTTGGGCAGTCAAGGCTTCCAGCTAAGAGACACGGCCAGGGCCGCGCCTTACGGAGCCCAAGTGGAGAGCCAGGTCATACAGTCAGTGGTGGCATTCGCCATCCGTCTTTATTCCAAAATCCCACCAGTGAGCACAGATTTAATGCAAGATTGTGTTTGTGTGAAACACTCCTCTGATATCACCTGCACAGGCTGATCAATTTTACAACGCACACTCACGCGCACACGCACACGCACACACACACACACACACATACACGCACATACGTACACACACACACACACACACACACACACACACACACTCGCACACGCTCAGTCACATACCAGCACACACTCACAAGATACCATTTAAAATACAAATTAATGAATTATAAGTCATATTAAAGAAGAAAAAAATATCTGGACTTCATTTTCCCAATTTGATCCCAAAAAAAGTGATATTTACAATCACACTGTGACAGATCATTAAAGACCTATGGAGGTCTTTAAAAATTACAAAAAGAAGTTGTTAAATTCATTTATCTATTCACTCGTTTTTCTTTTTTTTTTTTTCTTTTCTGTCCTTACTAATATCTTCTCGAAATTCACAGAGCATCAGGTGGACCTACAATAAGATGTCGGCCTTTGTAAGATGTTGGACTTCATCAGAAGAGTATTTCTCTACAGTACAGGACTTGTTATTGGCAAAAAAAAGCAATGTAGCAAGCAAGAAATAAATAAAACAACATAAAATGAGAGCATGAAAAAGAAAAGGAACCGAGAAGAGGAAAGATTTCCTCGCTTTTAGTTAAAGCTCATTTGCCCTGAGGGCCAGTTTTATGGTAGTTTGTTTGTTTGTTTGTTTGTTTTCTTTTTTTTCCTTTAATATATCTCTTTTTTTGTCTTTTTTTTCTTTATTCAGAGAAAGAATGAGTGCTCTGGAAGGTCTCCAGTGGGAGGCCTATACTTTTTAAGTGCTTGGCAAAAAAAAAAAAAAAACAGAAAAAAAAAGAAAAAAAAAAGAAAAGAGGATCACTAGTAGTCTTCAGAACACGCGCACACATCCTTCTAAAAACGAATGAAAAATGACACTGAGGAAAAACGGAGGGTGTCGGGGAAAGGTGGAGAGGTGTAGGGTACTCCCTGGTGTTGTTTCATCACTTTTTGTCTTCTTCCTCCTCAGTTCTCTTCAAGTGAGGTAGAGCGGCTTGTCCCTGCCTATCATGCTGCCACTGCAAAGTCGACACAGAAACAGGTGAAATCAGGACTGGAGCCTAGGATGAATGAAGTCAAGTGATCACACTAAATTCAGAGTAACACAAAAATAGCAGCGCAGCAGGGCTCCGCTGAGGACAGTGATAATCCAGATGAAAAAGTCCAATCATGATGAACACTATGCACTTCCTGAGTTTGCTCCTATGTTCAGTCAGCCAGCTAATAATGTTGAAAAGTAACAGCTGTTTAAACAATCGCAGTGCTGCTTGGTGGTTGCTATGGAGTTGCCAAGCAGTTCATGTATTATTCCAAGTGGGTGCTAGGATGTTACTGTGAGGTTGCTTTAGTACTGGAGGTGGTTGCTAGGATGACGTTTCTAGTCTAGGAGGTAGCTGCTATGCTATCTCTGTGCTATGTGTGTGTGTGTGTGTGTGTGTGTGTGTGTGTGTGTCTGTATGTATATATCTGCAGAAGCCTGCTAGTGGGTTTTTAGTATACCTGTATCATGGTGACATAAGAGTAAATGAGTCAAGCAAGCCCAGTATGGAAACTGTGCAGTGGCTAGAGTGCACCGGTTTAGGTGAACACTTAATTACCGAACAACATTCCCATAATGTAAAAGTTCAATCCGTATCTCCCAACCAAGAACCAGTCTTTTATTTTTAAGACTGTTTTCACATATTTCACATTGTTAGATAACACAAAGTTCTCTCACAGTCACTCAGTCAAACACAGCTCACTTATGGGGTGCAGTGCAGACAACATAGCAGGGCAGCAAACTGCCACAAATGAGGAAGCCCTGGCACTTGAAGGCTCTGCGTGCTGACAGTGGTCTGGCTGGTGCATCTAATAACCACACAGTGTGCATCTCAGCTCGGCTGATTCAAGCCCGCCTGACATCTTCTTCCACTTCTAGCAGACATACTAACTACATGATGAGTGTATTCTTGGACTGGTGCTACAGGCGCTCTCCAAGGTAGTGCCTGAAAAGTGCAAATGTTTACTGGGCAGTAAGGGTGCCAGTGTGACTCCTTTGGTGACAGACACTGCTACCGCTCATAGCACAACTGCTACAACTGGTTGCGGTATTAGCCTGCAAATCCCATGACCAAACCCACATGCACTGGCTCCAGGCGCTTATAGGAGTTGAATGAATGTTGAATTTCAAAATAAAATATATAAATCAACAAATATGTAAATGAAAAGACTACTGATGTTCCTACCACTAGTTGGCATCATGGGGATGTTTTTGTTGTTGTTTCAGCTGAAAACGTTGAGGCCAAACCAATTTGGGCTATTTGTGGTTCACATTTTTGCTTACACGCCTCTGTAACTAACAGTCCCCAGTGTCTTATTGCAATCCTAAAACAGTGGCAACAAACCACCAGACACATTAAAATATTCCAAAATTCAATAAAAAAACTTTTTAAAATAACTGGACTTATTAATGAATCCTTCATTGTGAGATGGTCACATACTGTAAATTTTTAGAGAACATGAATCAGCCATGAACGGCTTCGAACATGAATCAGACAATCAGATTGGTTTTATAAGATTACGATTAATATCAAATAAAAGGAGGCTAGCGTGATGTTAGCCCATACTGGCAGTCTACTGACGCTTGCTGGGAAAACTACCTAAGTGGCAGCAAATCAACAAATGCTTCCAGGAAACCTGGGCCAAAAAAGTAAACAGTCCAAAAGTAAATAGTGAAAACAGCTTATTTGCAAAAGTGGAAAAAGACTTAACTCCACAGGCCTGTTAGGTACTGGTCTGCCCGCTAGACCACTGAGAATAAAGGGATGAATCCCTCTTAACAAAACAGGGTCTCTTCTGTGGGATCTCCTTGTCCAGCAGAGCCTGTAATCGCTCAGGCTGCTCAATTAGCAGGGGAGGTCTTTTGAAGCACAGATTACAAATAATTATGAGTGTGCAGTAATGTGGCAAAAACAGAAACAGCTTCCTGTACAGTATCTGTACTGGATTATACTAGTAATCGAGTTATATAGTGATTATCTACATTATGCTCTTTATTGTGCTCTACCTCACCTGAAATGGACTTCACTGTAGAATAACAGCCTTGCACAGCCTCCCAAGAGTCCAGCAAACTTAACTGGAAAAAGATAAACTAGCAAGCCTGCAGAGTGATGACTAATCACTGCTGATTCTTCAAGTGGGCAAATTTAATTGATTTTTTTAAAGGCCCATAAGAGAAACTGAATTGTCTTTGTTTTAGACTTTAATGTGGTACATAAATGCTGTTAAAGCTCCAGGATGTACCATTCACTCCCCAGTCCACACTGTCCATACATATAGTACAAAAAATCTATTAATATATACAGATATAGTTTTCCAGAAGTTCTTCTGAAAAGTGGACCTCAGTGGAAACAAGAGAATTGTGGAATATGGACATGTTAAATCATGTAATGAGGTTTAATTAGCTAATCATGTTATCTGGTACGGAAACTGTGTTTGACAAGAGTGACTGAAAATGAAGCTTCTCGCACGGACACACGCACACACACAGACACAAGGACACACACATACACACACACACACACACACAAACCTGCAGTGGTTTCCTCCACACTCCCGATTGCAGTACTCACTGTCCCAGTCAGGGTTCTGTCCCACTGGGTTCGGAGCCCCAGGAGACTGAGAGCCACCCACGGTCTTCTGATACTCCGACTGTAAGTGAGAGAAGCCCTGCGGACGAGCAGGAGAGAGAGTGAGAGAGTGAGCGAGAGACAGAAAATGAGAGAGGCCTCGTTTAGTGCTTCCTTCGCAGTAATTCAAAATATTGATTTTTTTTCATCAAATTCTACAGTGATGAGCAATTTAAAAAGACAAGACAGGAGAAGAGGGGGCTACACTTCAACAGTTTCATTCTTCAAACTGTAACCTCCCTCCCATGTCTTAAATGTTTTTTTGGCTAGTTTCTCTCTTCTTTTTTTTCCTACTTTTTACGACTTTGCAGAGAGGTGCTAAGCAGAGCGGCCAGTTTCTAAAATCAGACGCTTTCACTCAGCTTCACACATTGCAGGTCTCTGCTGATTCAAGTGACACCTCAATACGCACCTCTATCTCGCAAAACAACACACCAACTATGCCCACCCCTTCCCCTCTCAGCCACAAAACATCACACTTCATTACAATAACCCCACTGTAAACACAAACTACTGTGTTTTTTTTTCTTCACTTTGACTCAAGGTTTGCTGGAGGCTCATCTAAAATCTGAAAACATTCTTAAACACTCACAGAACCAAGATCTAGAGAACGTACGGGACCAGTTAAACCTTTAGAATAATTCAGAAGAGATATGGCTGCGAATTATAACATGTGGAACTACTAAAATCAGAAGCACAGGCCTTCCACCACACAGAGCTATTTCTAACTCATTAACGAGGACAGACATTCCACTAACGAACTCTTAATGTGGTACACAGTGCTTATATAAAGACTGTAGTCCTCTAAAATCCACTGAAGCTCTAAAAGAACACTGAGTTGGCCTCATATTGTTAGCCTGACACATCACCTTGATTTCAAACATTTAAGCATAAGCCTTTAGATCAAGAGTTGCATGCACCAAATATCTTATCTTACATTAAAAGCTTAAGGGATATATTTAAAGCTATAAATTTCAAAAGCTGTCAAAAGCTGAAGTGCTGAAACATAGTTTCATAGCGCTTTTCATTTGTGTCACTCAAGGCAGAGGAAAACTTAAGGTCAGAATGTGTCATGCGAGTGACCACAGAGCTTTAAAGTCAGTGTGAGTTGGAAATCATAACGCATTTTCCTCTCATTCCGTCACGTATGTCAAAATGAAACTATGGTTTCATCAGGGGTCTCTAAACTAGTTTAGTGTTTTCTTCCATTATGACAGATGGGAGTGGTGGGAGGACAAAGTGAAACATGATAATACCAGTTAATACTTTTTCCTCCCACCTAGACAATTTGACTAAAGATTAAAGCAACCATTTAGTCAATAATGGTATGATAGGATCAATTGTGCTTAAAAAGATCAGGAACAAGAATCAACTAAAAAAAATCAAGCAAAAAATGTCAATTCTGATATCATGTTGACTTTAAGGGGCTTTACTTTACACAGTTTCCCGCTTTACGCCAAATGTCTCCATTACTGGTGTCATATATATTGGTGTCCATTACTGGTGTCACTATATTGGTGTCGTAGCTTCAGAACGAAACTATTGAAAACCTCAGGCATTCTATTGCTGACTGATTACATTTGTAACAGGCAGAAATAGTAAATCAGAGAGTCTACCTATTTTTTATAATTACAAATAAAATGTATTTATAAAGGATTATACACAAAAAATTTTGTCAGGTGTCCAAAAATGTTTAATGTATTTAACACACATTGAGACAGCATCACCCCTGCTCTTTCATACTAACCTGCTGTCCTGGGGGTGGGGAGTGGAGGGAGGGCTGGAGGCCCATCTGGTGGGAGATGATTGGCTGTGACTGGACCTGCTGCATGCGGATGGGCTGATTGAGGAGGGAGCCCTGGTGCAGGGAGAGCTGCTGGTGGAGAGGGGGGCTGATCTGGAAGGAGGCGGGTGGGGAGGCGCTGAGGGCGGGCAGCATGGCCGAGCGTGGCAGGCCGTGGCGGGGAGCCCCGGCCGCATAGCTCTGCAGGTCGGACAGAGGGAAGGGGCTGGGGCCCAGGTAGGGGGAGGAGGGCTGTGGGGGCACACTGTACAGCGGAGGGTTGGGGGGCATCATGTGCGGCGAGGGTTGGCTGGACTGGGCATTTTTACTCTCCACAGGGTCGTTGTAGGTCTGGGAGAGACAGAGAGAGAGAGAGAGGAGAGAGAGAGAGAGAGATGGACAGAAAGAAGCACAATCAAGGATCAAAGAAGCCCGGAAACTTATCAGAGAGCACAGAACTAGCTTAAAGGGATGGTTCAGTCAAAATGTACAGAGTATCCTCCTTATCTTAAATGTAGTCAATCAGCCAGGACATGCTCAATGCCCAAAGTTTGCTTATTTCATTTTGGACTAGAGCTACGAGGGTAATGCAGATAAGAAGTAATGGAAGCTTATAGCTAGCAGTTAACATTCTGAAAACCGCATGCCTAAATCATCACACACACGCCCCTAAACCGTGTTGAGTTGTTAAGTAATCTCAAACAGACTTGCTCTCGGGCTTTGACACTGTATGATGTGCTTTGAAACAAGTGTGTGATGATTTAGGCATGTGGTTTACATAATGCCAGTGGTGGGCTATAAAATCCCATTACTTGTTAGATACGTTAGCATTGCAGCTCCAATGCAAACTAAAGAATCATACATCAAACAGTAAATACAGAGTTTCTATCTTAAAAAAAAGGGGGTTCTTCAAGGGTACTTCACTAAAGGTCATGGTTATATATAGAACCATGAAAACTCAGAGACTGAATGTTCAAATGGTTCTTTGATTAAATTTTCTTTTCAATGCTTTTAAAGAATTGATTAATGATTTCTTTAAAGAACCCTTTCAAAAATGATCCTAGCACTCGAAAAGCACCAGAAAGGGTTTTGCAGTTCACACAAAAACATTTTTTGCTAATACTATTGAAGAGGGGACTTACCACAATAGCTCATACACCTTTTGAATGTGAAAATGGTTCTTTGGATGTTTAATTTATTCTTCCTTACGATTGTAAATAACTTGTTGCATGTGATTCTTTAAAGAATCTTTTACATTTTGTATAGTTCCACTAATTTTAAGTCCATACTATATAGCCTTTTGCTGACTCTCTTAAAAAAGTTTTTTTTAAAGGTGCTCTTGTAAAGGAAATGATTGTTTATATCACAACATCATCTAAATGCATAAATTGTTCTTTTTATTTTAAAGAACTTGTCGTATAAACTTCTTTAACAAACCCTTTAAAAACTGCTCCTAGAACCAAAAAAGGATTCTGATATTGTCACAAGTCGTAGAAACTTTGTGTTGGTACTATATAGAGCCCTTTCCTAACATCTGTAAAAAGGGGTTCTTCATAGGTTCTTTAGTAAAGCAGTGGTTATTATGACACTTCAAAGACGCACCTGATCTTAAAGTTGAAACTGCTTTTATGGCTCTTTATAGAATGGTTCTAGCATCAAAAAGGATTCATATATTGTCATAGAACTTTTTTGGTGCAATACAGAAGAATGCAGAGTGTGGGTTGACTGCCTACATTCGCAGTAATGTACGTTTGATTTTTGGCTGGACCACAGCTTTAAATCAGGGTTATAAAACACACCACATTATACTGCAATTCCAAATTCTAGCCAGGCTGTTTAAGAGAGTGTTAAAAAAAGGAGAACTGCCTGCGGCTGCTCTCCAATTTAAGCAAAACCAGTCATGTCACTTAGTTTGTAATAACACTGCTGGACAAAACTTCTCATGCATGCACTGCAAAAACAGACATATAATTCCAAGCAGAAAAAAAAAACTGAGAGAAACACAGACCAGGCAAAGTAATAAACTGTTTTATGCTGTGCAAGAAAGGACTGCTTTACAGTACAGAGCCCCAGATTGTAAATGATGAGCAGTTTGGTCTTTTGTTAGTTGCCACAATAACTGGCATGATCTACGATCAGACTACTTATATATATTGAACAGCGAGGCAGGACTGATCGATACGAAAACGGTAGACGGATGATGGGACGGACGTATTTGCAAGCCGGCATGAAAAAACTAAGTGGGAGGAAGTATGCGAGAGTGTATGTGCTTGATAGAAGTCACCTGCTCCTGGAAATTTCCAAACATATCCATCTTAGAATTAAACAAGGGGACTTGGAGCTCCTCCAGGAAGTCGTTTTTTATCGCTTTAGCCCACACCATCACTCTAGAACCCTGCGTTTACATAAAACCTTAAAGCCATGGATATATGGACATAGGATATATTTTCTGACATTCAATTAACCACCTCATAAGTCATAACACAGTGCAGTGCATTGGGCGAGCACCTTGTCGCAATCATTCTCGCGCCGTTTTTGTGCTACGTACGATATGTGAGGCCAAAACGCATCAGTTTTCACACCGGATGCGTCCGGGAGAAACGCTAATATATCATTTGACATTAGTATTACGCATGAAGAGGGAGGAGGGAGGAGGGCCTCCTTTAAAAAACGGGTTTTCACTCAGCTGCCATAATCAAGCGGCGCACATTTACAGAGACAAAACACTCACAATCACTTATTAACCTACAAAATGCCGCCAGGTGCGTAGCCCAGCAGAAAGCCCTCCGCGCCAAGACGCACACAATCAGTTCTATCGTTCAGTCGGGTTTAAGTATGCTCTCCACAACCTCTCCAAAAAATTACACAAAAAAGTAACATCCTTTAAGAACAACAGTCATTTTCTCTCCATAAATATATGTTTCAAGCCTTGAAGGCTCTGAATGCGCGGATTTGGTGGTTATTTCATATTGCTTTCTCTTTTTTTGTACCCCAGCTCGGTATTTTCTTTCTTTTCAGTGCCTGCTAGCTCACAGACGCATCAATCAAAGTGTCTGTGAGAAACAGATTTTGACGAAATATTTAATTACACGAGACGAAGGACGAGAAAGGCGTTTAATAGGAGCTGCTGAGGGAGGAGGCTTGATGAATACACCATTCATGGCTTAATCAAGCCTCTTGTTTTGGGCCAAAGAGCTTAGAGACAGAGGTACAGAAAAATGAAAAGGGGGGGGGAGAGAGAGAGAGAGGGAGAGAGAGAGAGAGAGGGAGAGAGAAAGAGAGAGGGAGAGAGAGAGAGAGAGAGAGAGAAGAGGGAAGCATGAAGAGAGTGAGAGGGGGAGAGAGAGAGAGAGAGAGAGAGAGAGGGAGAGAGAGAGAGAGAGAGAGAGAGAAGAGGGAAGCATGAAGTGAGTGAGAGGGAGGGCGAGAGAGCGAGAGAGGGAGAGAGAGAGAGAGGGTGTTTAGCATGAAAATGCAATTTACGTTTTTGAAAAGGAAAACAATGGCTGTGAAATTAGGGGTGTGAAAACGGTGTGTTTTATAATGCGGATGAAAATATTCAATGAAACAATCCATTACGCAGCTCCTGTCGAAATCTATCCAGAGATGAATCGCTTTCCGTAAATTAGCAATCCATTATCGATCTATGGATTATGCATATCTTCCCTATTATGAAATACGGTCAGGTTGAGTAATATGTCAGTGTACCGGACCTAGCGAATGGAGCTCAAACCAATTTAGAGGAATCCACAAACCCCACCAAAATATCTCAGCACATTTTTAAATGTCAGTATACAATTGCATACATTCGTTTTGGTCAAATGACGTTATGCTGATTTTCTAAGTGAACATAAACACACATCCTCCACTTACGCAGGTTTTAATACACACTTACCGTGTGTGTGTACTAGTTGCTGAACATTTTGGAAAGTTGCAGCACAATTTACGTTTTACACGTTATATATTTTTTGCAACATGTTGATGCACTGAACATTTCAGACAAATGCCATGTTTGTTTTTTCACAGATGAATTAACTTAGCAACAAACTCTCATTTGACTGGAAACTTATATACAGCATCTAATATTTTTCATAATTCATTTGTTGTAAAGATATTATAAGATTATTTTTGTTTGTGTTTTCACTTGTTCAATTCAAATGAAAAATAATATTCACGATATTTACAGTGTATTAGCTGGCTGTAGCTAGCTATAATTAGAACCTTATTTTGTGGCATGATGTAATATAGACTTTTTTTTTAAACTAACACAAACACACACACAAACAAACTGAGGGACCTGTCTGGGGTGTAATTTTGAATGTTCCTGTTTCTCATATGCACACCCACACACACACACACACATCCACAAAACACACAAAACACACACACACAGACACATTTCCCTTGACAGCCCCTCCCCGGAGATTGTGCTGAATTCTCCATCTAATGTATAATATACCTCATCCCCCCCATCACTGCTGACCGTACATATCAAAGACATGACCCCCTCCTTCCCAGGTTACCTTGGAAACCAGGCTAGCTCGGTACGCTGCCAGGGCCTTCAGGTACTCCTTCTTAGCCGCTTCTGTTTTTCTCTTATACCCCTGAGAGAGAGAGAGAGAGAGAGAGAGAGAGGAGGAGAGAGAGAAGAGTGATTAGAAACACACACACACACACACACACACACACACACACACACATACAAGACTTCAGCCACTTAACCTGAACGAAGGCCATGGTCAGTATCATGTCAACCACGTTTGATCCCCCCACGTCTGACATATTTCCCAATACCTTTTACCACAGTCAGAAAAAAGGCAGACAGATGAACCATCCTCTCTGCGCCCGCCCATGTGGGATTATTGCATGAAACTCAATTACGGGATACCAATTTAGAAGGGTAATTTCATAAACTTCCCAAAGAAACGGAGGACAACACACACACACACACACACACACACACACACACACACACGAAAGAGGAAAAGGAATCAGTCTGGGTTTTAGCATTTCTGCTGGAGAGTCCATTAAGAAGACACATCGTTCTATCAGACTGGGTGTCACATCAGAGAAAGAGCAGAGAGAGAGAGAGAGAGAGAGAGAGAGAGAGAGAGAGAGAGAGAGAGAGAGAGAGAGAGAGAGAGAGA
>JBBPCX010000114.1:23884592-23902505 GCA_037974365.1 Hydrocynus forskahlii | reverse complement strand
AGAGAGAGAGAGAGAGAGAGAGAGAGAGAGAGAGAGAGAGAGAGAGAGAGAGAGAGAGAGAGAGAGAGACGGAGAGACAGAGAGACAGAGTGAGAGAACGAGAAAGTGGGGAGGGTGGGCTTTTTAGAGAAGGACCACTGTGGTTCAAGGGATGTCAATGAAGAAATACGGAAATCTCTCTCTTACTCTCTTTCTTTCTCTTTCCCTTTGTCAGTCTCTCTTTCTCCCCTCATTCTTTCCCTTTCCATCATCCTTACATTTTTCCTCTCTTTAGCTGTCATTTTAATTCTCTTTCTTTTTCTTTATTTCTCATTCTTTTCTCCCTCTTGCTGTTTCTCCCTTTATTTGTCACTCTCTTGTTTTTCTTTCTTTTGTTCTTTCTTTACTATTTTCTTTGTTTCTTTTTCTTTTCCAGCTTTTTTTCTCATACTTCATTTCTCTCTAGCCTCACTCTATTTCTTTCTTTTTCATTCTCTACATCTGAATTCTCTCTCTCTCTCTGACTTAAGGTGCACCAAATAGTCTCATCGAAATCTAATTCTGCACCGCAGCGGTGATATTTCCTCTAATCTCATGACCTCAGCTTTGCTGGGAGAGATCTGAACACTCTCAGTAGAAAACTGTACTAAAGCTCTGAAGGCTAGAGGGCAGTGATGGTGGGCTATTCTGCATTGTTAACCATCACTGTAGTACATAATACACCTCAGAAACACTAAAACTAATGAGGCTGACTCCAACGCACAAAACACCAAGTCCTGTGGGCATTAATATGAAAAGAAAAAGTTATTAAACCTCTGTAAGCCGGCAAAACAAAAACAAATAAACAACCAGAACCCCAACATCTGAAACATGGCTGCTTATGGCTCAAGGACAGCACGACAACAAACTGCGTTCCTATTTGAATATGTGGACCTTTTTATCCCACATGTACAAGACTATTTCAAGCGATTCTATGAATGCTGGAAATTCTGTACCAAAGGCCAAAGGTTAAGAAGGAGGAAGGGACTGCAGGACTACAGCAAATGCAACTGGTGGATAAAAGCTTGGGAGAAAAGGGTTACTGCCACTATGCATGATATAACTGGGGGAGAGGGAGGGCAGGCCGGTACTATGACTTCTTGGGCATCACTGTTCTGAGCCATTTAACACATTCCTCATTGGTATGAGTGACAGGTCAGGGCCATCACTAAAAGAAATGACAATCATCCATTGGAGAGGAGCTCTATCAATCATCTGTTAATGGGCCTATCAGAGAGGCTATTCTGGAGGCAGATAAGAATCCTTCACCTCTTCTCCATTCCACTCTGTTCTTTGCATGCTGAGGATGGCCGGAAAAGATAGAAGGCAAGGAATTACACGCTGTTTCACTACTGATGCCCATCTGCAGATCCCGTCAGGAACAGCTGTTAGAGTTATCAAAAATACTCAAGAGTGAAAAAAATAAACACAAGCAGATTTCCAGAAAGATATGCAAAATGTGTCTTCAGTGAGAAGCAACACTTTAAACGTAGTGTATCAGATGTATAAAATACCAGTAGTAAACCATGACTATTAGAGCTAGGCCTTCAATTTGGACCACAAATATAAAAAAAACACAGTAATATGACAAAGCTCATTTTTGCTTAGCATCCCTAAGGGACTCTAGCGCCAAGCTAACAGGATTGCACATTAACATGTTGGCTGTTTTAAAAAGACCACAGTGTCTTATTTGAAGCTCATAACAGTCAGATTAACATGTTTTATCTTGTATATAGCACTTACATGAGTGACCTAGAGTGACATTAACCCCCTCCTGTTATGAATCAAAATGAGATTGATTGGTTCCACTGTCAGTTCTTAACTACAGTGGTCAGTGGTTAATGTGACTTGTCAAGACTTCAGTCAAGTTCATGCAGACCTAACTAAAGGGAGAGCTCACCTCGATACCACTGGGAACCAAATTCTGATTAGACCATTGTTGGGTTAAAACATTTCATCCTATTGTTTCAGGCCTAAACTTAATAAAGAGTAACAAACAGCATTGCAGAACTTGTCAAGTCCATTAGTCTGCTGAATATAAATGAACTAAAAATCAGACATGGATTTCCTAGAAATCATTAAACCTTCTTTGAAGACCTAGAAGGCCTTGAAGTTTCTCCTCTATAAAATATGGACGTTTGTAGGAATCTAGATATGTTTTACACTATTTTTGGCAAACAATGTAAGATGTGTACCCACACATCTGTAACTGCATCTCTGTAATTGGGATATTTAATAGTTTGTTCTTGACCTCAAACACAGTCAGTCATTCTAACCATGAAAGACAGTGGAAGCTTTCTTCTTTGGTTTTGCACTGCTATGAAGCTAATGTAGCTAACAAATAATGCATGCCCATGACCACAAAGTTGCATTTTGCAAAATGCACTCCTCATCATCGTCACATGTTCACCCTTTTGGACGATCTCAGATTCTCTAGGCGTGTGGTTTCTGACACTGTGTGACATACAGCTAGCAGCCATCTTGATGCCTGATTTTTTTGTCCTACGATGTAAGGAGAGAGTGGGGCATAACCTAACACATTTAGATTTAAGTAACATTCATCCTTTTTATTCAAGTGACCTACCAATCTTGGCAACAAACAAAAAATAACTTTGCTTGTAACAAATGTCTATAAACATATTACACATTGTACAACCCATGCCACTGAAGGGGTTTAATGTAAACAATGCAGGGGCAAGTTGCAACAGTTTCTTGGTACCAAAATTATTCCAAGACGAATCAAGGCTGTTTTAACTAGACAAACTTTCCAACCCAAATACATAGAAATATATTCATCACAATAAATATGATTAGTGGAAAGGGTAACTAGTTTGACCACAAACTAGATGAGCAAATGTCAGCACAATTAACTTTAAATATACGTTACTTTTTTAACTGTAGAATGCTTTTTTGCTAATCTATGCATGAAAACCAAAAAATGAAATGCTTTGAATGTATATGAGACTCAGTGTAATGACACTATGTTATAACTAACACTGCCTGACTAGCTCGCATTATGTGTATACGCTTCAAAATTGTTGCTATATTACAGTCACCAAAGATGATTAAAACTAAATATAGGTGTGAATTCTGGGACATTACTCAGTAACCAAAAATCACTCATGACTCATGATGAAAAAAGTTTTTTGATTTAAAAACCTCAGGGTGAATCTTGAGAAATATCTGCCCAGGTGCTTTTCAAAGTTGCAAATTATGCTGCTGTGGAATTGTGAGAACATGACTAGGACACATTCAACTGGAACCTGTTTAACTACACAAAATATCCATTAAATTTTACTTCATGTTAGTTTGTGCCCCACTCTCCACTGATGAAGCCCACCTCAGACTCCAAACATGTCTCATAATCCACTACATTCAGTGTAAAGCTATTTTTCTGCTAAATTACTAAGTTACAATTCATCAGTTTGAAGGAAAAGTGTGTGTTGAGAATGATTGGCGGCGGGTGATGACATCATCCAAAGATGGTCTGACCTCTGCTGATAAGAGCACTGGGAGCTGTCTCCTGATGACCTCATCAACTCCACTCATATGTAACAGATGTGTTCTGAAGTTTCAGAACTGAGTCATGGCCATAAAACAAAACAAAAATAAATAAAAAAATTAAACAAATCCAAATCTTCTCAATCTTGTTGATGGAAAGAAAAAGCAAAAAAAAAAAAAAAAAAAAAAAAGGCAAAAAAAAAAAAAGCAACAAAACCGGACTCAACAATCCAAGGATGAATCCTATTATTCCCATAGCAGTAAGGAAGCAGTCTGATAAGTAAACAAGAAAATGAGCCAAAAGAGGAAAAAAAAACATACATATTCACAAATGCATATCGATGTCTGAACTGTCCTGGTGGATGAAGGGTTAAGAAGCACAAACAATAACATTTCGGAGAGCAGATGTCCTTGAGGGAGAAAAGAAGGGCGCTGGGCGATGGCTAATCTTGTATTCTCAGCATGATCAAATCACCAGGCAACAGATATAAATAAAAGGGCCGAGGAAATGAGGAATTCACATTCAAGAGTGTCAGCGGCAAAATGAAGATTCATGGTGAAGAGGGGAGAAGGGAAGGAGGCAAAAATTAACTGCACATAAAAGGACACACAGCAGAGCCCACAGAAAAGGGGGAGAGAGAGAGGGGTAGAGAGAGAGAGAGAGAGAAATATCACATGGCAGAGGGGTGAGTGGTCTGCACTCTGTCATGGAGACAGGTGCTTTTATTTGACATGCAATAGCAGGCCTTTGTTATGGAGGATATTCTAAAAATACTGTGCCCCCCTTCTCTCTCTGTCTCTCACACACATCATCACTCTGCATCATGTGCAGCTCATTACTGAAGAACACACACACACACATGCATGTGCACACACATGAATGCTTTTTCCTGTGCAAACCAACTGATAAGCAGATTAAAAAAAAAACAACTCAAGAACATACACCAACAAATAGACAAACAGCCAGCAGAGGCAGTTTCAGACACTGTCCGTTAACTCTGGTGCTGTTACTGCCAAGAACTTCAAGACAGAAATGCAATGGTACAATAAAGAAGCATCCAGAAGATGTGCAAACTCTATTTTAGTGGTTCGTCTGCTTCAGCACACCTGATTAAGTACGTGCAAGACAATCAATGGTGAGTAGGTTCAGTCAGATGGGCTAAAGCTGGAAAACAGCCAAGCAGCAGTAGTTTGAAAATCTAATTTATACAGTACTCTCCCTCATCCCGAATGTGGCCAATCAGCCGAGACTGCTGGCTGGTCTCTGAAGTTTCAGGAAGGTTTTGCTATGAGGCTAATGCAGATAAATATTGGAAGCTAGTGTTCCTCAAATCAGTCCTTGGAAACCTCCTAAGACACATATCACTATGTGGAAAAGTGTGGATTATCTGGGGGTCACTGAGCTTTAGAACCGGTTTGAGAACCACTGTTCTGTACGCACCAATTAGCACTGTGCAAACTGCATAACGAAATCCCTGCACACTTGCCTGAGACTACACTGACTAATCTCAAATAGACCTGCTTGGGTCGTAACACTATATACCTGTGCTTTTTATAAAAATGTACATCACAAAAGTAAAAAACAGTGACAGAGGCTATTTTTGAAGCTTTTATCCATTTTGTCCACACGTTGTCTATTTTGGTAATTGGGGCATTTGTAAAAAATTGCTTTAAGTGAATATACCGTATCGCTATTGACTGATACTGACAATAAGACTGAAAGTATCAGCTGAAGTCTTTTCTTTATAAATACTAAGGCTTGAAATAAGCTATTTTAAACTGTAGTACGTCACTTTAGATTTTATCTAAGCACATATAAGTGCTCAAACTAAATGTATGCATTTGGTCAATGCTCTTGCAGTTAAATCATATTACAGATAATAACTAACTAACTAACTAAATAAATAAATGAATATATACATACATACACACAGACATACATACATACATACATACATAAATAAATAAAAAAATAAAAAATTTAAATAATATTACATTAGGAGTCTTGCCCAGGGACTCTTATTAGTGTAAAATGCTGTATTGGCCTGGGTAGGAATAAAAATTCAGGACAGCAGTATTACCCTCTACACACCAACCACACCCTATTACAGTACCGTTCTACGATGAAGGAAATACAGGGAACAGCGTAACAAAATAAATAATCGAGAATTTTCTGATGATAATGCTTCTGTACTGATACCTATCGATGCAGGTATGCCACTATTGGTATTTCTAGCTTTCAGGATGAGTTTGTTGACCAACTAGCTTGCCTTGAGGATTTTTATAGGGTCATGTACAGTATGTGTGGTTTTCTTATTAGGGGCTAAATCATCTCATGTGCAATATTTTATTATTATGTGCAATAGTCTTACCATGAGAAATATTACTACTTATGTCAAAATTACTTATATACTACCTATCTCTCATGTGCAATAACGTCCTCGTAACCCTCCAGTTGTTTACTAGTAATTCACTTAACTGTAAGTTACCTGTCTATAATATTAATACCCCAGCATTTGTGTAAATAATACAGTGCATTTTATATTGAGTATTTTCTGCAGAGTTATTATTGGATTTATTTAGACTTTATATATTTTATACTGTTCTTGTCTCTGCGTCTCTGTGCAGTCATAACATGGGCAATTTCCTCTGGGATCAATAAAGTTTTCTCATTCTGGTTCTGATAAGATGAGCAAACAATCACAAACCTAAGAATTAGAATCCTCCACGCTTACAGGTTCTGAAAAAACCTGGGCCAGATCTCCTCACCTGTTTCTGCTCCTCTCCCAGACTGTCCCACATGGAGGCCACGATCTTGGAGACGTCTCCAAAGGTGGCGTTGGGGTTCTGGCCCTTAATGGCCGCCTGAGTGTCCCGGAAGAAGAGAGCATAAGCCGAGACGGGCTTCTGAGGCTCATTGGGATCCTTCTTCTTCTTCTTCTTCTGGGGCTTGGGCTTGGGCTTCATCATGTCTGTGGAGGGTCTTTTCTCCCCCGTGATCTGCCAAAAGAGAGGCACAGCGTAAGGACATGGACCGAAACATGCAGACACATCCAGGCACACAGGTTGAGCCACCAAACCCTGCAGTGGGATTTACTGTAATGTAGTAGGGGATATGTTCAGGCCTTGTTGAGCACAGCCACTGAAAACCGTTTTGAAATGCAATGTTCATTGTTCTTGCCATACTGGGAAATGGATAAAAGATGTAGAGAGAAGAAAGAGCTATAAGAGGAAGATGTAAACATTCATCATTCTTGCCTTATAATAAAGATAAAAAAGGCATGTCTACAGGGCAATAACTGTAATTTACTTTACTGTAAATGTACGTTTAAGACATTTAGCTTATCCAGAGTGACTTACAAAAGTTCTTTGTTGTTCACTCAGGAAAGATATCTCGGCAGCTAAAGCAGTGGTGCTCAATCCCAGTCCTGGAAATCTATTACCCTGGTTCAGGTCCGACATATGTAGCTGTTCAGATGCCCTGAGAATTCCTTCATTACCAGGACCAGCCGTGGCTGATTGGGCTTGGAGCTAAACTCTGCAGGGTAGTAGGTCTCGAGGACCTGGATTGGCTTTGGGGTATAAAGTGTAAAGTATTTGGTGGACTGAAAGCATGTGTGGTTTCATAATGTTGACGAATGTCATATTCTTTAAGTACAACGACCGTGTCTTTACATATAAAACAAGACTTTCTGTGTTTAATATTTCTGAAAAGATATTCCTCCTGTGATCTTTCAATCTCCTCTTGTCTGCATGCCATCTTCATATCCATTATATACTTCTGTCTCATAAATGCCCAGAAATGGTATTTACTCATTGCAGGAGTAGCTATATTTGCATTTGGGTTAGTGATGACTGTGTGGTGGTAAGAGTCTTAGACATTTGTTGAAAAGCAAAAAAAAAATGTTAGTATTTAAAAATCAAACCAAATGAAAAATAAGAATTTACATAAAACGTGTTTGTTCTCTCCTCAGATGAGAAGGTAGCGGAGGTTAAGGCACTGGTCTTGCAGGCCAAATCAAATGTTTTTGACGATGGGCCACACTTTGGCTTTGTGTAAAGGTACTCTCAAGCTTAAATACTGCCAGCAACAGGAGGTCTCACATAGAAAATGCACAAAAGATCTTTGAGACATGACTTATGCACTACAAAGCATTTTAATAAATGTAAAGTACAAGATTTAGTACTCTGTTGTTACTGGTGTTGTCAAGGCCAAAGGGATCCATTATGAGTGTGATTTTTAATGTGATAAACATATTTTTCTAGCAGGACCCTTACAAGTGTTGACAGTAGTGCGGGATGAAATTTAGCTGCTTGTGTGCTGTCTGAATAAAATAATCAGAATAAAAGTATAGGTATAGCTTTAAGATGACTTATAGCAATACCTTCAACACCTTGGGAAGCTCTTGTAAGAGACTTATGGATAAATCAATGAGCAGCCAACTAACAAAAACAACAGCAAAGTGGAAAGCTCAACCTTCAGAGCCTCCTCTGTAACAAGAAACCATGAGCCATATGAAGAAGAGTGAGAGACTGTAATTGCACAGGAGTTGGAACCACTGACAGCTACAGTGGCTGTATGTTCCAATCAATGAGTGAACATATCATATGTATCAGGTATATAATACGACATATATCATATACACACTTATTGATTGAAACATGCAGCCAGTGTTGCTATCACTGGACAACAGTGATGAAAACTGGAGAATCCTGCCTATTGGAAATAATGTACATGTTCACACAAGGAAAATGGTACAGAATTACTGAAAGTAATAAATGCATCCTTTGTTCACTTTTACTGGCTATAACAAAAAAATGAGGCAAACTTGGGTAAATCAGACAAATCTGATTAATCACCATTACCAATTATAGCAAATGTAGTCCATCATTCATTAACACAGTTCATTTCAGAAAAGTTATACTAAACACTATACAGAAGTTACTCCTGTTTAAAACACAAATGGGCTTCTAAATGACACTTACACAGAGAAACGCCGCTAATGGTGGTTGGAAGTAGAAAAATGAAAAAACACTGAGGGCTTTTTTGGATGACAGCCATTCAGTTAGATGTGGTCAAATCAATGAAATCAACTTTCAGTTTTGATGGTTCACACAATATTAAGGCAACAATGAAAATGAAAGAGATAAAATTGTGGAGTACACTGAGCAGTCTGCATATACTAGTCAAGGTTCAGTACCTGCTGCATCTAAAAGCTGGAGTGGTAATGAGGCTCTAGTTATGCATGTGTTTGACTATGCAAATGCGAGTTGTTCTTTTTATCTGCAAACATCATGAAATAAAAATGGGATACACCGAATTCCAGAGAGTGCTTTCACTCAAACTCACTGTGTGTAATCTGCTCTGACAGGTTATGGACAATCTCTCTCTCACACAGACACACATACACACACACACACACACACACACACACTCACTTACTCACACACACATGAGAGTTAAAAGCACACAGGACAGAGAAGCCCTGGAGAAAAAGCACTGAAATATTCAGGGCAAAATTGATTGCTCTACCGTGGGCCGAGCTGAGCAGGCATTGTTAATATCCCATTTGAATCAGTGCTACATGGCTTCATCTCATGTCGGACGCGCTCTAATATTTGTTTCTTCAACAGAAGCAGCCGCACATTTAAAACAAAAACAATTCCATTATTCAAACGAGTGGAAACGGAAAAGAGAGAAAGAGAGAGAGAGAGAGAGAGAGCGATAGAGAAAGAGAGAAAGAGAGAGAAAAAGAAAGAGAGAGACGCCATGAATGTTTCAGGCAAGGACCAAACTAAAGAGTGAGAGAGACAGAAATAAGCAAAGAGAGCAAGAGAGACCGAGAAAGAGAGCGAGAGAGAGAGAGAGACAGAGAGAGAGAGAGAGAGAGAGAGAGAGAGAGAGAGAGAGAGAGAGAGGCCATGAAATGTTTCAGGCAAAGTCCAAACTAAAGAGTGAAAGAGGTTTCTAGGGCAGCAGTAGATTTGAGGCCTGCTTAAGAAACACTTCACAGTTGTCAGCGTTTTCATCAGTGCCACTACGAGATTAAGGCAGAGACAGGTGGTGTATGCTCTACCATGTAATTGCACTAAGTACAGTAGAAAAATGTAGCCTTATACAAAACGTAGTCTAATTTATCATACAACATATCGGTGCCCAGCTTATCGCTACTGAAAACCATGACAAAAATGAATATTTGTGATGATCTATTTGGTGAACTGTAATAAAAACAATAGATTTCAGAAATAAAAAACAAATTCAAAATATTTCATATTTTAAGCTAACTAAATGGTACTCCACACTATGTTTTTATGGTTTTCAGTGAGTAACGAGTGGTCTAGACTAGTGGTCACCACCTCTGATTCTGGAGATCTACCCTCCTGAGAAATCTAGCTCCAACCACCTGCTCCAGATAATGAACTTCTTCACAAGTTCTTGACAGGCTGGATCAGGTGCATTAGTGTTAGGTAAAGGAGGGCAGCATGTTAGATACAAGTTACAAGAACTACACACTGCAAGAAGCCAAAGTTTTATGGCAAAGCTTTATTTATTATATGTACATTGAGCCAAACACAGTTTTAAAGTTCACAGATATTACTGTTGTGATAATCTATTGCAATAGTAAAAGATATTCAAGTTAGAGCTTGCTGACTGGGCTGACAAACTGCAGACTGACCGTATGGCCAGTTATTTTAAAAAGTTCTTTTTTAAATTTTAGGATTCATCTTTTATGAATAATGGAGAAATCTTAGAAATGCCTACAAAAAAAAAAAAAACGAGGTTGGGAATCCTGCTCTTTTTGAGTGAAGTAACGGAGATGTAGCTGAGCATAGTACGACTTTGAACAAAAAACATTAAAAATCAAAAATCTAAACAAACAAACAAACAAATAAATAAATAAAGGAAAAGAAAAGAAACCTGAAATATTAGATCCATTGCTGGAAAATTGCAAGTTCGATCCTCAGCAATGCCACAGTCAACTGTGATCAGGAATCCAAGATTTCCAGGGCATAATTGGCCCTGCTCTCTCTGAGTGGTGCAGCATCACCCTTCCATTATTAGCACAGGCATCTGTTAGCTGACGTGACAGATTTGGCAGTTAGCACTTTCCCTCGTGCTTGTTGAGCCGTCCAGTGATAGCGTGATAGGAGGAGACTGGAAATAACTGAATTGAAGAGAAAAAAAATCCCCATCCCCCCTAAAAAATCTAGAAACATTTCATCTTAGAGTACAAAAGCAAAACTAAACCTAAATGAACGAACTGAAGGTAAACTGAAACTGAAATAAATAAATAAATCTAGTGAAAATTACAAAAAAAAAGCTTGGAATGTATGCATGTAAAGGACTATTTCTACTGAGCCACTGGTTGTGAAATGTTCACGTTATGTAAAGAGCAGCTTGTGTTTTCAAACATTGTAAAAGATGTTTCTTAGATTTTCATATAACATTTTTTAATGAGCCAAACTGAACTGAGTGCATGAATATGACACGTTTGATTGGTGACAGCCAGTAAAACTGTTCAAATAATCGGATTCACCATATTCATGTGATTCATTTCTTATTCTTTTAGAACATTCATTATGACCGAAGCAAATATGGCAGATTTGCAGAAAAAAGACACGAACATTTTGCATTTATGGAGAGGATGTTAAGAGACGCGTGCTGTGCAGTAGGCCTGTATTTCAGCACTCGATAAGCCTGTGGATGAGGCTTTGTGAAATTAAGCCATTCGTTCATCAAATACAGCTGAGTACTCATATAACTCATGTATAGTATGTATTAGGGGTGTAACGGTACAGAAAGGTCACGGTTCAGTTCACACTGTAGTTCTGACATCACGGTTCGGTAACCAGTAAACACACACTCTTGCTTATATTTTCGTGCATGGATGACAAAAAATAACGGAAACATCTTGTGTTATTAATAGAAACTAGTAATTAATATTAGTCTTAACTAATAGAAAGTAAGTGAGATGGCAGGTACAGCATTCTTTTGCCAACTGGCAACTTTAGTTTCTTTTTTACAAAAGCCAGGCACAAGAATATTTTCACATTTTCAACTACTATGTAGTGAAAACAGCAAACAAACTCACAGAGAAAACATGACTAATTATCTAGAGGCTGTTTAAAAACTGTCGGGAGCAGCAACTGGATATCCAGGTTTTTTGCCTCTCTCTGGTGGTTATTTTCACATCTGGGTGATGCTGTCGAAGATGTGTGATCATATTTGATGTGTTTCCGCACACATACCCTACAGGTGCCGAGCAATGCCGACACACCGTCCTTGTCCGATCTACGATTCGCTCTCTATTGCCGTCGTAATTCACTGGGAACCCAAAATAATCCCACACGCTCGCTTAAAAAGACGCAGGTGGGTCTTCCAGCTCATCTGTGCCGTTTCCAGTAGCCATGTTATGAGGCTTTCATGAGATGCGAATCAGCTTGAAGCTAAACTTTTTAAAGGTTGCTGTTTAATGTTTCCGTATGAAACTCACACGGAAATTTAGTTCCACGTTACTTTAATCGCGTCTTCTCCGCCATACCGTGTATTCTCCGTACGACATCATGTACTGAACCGTGACCCATGTACCGTGATGGTTCAGAACGAATACATGTACCGTTACAGCCCTAGTATGCATGTATCTTTAAACAGAGAATGAACTCATACACACTCTCCCACTGCATATATATATGTGCCTGTGTGTATGTATGTAAATGTATGTGGTGCACAGCTGCAGATAAATATGCAAAAGTAAAGCCTCCCTGATTCAGTTACACCTCTATTGTGTTGATCCTCGCTCTCACGCTCCTCAAGGTAGAGAAAGAGAGAGATCGAGAGAGAGAGAGCAATAGAAAGAGAGACAGAGAGAGAGAGAGGAGAGAGACAGAGAGAGAGAGAGAGAGAGAGAGAAAGAAGAGAGAGAGAGAGAGAGAGCGAGAGAGAGCAAGAGTGAGTGAGCGAGAGAGAGAGAGAGAGAGAGAGAGGAGAGAGAGAGAGAGAGAGAGGAGAGAGAGAGAGAGAGAGAGAGAGAGAGAGGAGAGAGAGAGAGAGAGAGAGAGACAGAGCGAGCCACGTGTGCTCAGACAGATGCCTGGATGGCAGCCTAGACTCACCTTGCCCCATATTCATTACATTACATTCATTTATTCCATTATGCTTTACTGTCATCACAAAACCACAGAAACAGCATTTTTATATGATAAGGAAATATTTTCATCTGAAAAAAATAAGAGTAATGAATAACAAAACGCGTGTAATTCACTTGCTGGTTTGTGTGGCCCATTTATGGACATTAAACTACAAAAACAGCTCATTTCAGTTCATTGTTTTTGTGGTTGTTGTGGAAACCAAGGGTTTTACACATCCTCCTAATAACACTACGGCAGTTTAGCCCCACACGTTCACTTAAAGTTAACGAGCAGCTTTTAAACGAGCAATATGGGCTGCCCATCAGAAGACAGGTTGTTTACATAGGGGGCGGTGTGTGTGGTCATGTCTGGTGAAAGAACATTGCATGCACTCTGGCTGCTGCTCTACATGTGGTTTATTGTTTATTTGTTTTGTACTGTATTAGTATTGTTTGTGGTATGTGTTTGTATTGTTTGTGGTTTGTATGTGATTCAGTTTGTTTCCATTTTGTGTCTAATCTGCAAGTTATTTTGTTCTTGACTTAGAACCAGCCAAGAGATGTTCCACCATGGTGTCAGTGTTTGACCGGTGAGCCGGGAGACTCTTCACCGTGGCGGAGGAGCTTGGTGGGGTTGTGTGGTGGGACGCTTTGTGCAGAGCTTGATTAAGCCGTGAGGCTGAGAATTAGTGTTCAGTGTGTCAACTGAGTTTGAATAGCTGCAAACTGCGTAGTTTTCTACGTGCTGGTGGAGTCAGACTAGGACTTTGTGCCATGAGAGCAAAGTAAGACTAGATCGCAAGCTTTGGAATTTGAATTGTATAAGCAGAGCTTGACTAGGCCGCGACACATGGACATGCGGTGGTCGGGACAACCTTTAACATTAGTAGTAGTATTAGTACTTATATTTAAAATATCACTCTTAAAATTAAATTTGGTAAAAAAAAAAAGATTTCTGCTCTGGTAGAATCTAGCAGCTCTTAATTTTAAGCTTAGGCTTACTAGTACGAAGGACATGTTTTCTTGTAGATTACAAATCACAGACGTTGTTAATGTTCATTGAAACATAACATAACACACTATTTAATTATCGTGCTGCAAAATAGTCTAGTATAAATACATTTTATGTCTGCAAAATTCATACTACTATCATAAATAAACTTTTATGTTTTCTTTAGAGCAAAAGTAAGTATATAGGCTAGTTATCCTTAGGAAGATTTTACTTTTAAGTAATATTCAGTCAGATGTATTAGTCCATTTGTTATTAAACTATCACACAAACGATTTCATACGAGACAATATGCACAAAGAAAAACTGCTCACTATTGAAAGCACTGCTTGCGTGCTGAGTGGTCCAGGTATTCATGATGTGTTGCATGTGTTGCATGTGTGTGTGTGTGTGTGCATGTGTGTGTGTGTGCATGAGGCTGCCATTTTGCTTTGCAGCAAATAAAAGGCTACAGAGAGACAATCTGCACTGATGCCCATTTCAGTTTAAACTGTTCTATGCCACAGACCACAGCCCCAAAACAGTCCGAATGCAGACACCTAGACATACAGAGGAGGAGTGTCCAAATTTACACAGCCTGCAGTGCACCTAGCGATTAGTGTTCCACTCTAGTAGACCTTTGTGTAATCCGATGGTCTAAAACAATGTGATTTAGGCATTGTGTAAGTTAATTCACTCTTTTTACTCTTGGATCCAATTAAGCATGCTGCATCGTGATAATGAGGGATTTCTAGCAGCCAGTGCATTACTGCCGCAGTCAAATTAAATTCCAACTGACACTTTCAATAAAGGAAGAGGATGACGGACAAGCTGGAGTAATTGGATTTCTAGGACAATAAAAATAGAAAGAGGGTGAGAGAGAGGGAGAGACAGAGAGAGAGAGGGAGAGCACTAAAGAGAAAAAGACAACATGCTCTAGAGAAGAGAAGAACAAAAAGGTGGTTGTATGTGAAGCTGAATAGCTGTAATTTGTAAACAATATAAAAGGGACCTCTTGCCAAAAAAGCATTTGACAATCACACGAACAATAAAAAAAAAAAAACAGACCCAATCTCGCACGAAGGTGGGAAAAAAATGCTTGAATGTTTTAAACACCTACTTAAACAGCAGCTCTCTTGCCACCTTAACACCTAAAACTGTACTTTCAGAGCCTCCGCAAACTCCTGTCCCTCAACGTTCAGGCAACCTATGCTTCAAACAGAAAACACAGTCCACTTCCCTTCCCTGTACCTTCATGTGGTAATCTGCTTCCTCTTCCTGGGCGGAGCTTGAAGGGGAGGGCGTGGCCGACTGGCTTCCCGGCGATGAGGGGGAGCCGCGAGTAAAGGAGCCTCGGCCAATCTGAGAGCTGAGCTGGGACAGAGCGCTCATGGGGTGGGGCAGTATCCTAGAAGACCTGTTTAGCATGGGCGCGTGGCCGGCCGGGGGGTAGTGGCCGCTGTCTGGCCCGGCCAGCGCCTGCATCTAAGGGCGAGAGAAGAAGACCAGACTTTACCAGGAAATCAGGTGGCTGATTTTTGAGATAACTGGCTAAGGCAGGCAGATATTAACTCTTTTGTTGGACTTCTCTTTGTGTCTTCCTTTAAAGCTGCCATCAGAGTGCAGCCATCAGCCAATAAGGCAAAGGATGTTCAACACTGAGAGAAGGAACAGTGAAGTGTGCATTTATTTAGGCACACTACAATGTTTCCTGGAACTGGCACTGGCTTTGTCATCATCATTAGAATGGTCATTGGGATCACTTTCTGCATGCCAATGACTATTTTTCCGAATAGTTTAATGTCTGTGGTGTAAAAATGGTTGACGCTTCCCTCACTCATTGCATCAAACTGGTGGATGATTCCCTTGTCCTTTTACCAAACTAGATGACCCTTCATTCACCTTTTGGTTGATTTTTCCTTAACCTGGTTGACCCTTCCCTCGCCATTTGAAGCTATCAAGTTGATCCTTCCCTCACCCTTTGTAGAAACTAGGTTGATCTTATTTTGAACCTTTGGTGGATCACTCATTCACCCATTGTCGCAATCTCTGGGTCATTTTCTGGAAGTAATACCAATGGCCATTTTCCAACATAGTTCTTATTCTGTGGTGGAAAACTGGCTGATCTTTCGTCAGCATTTGTTGCAGTGTGGCTGATTCTTCCCTCACACTTTCTAGCAATTTGGTTGATCTTCCCAAATCTTTTGCAGCAAACTGGTGGATTTTTCATTCACCCTTTGTAGCAACCTGGTTGATCTTTCCCACGGACTTTGCTGAAAACTGATGGTTTCTTTCCTTACCCATTTGTAACACTTTGGTTGATCTTCTTTCATCCCTTGTGGCAATCTGTTTGATCTAGCCTCACCCTTTGCAGCAATCTGGTTGTTTCTTTCCTCATCTTCCCTCATCCTTTGGGGTTAAGTGGTTGATCCTTCCTTCACATTTTTTCGAGCTAATAGTTAGATCTACCGATGGCTCAGTCGGACAAGCTATCTCACCATACTCCTCCACACTTTGGCGCCGGCATCGCTGAGGAAGTCTGAACTTCTTACTTTCTCAAGGGCTGCATCAGCATAGCCGAGAACGTGAACTAAACCAATACACATGTTCACCCTACACCTTCCAAAAACAACTCTTCAAAGCTGCCCTTCTTAACAAAGGGATTCTCAAAACCGCAAAAGTACTTCACACACCTAAGCAGCTAACACCTTAATGCAAAGAAACCACCAAGCTCAAAACACTCTATTCAAAACTCAACATTATGAAGTAGCAACATTTCTTTGTTGCCACTGGTTGACCTGGTATATCAAACACAATGTGCAAGATCGCAGAGATAAGCTCTCCATTTACAGTAAGACATTTACCACATACTGTTTTCAGCATGACTTTCAAAGGCACTTCAGAAACCCACTACACCATCAAGGCTTATCGTAGGACAATCTGAGAGCAACCACAGGAGAAACGCTTCAGCTAATAACAATTCTTCCGCAGACTTTGTTCACACGTGTGCACGTACAGGTTCAAATCAAGTGGGCCTCCTCTGATTCCTTCCAAAGACAAGTTTGTCCTTTTTTTTTTTTATAAATCTTTTGTATATCCAATTTCAGAATGTGTAAAACTGCCCCTTACATTTGCCCATGCTTTAATTCCACCACCCCAGCTCAAAGAGAGATGCAAGTGGCTATCTGGTCCACAGCAGCAAATGCATGTATTCATTTACACATAAATAGGAATGCTTAGTGCATCCCCAGTGCTTAAAAAGAGCAAAAGTTGATGAACTAGCATTTATTAGTGCCATGCAACATTCATGCGCTGAATAATACATTACATAGGAACTTATTGCTTTTAAAGTGATTGATGAAGTTGGAGGGGTCAAGATGGAGTGGGTTTTAGTAAACACCAGAGGAGGGGCTGTGATCTTTGTCAGGGGCTGTAATCGTGCTAATTGACCTCAGCAGGGCCTTCTGTACAGAAAAAGAAAAAGAAAGGAAAAAAAAAACCAGATTTGTACGTGAGCTCTGCTGCTGCTGCTGGTAGTGGTGGCAGCAGTGGAGATCTGCTGCATTTACAGGACATTAGATTGTGTTTCTTCACTGCTGGTAACAAAAGGGGAAACCCTGAACAAAGGCTGTGCTTTTTGCATTTCAAATTTTATTCCTAAAAAAATAGAGAGGGAGAGAGAGAGAGAGAGTGAGAGAAAAAAACTCACTCCCTTCCCCCCTCGCCTCCTCCGAGCCCAAACACAACCTCCAACCTCAAATCACATTTCAAAAACACCATCACTTCACATTTCAAACGCTGTGAAATAGCTTCTGCATTGAAAAAAAAGAGGAGAAAGAAAGAAGAGAGAGAGCGAGAGAGAGAGAGAGAGAGAGAGAGAGAGAGAATGAGAATGAGAAAGAGAGAGATAGAGGGGGGAGAGAAAATGAGAGAGAGAGAAAATCCATTAATTTTCCATTTTCAGTGGAGTTGCTCTTTAAGAGCTTTCACAAACCAAGAAGCATTGAAAAACCAATTAATCAAACATGAATGGCCTATCATAGCTAGTGCAACCCTATTTCCATAGCAACAGCCGCTGGCTAGAAGCGTCAACTCTGTTCTTTAATCCGAGCGCACTATAGCTTTCTCTAAACAACAGCTGAAGACAAGAGAGCAGGGCGGAAAGAGCTTCTACCTTCATATCACTGCTCCAGCTTGAGTCTGTGATTGGAGCCCATTTTTGGGAGGGGTGGAGGGGTTGGAGGGGTTCGGGGGGTTGGAGGGGTGGTGGGGGTTGGG
>JBBPCX010000114.1:23859732-23874077 GCA_037974365.1 Hydrocynus forskahlii | reverse complement strand
TATATATTTGTTTTCTTTCTTTTGTTACTTTTTCTTTTTTCCCCATTCCACAACATGAAACATGCAAGCAAGAGCCACCCTTCGCCTCGTAGACAGGCGTTGGGCATGATGAATGGAGCGAGTCGTTTGGCTGGACGTTTATTTAGAAACCCTGGGTTGGATTCAACATAAATACATTTGATTAAAGCTGGTTGGATTCCTAATGTCCGCAAACAGACTCTGAATTCTGCTAGGCCATCATCTAGAGGCTATTTACGGCCCAGGGCCGACCACAGTCCAGTTAATTCGGGCCTTGATGAATTTACCAGGCTGGTGCAGGACACACTGCTGCATCGAGCTGCTCCTTTGCACTTACATTACATTATGGAAGTGGCTTCAAAAGCAGCGGGATCCTATGGGCAAGGCGGCAGAAACACACTGCACGAGTAAGTGCTTGTAAAGAGCAGATGGCAGAGAGCGCACAAATGAACTTGGAGGTGAGAAGACCGTCAGCGATTTACGAGCTGACTTGTAAACCTGGTTTTCTCACATTTGAAAGAATTATAACCACTTTCCCTCTTTAGCTTCAGTGGTGTTCGTTTGTGTATGAGAGCAGCTGCTGCATGTACGGTTGTATGCAAAGGTTCAGGCCTCTGGTCAAACTGCGTTCAACACACTTAATGCACAGAGTTAATGTAACATATTGGGGAAAAAATGTATAGAATAAAATGGCCCTGGCAAAAGTTATGACATTCTATATTTTTTTAATTAGTTTTAATATATTTTATTCCCTGTAAAGGTGGCTTTAATTTACTTTTTACTTAGAAATCCAACAAAACTTGCAATTTGACTGGGTGTATTTCTAAATCTCTGAGTTTTTTCACTGACAATAAATCAACAAAACAGCAAAGGTGCCTTTTTACCACTTGTTTCCACATATGCTTTATATATTCAGGCAGATTTTAAGGCCATAATTCAGGTATATAGTCTTTGCGCCACCACTGCAGTTACTTAGAATAAGCGAATTCCAGAATCCCTCTATTAGCATCAAACTAATAGGTCACAGGCCTGAAATATTTGATTTTTCTGACTAGTCTTTCAGAAGTCTCTTCACTTTTCTGAGTCTGTTAAAGAGTAAACTGGCACACTGTATTAGCATACCAGCATCATGAGTGCTCCTGATGCTTACTTTCTTTCAATTATACATCTCCACAGAACCATGACTTCTCCTCTGAATACACCGCAGGTCTCTCAGCCTTTGAAAAGGCAAGATAAGGCAAATATTGAAGGTTCACTAAGCAGAATCTTCCATTAAACCCTGACCAAATATTAAGAAAAAAGAAGGAATGTTATATAATGAAAGCAGGTATGGAATGTCACTCAGTGACCAGAAATGAAGGCTTCTCATAGCGGTTGGGCAAATGAGCCATGAAAATGCCATTCTGTTCTTGAGTAGCTCGGCAACATTGTGAGTTTCATTCCGATTTTACGACAAGTCATGAGGCCCAGCTGTGTGTCTCGACATGAACAAGTGTTCTGGCTTTACAAGTGAAATGTGGAAATGGAACTAAGTGCACATTTACATGACACATTGCTAATCAAATGGCGAAAAACAGACATCATAAAATAAAAGCCGGTCTTTATATATATATGTGTGTGTGTACATACATATATACATAAGACTAAACAATTCTGAAGTTCTGGTTTGTTGTAATCATAACTACATTATACTGTAGCCTAGTTAGTTACGTATTTAGGTGTTATAAAGGACGTATTCCAGTCCAACAATCAGAAATAAGTTAAGACATTCATGTACGAAATTCTTTATAACTAAAATTCTAAGTAAAAGTTAATTTACCAGTAACGAAGGCATTGCATCTGAGAAAAAGTAAATCTTCATTACAACTCTCTGAACCTCACAGATTACAATAAATTATGACTGTTAAATTAAAATGCTTTAAGTAGCTTTGCCAAATGTTCCTCATCACATCCTTGTTTACTAAGCCTTTACAGGGATCAAATCCCCTCTTCCCTCCTTAGAAAATTTGTACAGTACCTTTCTGGGTCTGATTGATAAGATCGATGCCACCTGATCGTGGATATTAGATGTCTAATGCATTGGGGCCAGTGGAAGATGCTATGACAGCTAGCGCATTAGCGAGACGAGTGGGGGGGCTTGCCAAGTGCATCAGTGCATCAAGAGCAGATATCATGTTCATCTGGAAATATTTGATACTCTCTCCTGAAGGAATCTTTGGCCTTTTTGGCAAATGGGCAAACGCTTTTAATCAACTGATGAGGCTTGTGTATAGGGTCTAGGCTAGCATCTGAAAAATTAATGCATGGCTAGCTTGAAAGACGTTTTTTTTTTATTAAGATCTGTGTGTAAATGACCCCAATATACTTGGCAGTACACTGTCTAACAAAATCCCATGGTTACAGTGTTGCCTCAGAACCAAACATCTTACTAGATTGTCAATCACAGAATTACAATTCAGTGTTTACAACTCATTATGGATAACTTTAGGGGATTTAGGGTCATGTGAGTCTACTGCTAGCATATTCATGTGGTACTGCCCTTACTGTAACTTGAGGTTAAAAGCATAGCTTAAGGGTATAAATGCTCCAAGGTGATGAATTTACATCCCTCAGTGTACCAGTTCAGAATCAGTTGGCATCCCTCTGGTTACTGGGTTATATCCACGACCACAGAGTTTTCTCTCTTGCAGAATGAAAAGAGAAACCTAGAAGCAAATCACTGGATATCCAGTTGCTGGACTGCTTATTGATGTCTGTCACAATTTACTCAATTCACCTCAATTGAACCAAATCATGTACCTTCTTCATGAATCAAGAATGATTATTTGTATATGCAGTAAATTCTCATACTGGTTTTCCAGTATGAATAAACCGACTTAAGGTTCTTGGGATATTTAAAGAATAATCATAGTTCATTATTTTCACATTATGTCCTGTTTAAAAAGGTCTTTTTGGCCTCTTCAAGAAAACTAATTATTGAATCATCAAAATAATCAGTAGATTACTTGATTACTATTATACTAAAGTTACATGTGATGTGATGAGAGGCATTGTATGAGTGCCATCATAGGGAGATATTTGCATAATTGCATTCCAACTGAAAATCTTGAAGTATCACTCCACCTTATTCACCTGTAACCTAGCAACAACAACCAGCTATTTAAAAAGTATCACCCACAACAAAGTTTATTACAAGTAAGAAGCATGCCAAAAAGGACTAAAAACCATAATAAATTACTTTGTCTCTGAACTGCAAAAGATGCATGCAAGCAACAGAATCAGATAATTCCCACTGTAATCAAACTTACAGCAGATGGAAGTGGCACTGTGCTGATGTTCCAGTTTAAATTAATTAGGTAAAGCTAGTCGCTGTAATAAAAACATTATTAAACTATCAAATGAATGGATAAGAAACAATTTCATGAGATGGTGCAGTGTGAGGTTGGAGAACAATAAGCTCAATTATTTGTAAGGACATTGACCAAACTTGAAGAGTTTATTGGGAGAGTGCTGAAACAGTTGGTGTCTCCGTTTCAGTTAGTATTTGTAACTTGCTGTCAGCTACTGGCATTGCATTTAAATGTGTTAGATCATGTAAACTATGTAAGCGGGTTGGATAGTTCTCTCAAATTAACCCCTACGCTCGTATTAGGTTTTCCTTTGAAAAGTAGACGTTTTCACTGTTTCCAGTGTAGACATCCTGATGTTTTTGTAAAGCAATCATTTAGTAGCAGTTATTGGCAGCATGACTAAGATGGAGATATCATGTGTAACTTTCTCGTTGGGACGAATGGAGGGAAGGCTCTGGTGACAGTTATAAATGTGTATTGACGGTATGGAAAGTCACTAAACAGCAACTTTATCCTGACGTTGGAACAGAGTGATTTTGCTCACTTATTGTCAGAAAAATGAAAGAAATCTACTAATCTAATCACTGGGTCTTTGAAGTGCAGAAATAGTGTTATCTAGTGCAAATAAAATGCTAATTTTACAGACAAGTCAAGTTTGTGCATGCACAGAGCAGCACAGATTTTTTTACAGACCGTCTAAGCTGTCACAACTGCCGTTGTTGCTTAAAGTCATTATCTCACAGCATGGCACTCCCTCTGGTATGGCATTGCATAAAATAATCGAAACTGAAAGCCCTCTACTTATAACATATGATTGTAGATCATAATGTAATACCAGTTCCCTGCGTTTCATTCATTAAACCATTTGAGCAGCTGAATATCGAAATGAGCTTTTGCATCAAACCTTACATGAAACATGAGCAGGAAAAGGAAATTTTCTCGCTTAAAAGCGCAATCTTACTGATGCCTAATGGAGTGGGGAGCGGCATTCATGGGCCAAAAACTCCCACAAACCTCTTAGCACTGATGACATTCCATACCTGTGCTCTCTTCTCCCTCTTCATTCATTCAACCATTTATCAGCCCTTCTTTTCTACCCTGTTTTCTCCATCCCTCTCTCCCTTTCTCATCTCTTTCCACTGACACACTCTCTCTCTTCCTCTCTCTCTGCTTCCTTCTACCTCATTCTAAACCACTCTAATGAAAACAGATCTCTCTATCTCTCTTTAGCGGAGGAGCTGGGGGAGGAAGATGAACCCTAATGGCTTTCGTCGCCCCTCCCTCCTCTCCTCTTCTTTTATGGTGATGAAATATATGCACTGACCTCTTGATGCGTCTGATACGTTTCATCTCTGCGGATTCTGTTTATGTGGAAGCCAAAGAAGCACAAACAAAGCCTCCGAAACGGCACACCACGTCAAACAACACCCCGAAATGACACACCAAAGCAACCTGCTCTTTGTTACTAGGTCTTCTCAAACTCTACCTGTACACAGTGCTCCACAGTGCTTTGGTGTTCAGGTTTTTGGTTTGAGTTCTGAACCACAGAGAGTCTATAGAAACGAGAACAGGGCTGCTAGATTTGTTAAGGTGGGGTAAGTCTATGGTGAGAGAAAACAAGGCCATGAAGCTACCACAAGGCAAACTCGCTGCTTCAAACAGATCGTGCAGTGATGAATACAAGAGTACACTTATCCCTTTCATTTAGACAATGCAGCTTGCTATAGCTTTAGTGCAAAGATGAATGTATAGGGGGCCTTTTTATCCTTTCAAAAATGTGTCTACCACATACAGAATCTGTTTAGCAGCTGGGAGTAATTCTCATTTACGCAATGCAGCTTTGAATATGTTGCTGCGTAGGCTAACACTTGGATAACAAATGAGAAGACTGAGGTGAACAAACTAGGACCATTGTCCCATAGCTTGAGAAGCAGCTGTAATAAATAATTTTAATGACTTTAGAGGCCATATGATGCTGAATTTATTGTCACTCAGGCATTTCAGTCCATGAAACTTACCTGCTTTGCTCCTCAGCTTTACAGATGCCAGAAAAGAAATTGTCCACATATTTCAGCTACAGAAACATTTCAGTACCCATGCATACACACATAAAGTAATAGTACCTCCTGCATTTTGTGCTAGATGGAGTGGAATTAAAATAATGGCAGATGAATGCACTCAAACTATTTAAATGGCTCAGACCAGATTATTTTTATAGGTAAAAGAGCAGTTTTTTCACTACTGAAACTGTTATTATAACGCAGTAAAAAACAACTGCCTTTATTACTGCTTCTAAAAACAGTAATTCATAGTGAACAGTAGACTACATTATTGCTCGCCATTATTACAGAATGCAGTAAGCATATAAAAAAGCACTTAGATAGGATGCTGATGCCAGAATTCAAGTCTTTCTGGCAAAAAAGAGAAACCTTTATAAGAAAAGAATAAATCTACTCACTGTACAGCTGTGTGCAAAAAAATATATTTTTTTCATATTCTGTTGATTTTCTAAGTGAAAGTAAGTACATATCCTCTACAATAAGCAAACTAAAAGGTAATTATTCACTAATTTAAAACAAAAACATCTAGAAATACATTACATAAATTACATATTTTACAACAATCTCAGAAATGTATGTACAGTTTTTTTAAGCTTTCTGAGTTAATGGTGATAAAAGAAGAGCTGGAGGAATTGAGAATATTTACACCAATTGTGTGAATGTTTGATGACTGGTGTGTAACACCCTCGTGCCCTCGTGTGTAACAGGTGACAATGAGACATATTCACATTTAGCAGACGCTTTTATACAAAGCAACTTCCATACCCAACTACAGTCTCCCTGGAGCAACTTGGGGTTAAGGGTCTTGCTCAGGAACCCAGTGGTGGTATGCTGTAGGTAGGATTCAAACCCATGACCTCTTGGTCCAGAGGCAAGTATCCTACCCACTAGGCCCCCACCACCCATATCATAGAGAAATAATAACAGATTTCTTCTTCTGTTTTTATATAATCCCATACATCATTTCATAATCAGCAAACAGCATGTCCGTCCATCCACCAAACTATCCATCCATCCATCATTACTCATTCCCTCCCTCTTGCCCCATACCGTCCCCAGGCACCCTGCGATGGTGACTCACCGAGGGCATTTGGCTGGAGAGCAGGTGGCCGTCCTGTGCCAGCATGTTGGACATCATGAGGGCAGGTAGCTCAGGATAGGAGTAAGGGTTGATCAGGCCATTGTGGGGCAGGGAGTGACACAGGTAGCTGGACTCAGGGTCCATCAGGTGCAGCAATGGTGGCTCGGGGTGGTTTGGCGGGGTTATGGGGGGTATCTCATAATCCTCGTCACCCCCACCTCCTCCGTTCCCACTGCCCCCACCCTGACCAGAGTAGTTCTGCAGGAGTAAAAGAGAAAGAAAGATAGTGAGATATATGAACTATTATTATGAAGCTATAGAAGAAACACAGAAAGCCAGAAGTGCATTTTCAAAAGACCTGTGTCATGGACAAACAGGTTTTTGAAATCTGACATGCCATGTTGACGCTTATGAAGTTTCAAAATGTGAATTAGGCTGCAAAACCAGGCCGTTTTAAAATCATGATTGTAATGTAATTCACACTTTTACAGAATATTACTTATTCGGCCTACAGAAGTGTGTAAGAAGAAAAATAAAGTTTAAAATGTGTGTTTTTATTGAAGCCAAAATGTTTGTGATGTCATGAACTCTTTTACGTACAAACATACAGTGGTTTAGCAGCCACTTAATGTCGGAGTGTCAGGAAGCGAATGAATCATTGCTACTTTCTAAGGGATATACAAATTCAAAAGAAGAGTTTATTGTTTCTGAAGTTACTTAGGATTTTAGATCAAATGTACTATTTCAGTCCAGACTGCTTTTTGAATAAGCTGCCTTAAAGATTAGCCAATCAGAACAGAGGTCATTTATATATGTTGCAGTTAGTCTTGTCGGTCTTGTTGGTCATTTTTGTCTGAAAACACCAACTGACTAAAGAAAATTTAGAATATTAACTGTTTGAATAAAAAGGTGTATGTTTGTTGTTAGCAAATTAATATTGAGCTGAGTTTTTAAAATGTGGTTGGGAACAAACCTCATAAGCTGGAACACAGAGTTTTACTATACAGTCCAGTTCACTTTAAAGATCTTAATACTGCGATGCTTTTGGGAAACAGGCCCTGATTAGAAATTAGTCATTCTGATTTCGCCTCCAAATTGCTCCAAGGTGGTAGGAACATGGAATTATGCATAGTCGCAATCAGCATGTGCTACTGTATCATTAGATTACCACTTCCACAGATGAAAGAATGATTCGCTATCATGTTTTTTTTTTCTTTTTCCTTTTTCCATACTAATGCACAACTCTGTATTTTCCACTGATCAACTGGGCACATTTGAATCCGGATTTGACGGAAGAAAAATGTGACTCTACATTCTATGAGAAAAGAAAGACTGAGACAACTGAAAGGACAGAGAGAAAGAGAGAGAGAACGTGAAAGAGAGACAGAGAGAGAGAGAGAGAGAGAGAGAGAGAGAGAGAGAGAGTGCGAGAGAAATCGCAGGGCTATTCAAGGGGGAATGAAAAGCAATTTTGTGCGATCTGACTGGAGCCCCTTCCATAATGACTGAGTCAAATTAATCATCAGAAATAATATTCCGCTGTCAACCATTCAAGAGCTTTTTTAATAGAATTTTTATGATTCATGTCTGGCCGTATACATCAAACAGTCAGTTCTGCAACATTTCAGAAATCAATTCAATATCATCTTTGTGTTGCCTGTCATCTTCTCTCACCGAGCGGCCATTTATCTTGCAAACAAATACTTTTAGCAAATCCGCGGCCGTGGAAAAGGACAGAAGCAAGGACCTTTGATTTCACCTGGCTAGCGTGTATTACCTAAATAAGAGACCTCTATCGTTACGATGTCCCAATAACTCAGCCTTTATCCAAGGCTGAAAGGCCAGTAACACAGAGGATCAGAAAAGTCACACACATACACACATGTGCAAACACATACACAGACATACACTCACTCACATACACACATACACCCATGTATATACATAGGCATGCACAGGACAATCATACACACATACACATACTCATATACACACATACATACACAAACACACATCCACTCACACAGGCGCACACATATACGCTCAAGCATATGCACGCATACACACAAGCACACAGGTATAGGCATATACATAAATACAAAATTGCACAGAATCACAGGTTTCTGTGTGCTGTTTCAGAATCGACCGCAGGTGTGTATGTTATTTCTGTGCTGTTACAGTGTTGCGGTTGGTAGGTTATGTTGTTTTTGCATTGTTAGTGTTGCCGTTGCCTTGTATTTTGTTCTGTGTTGGTGTAGCTGGTTCTTGTTTTTCAGATGCAGCATTTGGTGCGATGACACAGTGGCAGCAGTTTTCACTTGGTTCTCTTCTTTATCTTTCCCTTTTTTCTCTCTCTCGATTGGATCATTCCCTTTTCTCTTTATGTTTACTTGTTTCTCTTTCTCTGTTTTTCTCTACTGTCTGATCTGGCCCAATTATAAATCAAATGAATAAATAAATAAATAAAAAGTTCAAATAACAAGAGGGACTTATACTGTTAAAGCCCCACTTGGCAAAGCATAGGTGTCTGGCGTATTAATGTGTTTGCAAATGCACCACAACCAGTTTGGCTACGTTCATGGCAATGCCATATGTACACTAACTTTAACCATTGCTCCTGCCTGTTTCATTGTTATTTTTAGGTGTCTGCATATGTATTACAATGCGTGGCTTAGGAACTACATGAACAGTTCTTTTGCTGGCAGTAGAAGACAGTTTACAATTTTCCAACCGCTCCTGGGGCCATTTTACCTATATCTCACTTTTGGCTGCATGCCAGTTGTAGCCGCCAAGCAAAACGGGCATAACTCGATGTCTTTTCGTTGTCTGTATTTTAAAGGAGCACTCTGGGCCACATGAAAAATGTAACCACCTCTATATCTGCTGCAAAAATGCTTACTCACATCTTCTAGTGGTGCCACTGTAGTGTATAGAGCAAGATTTTCTGACTTTATATAAGTGGCTACCAATCAGGATTCCTTTATCATTATTGGGTGGATTCCCAATGAGTGAATCTTACGGATTAAAACATCAAAATGATACAAAATTGTGAATTTGGTGAAATCAATTAATCTGAATGATTCAATGCTGCACTATAAACTATGACATAAAATGAAAATTATATAAGGCTAGGTTTAGGCAGGAACTGCTCTTTAGAATGCCTGGGAAAGCTGTGCAGTCTGATTGCATCTTTTATAAAGTATTAAACACAGCTTAACACACAAGTCTGCTCTACTCCAGTGCTGTGCCTCTATGATTAAAAATAAATAAATAAATATTGTGAGAGTAAATGAGGTCAGATCAATATCTAAAAGCAAAAGCAAAGCTGGAACAATATGGGTGTAGCTGTGCTGTCTTGATAGCATGACGATCTGGTCACCGTGATCTTGATGATCAGATGATAACACGGAGTGTAAACAGGGCCATAATCTTCGCAAAGGGCACGCTTCTAAAATTAGACCCATAAACTGCATAATAGAACAACTACGGAAAGGTATGTGTATTTTTGGAGCGATTGTGTAAGGCACTGATGGGGCACTATTTGTCAAGAATACCATCGTTTCCCTGGCCAAAGTTTACAACCAGTGCAAAGAAAATGCTGCTGCTTGCAGTGTGATTTGCTCGTTGGCTGCATTGTCCTGCCAGGCTTTGGATATTAATTTTCTAAATGGTCCCTTTGAAGACAGATGTCTTTGTAAAGCTTCGGGGCCTCCCTGTTATTGTTTTGTCTAATGGACGTGAAAACGAACATTTCCTGAGATTCAATTTCCCTCATAATTGTTGGAAGGAAACTAAATTGTCTGTTGTAAACATTGAGGGGCATTGTGTGAAGAGAGTCCCTCGCTGCGTCCTCGGGAGATTTCTCACATCGCTATGATCTCTGACAACCAGGCTGCAGATTACCAGAAACGCTGCTTTAAATCTGCGAGCTGTGTTAACCTCTGAACAGCCAGAATGGACTCATGTTTTGCAAACTTGCTAACAGGACAACACAGTCACTATTCCAGCAACAAGGCCAGCGTATTACCAGCATATGAAAGGAGGAAGCTGAGTCAAAATGAGGTCCAGAAGCATCACACTGAACAGTGTGAAATGTGTAGCAACCAAAATAGTTGTCATGTTTTTGAGTTGTTCACAAAAATCATCAATTTAAAGGTGTTTTATCACAACACTCACTTAGACTCAAACTCTTTATTAACGCAAAGTCATTATTTTGTAGTGTTATTTTGGTTTTTCAGGTTACTCCTGCATCAGTGCACTATTAAATGCCAAACAAAGAGCAATCTTCATTATTTAAACTGAGAGGTGTTTACTTGAGTGCTCTATTTGACTATACTGAATGACATTTTCAACATGTCATTCTTCAAACCAATCAGAATTTGGCCACATTTCTCAACAGTGGCTTCTAACTAAAGCCCTGTCTTCTGTAAAACAATGTGTGTTTAGGCTGATGGGTGAGCAAGCTAGCTCGCTAAAAAAACCCTTAAAATGACTTTTACTCCGTGATTACCGTAGTCCAAAGACTCCCAAGCCTTACCCTGGAACCCCACCCCTGCTCTGCATGTTTTAGGGTTTCCCCTGCTCCAAACACACCTGGTTTGAACATAACTTTATCTCTGTAATAAATTATCTCACACAAACCCCGTATTAAAAAGTCTGCCAGAAAATAAAAGCTATTTTTTTAAAGACTTGTACTGTAGGGTTGGTTACAGTAACATAGCTACACTACTAAAATCCCCACATGGTACTAATCACAGGATTAGTAGGAGTTTTTTATGTTCTAGCTTTGCATTATATCTGAAACACCTTTTCAGAGTTATTTATTTTTGAAACCACTGACAGGTGAAGTGAATAACACTGATTATCTCATTATAATGGCACCTGTCAGTGGGTGGGATGTTTTAGGCAGCGAGTGAACAGTCAGTTCTTGTAGTTGATGTGTTGGAAACAGAAAAAATGAGCAAGTGTAAGGAGTGCCTCTGACAAGGAATTGTTTTGGCTAGATGACTGGATCAGAGCATTTCCATAATGGTAGGTCTTGGTATGCAAGGGTTGGTAACTACCAAAAGTAGTCCAAAGAAAGACTGCTGAACCTGTGACAGGGTCCCTAAGACTTATTGATGTATGTGATGAAGGATAGTTTGTCTGCTCCTGCAGGAGAGCTACAGTAGCTCAAATTGCAAGAATATGAGGTTGCATAGCTGTAGACCGATCAGAAAGCCCACACTGACCCCTGCCCATTGCCAAAAGCACCTACAATGAGTGTGTGAGCATCAGAACTGGACCATGGAGCAACAAAAGATGGCCTAATGGCCTGGTCTGAAGAATCCCATTTTCTTTTGCATCATGTGGACGGCTGGATGTGTGTGCATTACTTAGCTGGGGAATAGAAGTCACCAGGATGAACTATAAGAAGGCAAACTGGCAAAGGCAGTGTGATGCTCTAAGTAATGATTCTTGCATTCATGTGGATGTTACCTTGACACAGACCACCTAAACATGCCTAAACATTGTTGCATAACAAGTGCACCCCTTCATGGCTTCTGTATTCCCTAACAGCAGTGACCTCTTTCAGCAGGATAATGTGTCTCAACACATTGTTCAGAAATTGTTTAAGGAGTTCATGGTGTTGACTTGGCCTCCAAATTCCTGAGATCTTAATCCATCTGTGCATCTGTGGGGATGTGCTGGACAAACCAGTCCAATCCATAGAGGTCCCACTTTGCCAAAGGCATAAGCTGTTAACATCTTGGTGCCGGGCACCACAGCACTTTCAGAAGTCTTGGGGAGATCATGCCTCTATGGGTCAGAGCTGGTCTGGCGGACCCAAAGAGACCACCATCATAATAGATAGGTGGGTTTAATCTTATGACTGATCGATGTATGGTCAGAGCCAGGTGTGCTTTTACAAGTTCTGTTATTTGTTAGTGACATTAGCACAAATACATGCTCATGCATGGTTACTGTTTACTTGTTAAGTGTAAAAAAATAAAACAAAAAAGACAACAAATATGCTTCAAAAATTTCCCCAGTCTATATTTTATATTGATGTTCAGTTCAGTAAATACAGAGTAACTGTACATTAAAATGTACAGAAGTGGATTATGTATTTACGTAAAACTTTTTCATACAACTGTGCAACACTTCTGTCACTAACAAGTAACGGAACTCATAAACCACCAGTAAACATGCAAACTGCATGCAGAGTCACACACCTGGCTCTGCTGTGTTACTGTTATCTCTAGGAGTGTATAAAAGGATGTCCTTAAACTAAAAACAGGCAACTTAACTCAGGAACATCTGAGCGCCTCAAAAGCAGGTCTGTTTAGAAGTTGCTTAAAACTTCTTCTCCCACTTCGTCTCCTTGTTCTACGCTTTCTCCCCCATTTTCCTTCCTCTCACACTCCTTTATCCTCTTCTACTGCTTATCTCTCTCCTTCTCCATTTTCTGTTCGTTTTCTCACTCCTTAATCCCTGCTGTACCATCTCTCACTCCTTCTCCTTGTTCTGCTTATTCTCTCACTCCTGCTCTGTTCTACTTTTCTTCTCACTATTTTCTGCTGATTCTCAGGCTGCTCTTTTGTCATAGGGAAACGCTGAACCCACTGACTCACATGTTCATTAAAAGTTTAATTATTTCATTTAAATAATTTCACACAGTCGTGTGAAAAGTAACTCATTTGAGGCCCAAAAAATACACCAATCATAAGCAGAACTGTGGTGGCTTCACATCATTTCAGAAAAAAACACTGAAAATTCTTTTCTTGGAGAATTTTCATTTTATTATCTAATTATGTATTTTATTTGCTATATTGGTCCTGGAGGAAATTACTTGAGTGCTCTGTGTTTAACCCATTCTCCTGAGTGAAGCAGTGGGCTGCCGTCCATGGCGTCTGGGTAGCAATGTATGGGGATGATAACTTGCTCAAGGGTACCTCAGTGGTGCCACTGCCAGTTCTGGGATTCAAACCCATGGCCTTCTGATCTCAGGAGCAACTCCCTTACCACCAGGTCACCAGCTGCCCCAATTTAAAATGGTATTACAATATTTTGAAATATTTTTAGTATTCACCTACAGTTTCTGCTTCATTAATGAATTCATGTTATTGTTTCATAAATTCAACCAGTTTCCATTCTTCCATTTTTCCTTAGAATTAGAAGTAAACTGTAAACTGAAAGGGCTAAATTGCCGCATGGTGCATTTATTTGGCTTTTGTGATATCACAATACCAGTAAATACCAGTAAGCTGTCTTCCCATTGTAACAGCGTTAAAATACTGCACTTAATTATTTTACTAAAAACAAATAAATAAATAAATCTGATGCCCATTAAATTTGGCTCTTTCAAATTTTCAAGTCTGTATGTTCTCTAATTGGGCTACATTCCAAATAAACTGAAAAAAATTAAGTGAAAAGCTGGAAAACCAGGCATTTTATTCTGCAATACTATCAGAAAGGTAGCGAGTTCCTTGTGGAACTGAATATATTGAGACTTCATGGGTTGTTAGCTGCAAAGTAATTGTACTGGTTACACAGTTTAAATCAACCCAGCAAGCTCAGTGGACAGAGTAGGAATGGAGTGTTTCCTTTCAGATCCCGTAACTGCAACAACCAATCTCCGGAACGTCATGGCCGAGGAGGCTGACTCATCACTTATCTTAGGTAAAAGGCCGTATTCATCAAATACCTGCAGATCTGAGTCTCAGAGAGACGGACAATAAGAGCTTCCCCGAAATGTTTGTTGGTGCAGCTGGTAGACAGACAGAAGGAGAGAGAGAGAGAGAGAGAGAGAGAGAGAGAGAGAGAGAGAGAGAGAGAGAGAGAGAGAGAGAGAGA
>JBBPCX010000114.1:23842887-23857264 GCA_037974365.1 Hydrocynus forskahlii | reverse complement strand
ATAAGTGCCGCAGCTTATGGGAACTTCTGCAGCAGAGCTGGAAGAACTTTCTGCAGAATGAACAATGAGACACTGAACCGCTTGAATTTCAATACAAAACAACCAGAAAAACTGGGGTGTTCTAAAACTTTTGACCGGTAGTGTATAAGCTGCGATTCATTGTGCTCTGACATATTTCTATCATAGTCATTAACTATTTTTCAGCAATCTGTGTTTGCTTTTGATTCCCACATTCATCAGTGAGCCTTGAGCGCCTATCACCCTGTCACCAGCTCATGGTTGTCCTTCCTTGGAATTTAGCCTAGCTAAAACCTGGCCCTAAAATTTCCTCACAGAAAGAAAAGGCATGTAGATGGAGATACAGCATTTTTTTCCGACAGCCACAGTGTAACATAGTATGCAGTAAGATCAGCACACATAGAAATCATGTCATCAAGTGCCTTTACTGCATTAACTGAGTGGTGCTAATGGACACAGCTGTTTAACTACATCTTGTGATATGAGCAATAATTACTGCTTGGTCATGAAGGCCTCTCATGAGGGCTCTCAGTTCAGCATGCCATCTTATAATGGCATGCTGAGTTGGGAGTGTGTGTCAGAAACCAAATTGAGGCAGGAACCATTTCACACACACACACACACACACACACACACACACACACACACAAGCATACACACACTCTGGGCTGGAGCCAAACTGCCATCCTTAGGCAGCGAGCTAACACCTGAGGACTTGGCTCCATGACCGTGTCCTACTGTGGAGCTCAACTAGGTGTCACCACTGTCGGCCCCAGGCCTCATCTCACAACTCACATGACACACACACACACACACACGCACTCATCCTCATCTCATGTCATCTCTAAAGTACTGTGTGCTGTGTTGCATACAGGCGTATAAATCTCTGTGTTTACAGTGATATGATTCAATTATGATTCTTTAGGAAATTACTCAATGCATCTTAAATGTCATCACTTTTCACTTGCTCAGTTTGATTAGATTGAGAATTAAATTTAATCTCCTAAACAAAGTTTATAAGTTTCTTCCTCTCAGAACTACATAGCTTTCATCTTAGTTACACATTTAAGACTGAGTTATTTATAGCAGGTACTGAACTGTACCATTTTTTAACATTATTAATTAAATAATGAACCCATGATTCAAAGGTATAAACTTGTAGAGGGTCAAAATATATTCCCTACGCATGCGGTTGGGTATTTCTGCTATAGTGAAGTGTACACAATCAAAACTGTATACTAAGCTGTTTTGGGGGGGATTTTTACGTTTGAGAGGATTCTGTGTGAGCCAAAAATGAATGCATGATTTTCTGTATATTGTTCTAATGGTTTTAAACCTTTCTAATATTCCAAAATCTGTGCATTCGAGGAGCCACACTCAGCATGCACGGATGCATTTATATACCCCTAATTGCAGATGATGTGAATCATCCTACATTTCCCGAAAAAGCTGAATTACACTCTCTTTGTCTTCATTGTTATTTTTACCCATAACGACCAGCTGAAACACCCCTTTATGGCTGTTTTTGCTGTCCGTTCCATGCGGTGGTTTTAGTATGTGTATCTGAAGTGCAGTACTGCTGGATCAAAGGCCTCTCTGAACTATCTCACTCACACGTTGGCCTGCACTGCTTTATCTGGCTCCTTCCCCCGCTGAGCCCTTGCCGGTTCAAACGTTCAAGTTCAGTGTCAGAGATGGCCACTGCTCACACCTTCTCTCCCCCCTGAGAAACGCGAGAAGCCTCCTTCAGCAGCGGGACAAGGCCGGAGAAGGACAGAGACGGGCAGTGGAAATCGCTGACTGGAGCACGGCCAGCTAATGGCTTTTGCAGAGCCATCGCGCTAAGATAGCATGTCTTCTCCATTAGCGATTTTTGTTCCGACGTGCTAAAGCCTTGTTGTCTTCTCCTCCCCTTTCTCCTTTCTCTGGCGTTCGGGTGTCACTTTCAGCCCAAGCAGACCTCTGAGTGGCTTTTAAACGACTCGTCCTGTTTTCAAACTGCTCGTGACTTGGCAGTGTGGCCTGGCCTGAGATCCCACGTGACCTTGGAGTGTGTGTGTGTGTGTGTGTGTGTGTGTGTGTGTGTGTGTGTGTGTGTGTGAGAGAGAGAGAGAGCGTGTGTGTGTGTGTGTGTGTGTGTGTGTGTGTGTGTGTGTGTGTGTGTGTGTGTGAGAGAGAGCGTGTGTGTGTGTGTGTGTGTGTGTGTGTGTGTGTGTGTGTGTGTTTGCCTTTATCGAAACATTTGGGAGGCGGTCGGCAGCCGTCATAAATTACCCCAAGACCAGACCTACACTTCTGTGTGTGTGTGCGTGCGTGTGCGTGTGTGTGTGTGTGTGTGTGTTTGTGTGCAGTAACCTACACAAATATTTACCTATTCTCTGTTGACCACTGAAAAGGTGGAATGGGTTCAGATGCTAAGCGGTGAGACACTATTAATTAATCCAGTGCTGAGTTCCAGTCACTTCCAGCAGTTACTGTACAGGCTGATTATTATTAAGCCAGGGATGTAGCTGTGAATATGGAGCCTACACACCATCTGCTGACACCCATATTTTTCTTAGAGCCTCAATGTGTTTGTGTGTGGCGTGTGTTACTGTGTGACCGTTGGTGTGTGCATGTGCTTGTGCAAGTGGATGTGTTCTATTCTACACTCTGTTATAATATCTGCCGTTTCTGGCACACAGCGTAAGTCCACTGACATCGGAGCCATCTTACTGCAACACAATACTCTTTCTCTCTCTCTCGCTCTCTCTTAGTTTCTCCCTCTGTCTTTAGCTTTTAGTTTAGTTTCTTTTATTATCTCTCTGTAGCTCTCTCTTTTTCCCTCTCTCTTAATTTCTCTCTTTCTCTGCTGTCTCTTTTCTCTCTGTCTGCATCTCTCCTTCTCTCTCCCTTATAGTTTCTCCTTCTGTCTCTAGCTTTTAGTTTCACCCACTGTTTCTCTCTTTACCTCTTTCTCTCTCTCTTTTGTTTTTTATCTATATCTCTTTATTTCTTTCTCTTGTCTCTTGTCTTCTCTCTCTCTCTCTCTCTGCTAAAACAGACACTTTATTGCTGACTTCTTTTCAATTTTAGTACAAACTGCCTCAAAATCAAGAGATTACTTTCTTCTGACTGGCCTCTGACATACTGTAACTTCCTTGTCATGGTTCATTAAACATGGGCAAAATAATGATTTGATTGGTCGTTGATACTGATGACTGTTTACTACGGAAAGGAGAAAGTTAAAGGACACAGTCTGCTGTGGTTTCAGTTACTTGTAAATAAACACACCTGGAGCTCCATCCACCAAACATGTCTTGGCTGACTGACTACATTGAGTAAAGTTGAATTTTTGATGTACTCAAAGTCAAGCCAGTGTTAGGAGCTCTGGGTCCAAGCTGGTTTTCTGTATGGAAAAATGTGTCTAAAATCACTGCTATTGCACCCTGTGGTAAGCAAAACTGTTCCAAAGCTAATATGTTTGTCCTGTGTACATTCTCTCCCAGAGTGTCACTGGAATTATGAGGTGGCTTAGCAGTTAAATATGCAACAACCAAGCAACACTCCTGTGCATCCAGGTGTTTTGGTGAGGTTTGCTCCAGCAATGCCTGCGGTGGGCTGGCGCCCCGCCCAGGGTGGGTCCCTGCCTCACGCCCGCAGACCCCGGGATAGGCGTCTGGTACCCGTGACCCTAATAACGATTAAGCAGTTACAGAAAATTAATAAATGCTCAAGAAATGCTAGCTTGAATGTAGCAACATTTATATTTTGACTTGTTTAACAGTCTCATAATGCAGAGGATCTTGTGACATTCAGAGAAAACATGCACGATATCATGTTTAAAACAGCTTTGTTAACCACAGGGTACAATAACAGCAATTTTCAAAAACTGCATTTATTTTTTACCATAAAGAAAATCAGCTCAAAATCAGCTCTGATCATGAGTGAACACGAAGTGAATAAATGAACAAACGTTTATGCTGACGATGATAGAAATGTGTCAGAACACACAGTGCATCAGAGCTGCTTAGCTGCAGACTGGTCAGAGTGCCCATGCTGAGCATCAGAACGGTGGCAGTGGCCTTTTTCAGTGCGATAATCTGTGCTGTCACACCGTAAACATTGTTCAGGAATGGTCTGAGGAACATGTTCAGGGTTTTGACTTGGTTTCCCAATTCACCAGATCTTAACTGGACTGAGTATCTGTGGGATGCACTGCACAAATTAGTCTGATGAATGGAGATCCCACCTTTAAATGTACAGGTTTTAAAAGATCTACGGGCAACATCTTGGCACAGAGAGTACATGCAGAGGTCTTGTGATTTCCAGGCCTCAGTGGGTCAGAGCTGTTTTGTTGGCATGAGGACGAAATATACACTATTTACCTATTTAGCAGGCAGTTTTAATATCATGCTGATTGGTGTTTCCCCCACCACTGTACAGGCACTCCATAGGGCCAGCAGTGTTTTCATTGAGGAAGAGATTGGAACAATATAATACTGATTTAAAAAAAAAGGAAGTTCTGGCAACTGCCATGTTATCGGCATAATTAACATGATCTTCACTTTAGCAAAGACCATATTACAATTAAGGGTCGAGAGAAAAAATGAAGAGTAAACATGAAGAAGAAAATTTTAAAAGTAAATAAGAACAAATATGTTGAGGAAAGAGTGAACAATGTGGCTCTTTCTTTTTCTGCTCTTATTTCAGACATGAGTGTTGGTCGAGCTGTGCGGCTCCAGCGCTAACAGGTCATTATAACTGCACAGTGGACTGGAAGAGAAACGCTACTCAAAGGTTACAGTGAGAACGGACAGACAACCAACAAGGGAGAATGGGGCTAATGAAAAGAAAAGAGGACAAAGAGAAGGGGGAGAGAGAGGACAGCGAGACAGAGAAAAAGGGAGAAAGAATAAAATAAGCGAGAGGAAAAGACAAAAAAGGAAACATCAGAAAGAGAAAGAGAGAAAAATTTTTTAGGACAAATGAGAAGGAGAAACAGTGAGATAGAGAGAGAAGAGAGAGAGGCAGAGATATAAGGAACAGAGAGCAAGAGAAGAAAAGACAAAAAAAGAAACAGCAGAAAGCGAGAAACAGAAAAAACACTCAGGAGAAATGAAAATGAAAGAGTGGGAGAGAGAGAGAGAGATGTTGAACAGATGTTTAGCTAAAATAAATGAAGTTTGATTGAATTGCAGATTTGATGAGTTTATATTTATTCTCTAAGGATAATAACGCTCCAGAGAAAACTCTATATCATCTGTCAGCCATGCCAAGACTGGATAATGGATTACTAAATTATCTTTCATAATAATCAACAAATCAATCAAGGGAATAACCGTGCCTTTTGTTTATAGTTGAATTGTGTGCGTGTGTGTGTGTGTGTATGTGCGTGTGTGTGTTAAAGAGAGAGCGAGGGACGGTTCAGTTGTTCACTCTGATTTCTCCATCTCAGCAGAGAGGCCTATAATCGAACTTATTGCCTGACATGAGGCATTTAGTATTTCGGGATGACACACACACACACACACACACACACACACACACACACACAAACACTCACACACACAAACACTCACACACACACCGCTCAAGCCCTCTGAGACAAACTGTAAAAACAAGACTAATGCACTGAGCACCACGATCTGAATTCAGCATTAACCCCCCCCCCCCTCTTTAATACCTTCACATTGTGGAAGTCACACTGCAGTCCGCACAAGGCCTGTGTGTTTGTGGGTAAACAATCACGATACTGTTTAGATAAACATGTTCCAGTAAACAAATTCAGCTTCACCCAATTAAAGAATGTATGCTCTAACAATGAATTGCACGGGCACACTAATACACAACAAGAGTGTTTAGGGAATTCTTTAGACTCCCTTTGTGTCTAGTCTGTGTGTGCGTGTTTATGAAAAATGCATTTCAAATGTATGGTAACAGTCTGATCCAAAGAATCTCCCTCTCCATTCTACTGTATTCCAACCTCTACGCTTTCAGAAGTCTAATGATTTCTGGAAACAAAAAAAACCCAAGTAAACAAACAAAAAAAACCCAGATTTTTTTAAAAGGGGATCTATTATGCACTTTTTAAAAAAAAGTAGTTATAATGAGTGTATGGCCTTTAGAAAACAAGTTCGTGAAGTTCTTTGCACAAAATCACTTTCACATAAAGAGATCTCACCAACTTTATTCTTCACAGTTTCAGTCCTTTTCAAAACGAGTCATTTCAGGCTCTGCCCCTTTTATGCAAATAAGTTGTTGCTGGCCACGCCCCACCAACCATGCTTAAGCTGCGTGTTTGACTTCTGGAATCCATGTCCATAACACCAGTGAAAGTGTTTCTTTCTTTCTTTCTTTCCTTCCATCCCTTCACTAAGTGACAGTGGTCCTAGTCTGTATGGTGACCAGGCTGAAGGAAGGAAGGAAGGGAGGGAGAAAGAGTGAGAGAAACACTAAGTGAACAAAAGTATTGGGACACTTAACACACATGGAAAAGGCAGAAAACAGGCGGTATCCAGCCCAACACGTTCGACCCCGAGTCGGACCCAGAACAAGACGAACACAACACTTCGTGTGTCGGTAGACATTGCGCTCGGCTTATCCGTGCTCGTAAAAATAGCAGACATAATGCCGGATCTGGTGTTGGGGCGCAACGGAGCTATACCGTATACGTATAGGGGAACAAAACATGCATTTTATGCCGTTATTGGTGTATTATTGGTAAATTGGCCCCCACCTGACATCACATGGGGACCCTCTGTCCAAACGGCTCGTTTTGAAAGGGACTGAAACTGTGAAGAATAGAGCTGGTGATATCTCTTTATGTGAGAGTGATTTTGCGCAAAGAACTTCATGAAGATGTTTTGTACAGCCCATAGACCTATTATAACTAAAGTGAGTTTTGCATAATAGGTCCCCTTTAACTGAAAACAATCACATTTGCATTTAAACACACCATGTTCTACATTACTATTCTTATTTTATTATTGAGTTTTGGTTGGAGACAATAGGGTAAAATACATGAAACACCATACATTTTTCTCTTTGTTATTTAGGTAGAAAGTTGCTAATTGAGCTCTTCTATTGGTTAGGTCTTCAGAGGCTGAATTGAAGGTCTACAAGTGATGGCATCAATCATTCATATTTGTGGATTCCAGTGGGTGGGGTCATTTTTTGTGAGAGAGGCTTTCTGGAAGTCCTAAGGCCCTGAACTCATATGTCCAAATGAGTGGACATTAAATGGCCTTTAACCTTCCAACCCTCAGTACAAACTCTACGTAATGTCCGAATGAGTCAGGGTGTGAATAGAGCAGGTCATTTTCCGGAGACTTCACAGTGAGCGTAAATGCTGATGATCATGTGACTGGCGTGAAAGCAGAGGAATACAAACATCTAAAGATGAAGAGAAGCGGTAATTTACACAAAGATACCAATTAAAATGTTTAACTGGAGAGACGACAACATTCAGGCCAGTGGCCAAATCTGCTCCACCCAGACCTCTTGTCTAAACCACACAGTGTGTTTCCAGTAGGTGGGATCGTGTCTGGCACTGACAATCTCCTGCTGTGCACTGCACCTGTGAAAGGTCAATTACGAACAATGCCCAGACTTGACTGTCCAGCTTAAGATACGTCACTGGCTGAATGTGAGCCACAGTCGGACCAGTGGGTTTCTGAAAGTAAAAAACAACAGCTAGCCTTGAAGGAGTCACTCTAGAAATTTTTACATGCTTCAGATCAAATCAAATGTCTTTTTCCAGAGCTCTCTCTCTGTTCGAGATAGAAAAGAAAAAGGTGTGTGTATGTACATACACACACACACACACACACACACACACACACACACACAGTAAACAGAAAGCAAAGTATAGCTACTATAAACACTTATTTATTGTCCAGCTCTGTGTTTATCAGCCCTTTCCAGCTGTGTGTGTGTGTGTGTGTGTGTGTGTGTGTGTGTGTTTGTGTGTGTGTGCGTGTGGGTCAATATGAACACATTGTCAATGAACTCTATATCTGTCCTCAGCCTGACAGTCACCAACAGCTCTCACAGCTCTTACACACTTAGCCTTAAAGCGGTCACAGCAGAAAACACACCTAAATGACAAACACAACTCTCGCACACATCTACACACATACACACACAGATACTGCTTGAATAAACACCATACTGTACACGTTCTGTTTAACGTACACTTTAACCCACCTAGGTGTGCAATCAGTGAAACGCCCCACTGAAAGTCAAGGTCACCAACACTGGAAATTGGTAACACATGCTTAAAAAACAAAAACGTTGAAAGTACAGACTCAAACGATGATACAAAACATAAATACATGTAAGTGTAAGTAATTATGTGACTCTGTAACAAACTGCATGATTATATCATTGTATATAATCAAGCATGCATTATAAATGGAATTTAAAAACAAAATATCAGTAATAAGCCCAGACTTATTCAACACTGTCAACCATCACTTAGATCTATCAAACAGTTCATTCCTGAAAAACTACGAATATTTCCGCAAATATAAGTCTTCCTCTCTGTAAATATAAGCCTTCCTCTTCACCAGGTCTTCAACTCGATGAGATTTTTTAAGGTACTGCCTGTGAGAGGAGCATTAATACACATCCAGAACTTCAGTGCTAGATGAAATATGACAAAATGAATATAGGAACATCAACTTGCAGAGCGCGCAGCAAATGAATAAGCAGTGAAGTGTTTATCTGCAGGGTTTTTAAACATTAAGAATGCTGTGTGGATTGATAGAGTGTATTGTATACATATGGTAAAGCAGTGCTTAAGTGTGTGGCCCAATAAAAGCCCATTTTAAAACAGCCGTCACATTCACTTCCAATCAGCAGCAGCAGCATTAAAGCAAGGATGGGAGTGGACCTGGCAACCCATGGCCCTTAAGTAAACACGCAGCTGCATTTGTTAGCAATCCCATGTCAGAGAGGTATTCTAAACAGCCCAAGAGTGATGAGGAGAAATGTGGGGCAGTTTTTAGAGAGAGAGGGAGAGAGAGAGAGAGAGAGACATGGGATAGATAGGAAAGTGAGAGCGAGAGAGAGAAAAGATTGGGAAAGATATATATATATATATATAGAGAGAGAGAGAGAGAGAGAGAGAAGAAAGCAAGAAAGAAAGTGAGAGAGAGTAGGGGATAGAGAGGGGGAAAAGAGAAAGAAAGAGAGAGACAGAGACAGAGAGAGAGAGAGAGAGAGAGAGTGAGAGAAGAGAGATGAGGGTTTTTGCTGTGGCATCAAATCTAGCTTGCCAGCCATCTCTCTCTGCTTTGTCTTCTGACTGCCTCTCTGCTTGGTCAGCGATCGGCTATAGAAATATTTTGGCAGGCTCTCTCTTTGTTTTCATTTCACAAAAGATGGAGAGAGGTGGGGTTGGAGGGGTGAGCGCATACTTGCCTGCCTCTCTCTCTCATTCTCTGTCTCTGTTGCTCTCGCTCTCTTTCTTTTCAATCTAAACAGCGGGAGGAAGTAGTAAATCACGGTAATGCACTCAGCCGTAATTCGGACCAGCAGGGAGAAAACACACACACACACTTATACACACACACACACACACTAACACGGCTCCCTACAAAAAGGCGGGAGTTTACCGGCGGCATGCTGACTCTTTAATCAGTGAAAACAAGCCAATGATATGAAATCCCCAATCATAGCCAATCAGGAGGCTTCCTGTCAGTCACAGTAGACTGCAAATTCCAATCAGAGACTTGTAAAAATGAGCTGACGGCAGTATATCTACACACTGTAGCCTTTCGGGGCTTTGATAAAATTATACAGTCCTGTGATTCCCCAGGTGTGTGTCATACCAAATGATGTCAGCCACTAAGAATCCCATCAGCTCTGAGCAGTCTGGGAAAAAAGAGAAAGTGAACGAGAGACTTTCAAGACTACTTGCTTCTAAAGCACAATTCTAAATTCCATGTACCGGCATTAAAAACTCTGCTAGACCGAAATTCCAGGGTGAGACAGTTTCAAAATAAGTTCAGAGGCAGAACTGTGCAAGATCTGGGATTAGTCTACACAAAGGAAAAATTTTAAAAAGAAGTTTCCCAGTCACACTAGAGTCGCACAGAATCAGACGGGACTGGACGTTTGTGCTCCAGCAGTCGGCCAATTTATTATTATTGTTTTGACCTGTCGTATTCATAATGCGCCATTTAAGTGGAAACACACTGTATTTGAATGCATTTGTTGCTATACACTTACCTAAAAGTTGTACTGTAATTATACATGACTCATTGTGCTAAGAAGCCATGCAGCAGAATGACCCACAATTTAAATGCATTTAAAATTTTTGTGTAAGATTCATTAACAATAAGGCTAATCAGAAGGGAAAGCAGAAACAAAACGGCCAGAAAACACACTTAATGCAAGTATACAAATGCAAACAAGCTACAAAAACATAGATGTACGCACAGTTCAGCTCTAAAATGGGTCATAACGAAGTTTATAATACAAAGCAAAAACGGTCAACACTCAAGGCAGATCAGTGGAACTGGTTCCCCCTAATAGACATATTTACGAGGCAGAGCTTCATTCTGAGAGGAGCAGCAGTTTGGTTTTTGGAAATAACAGCCGATCTCATTTATAGAAGCCCTGAATTGCCCTCTGTGGTCCCCTGGAGTACTGAGTGTTTTAACTGCCACAGAAATGCAAGGACACATGTTGGGTTTGTATAGCAGGACCATGTTTGGCCAGGCACTGACATTTGCCTTTGCGCTGAATATGTTTCTGGCCTGATTCACACAAACGAGTAAAAAAAATCCAGCCCTTTTCACACATGTCCACTGCTGGAGATAATGCATGAACACTTCAGAGAAAATGTCATTTTCATGAATGTGAAGAGAAAAATACCAAAATCATCGATGTACATTTGCTGCAAAACTTATCTGCATATGAAAGCTGAGCATGTTATTTGCTCTGCGATCATAGCCTCACTTTATGTCACATGTATAATGTAGATAAAATAAATGTAACCCATTATTCTTACATTCTCACAGTTAGCACATGGCACACTAATGCCATGGCCTGTATATGTGCTAGCTGTTAGCCAGTGCTGGTGGCTGTAATGTCATGTTGGCCTAAGTACGTTGTATGTAAAGACTTAAAGTCTGTTTCAAATGGTATGTTTACTCCCCATCCATTCAGTCCGTATATATAGAAACAAAGCTACAAACTCCGTATATATAGAAACAAAGCTACAAAACTATTTATATCATAGTTTTGTTGTGTCACAAAACCAACACATTTAAATACATCTCCTTATTCTGGCTACAGCAGTTTAGTGCCGTCTATTCGCGCACCGATTTTCCATCCGGCCCCCCGATGGAAAATGAATGGACGTCTATGGAGCTAGACGGCTAAATTCTAAACGGTCACGGCGCATGGAAGTGACTTTCAGGTGTACCGAGTTAAGACTGATATGTGTGTGTATATAAGGAAGCTGAAACGGATGCTTCGGCACAAATCGTTGTTTACCTTCTCTGAGGACAGTGGACTAACCTGCCTTGTTTTGAGTTTTTGATTATCCCCTAGTGGCTTGCTGCTGTACAGGTAATATGAGTCTGTTAACACTGACAAAGGCTAAAAAATAACAGAAATTTGGAAGGAAAATTAATATATCAAATAATAATATATTACTTAAGATACAATATTAATTGTATTTTATTTTAGGAGAGCATCTGGCCCTCACAGTGTCTGCCGAGAAAAACTCTGGCCCTTGGACAAATGTAGTCGACGACCCCTGGCCTACATGAAGACCTCGATTCATCAGAATGCCCAGTAACTCACCTGGAGCTGCGATTGGTTGCCTTGTCAAAAATACTATTGGTTAGAGGCTCATTTGCATAGTGCAGCCTGCCTTTTGCATCAGTATTGCAGAAACCAACATCACGATAATGATTTGATGATGATACATTGTGCAGCCCTATTAGGTTACTAACCCAATTGACTTCATCTGCTGAGATAGAAGCTGAAGATTAGCACAGGGGAGCAAAGGCTATCATGCTGCTGGAGTGGGATGCAGGCCCGCCACAGTGCCTAATGGCTAAATAATAATGATGAAAAAAGGAAAAAACAGAATTGGAGATGGGATAAAGTCTTGTTGAAGAACTTAGGATGACACAAGTGTTTCAAACTACTCATAGATATTCAGTCAGAATCTTTTTTTTTTCTCTCCCCATCCGCTTGCACTACACAGCGCTTCTTTTCCCTTTGAAGCAATAGTTTGCTTCAATAGCCAACTCCTCTCCGGGACAAACTGCTTGCCCCCCTCTTCTCTTCCCCATCTCCGTGCTCTGCTTTCTCAATCAGCAGCCCTACTTGGCAGCCGGTGCTCTGAGGACCCGGTCGGCAATCAATAAAACCTTGTTTCACTAATTGCGAGATTATAATCTATGCTGCTGCCTCGGCTGCATGTCCAAACAGTGAGGCCATTAGAGAATTATTCCTGCTATGTACTGGGGCCAAGCATGCTAATGCTATTGCTAGTGCTACTGATGATTTCCCGAATAGATAAGTGGCAGAAGTAAAGATCCAGGCTTTGGGCATTCACATAGAAGCAGTAAGGGCCCCTGTGTTCCTTCAACAAGCAAGTATAAAGGCGGGATGTGTGATATGTGGTATATGCAGTCCTATAGTAGGGTTAAATTAAGATGCTTTAAAAGGCAGAGTTGATTTAAATCTGTCAGTCTTAACTCTTTTCCATAGTCATGTTGATCTGACTATTTGGTAGATGCAAAAACATCCACTTAAGCCTTTCTAAAATAGCAGATTTGCTAAAAAACATTCCGGTCCGAGACTCTCTATGAACCTTTGTATCTGTATCGCTCTACGTCTTACACTATCATTCAATATTCATAGTTTGACATTTTGGACACCACTGTGCTTGCCTTTTGTGTATTTATAACATAAAAGAGTCCATATCCTGAATTTCTGTCACTTAACAACTAAGTAAATGAATAAAAAGAGAAAATATGTAGATTTTCAAACTACACCATTTATGTATCTGTTCATATGTGAAAATCATGCCGCAAAAACAGATATACTGAAATTCACTGTTTGTGATGTCACAGAAACCAAAGCGTTTCTATATATCTACTTACTCAGCCTACAGCGGTTTTGTGTCGCCCATTCAAGATAAACTTTGAAGGAGAGTTCAGCTGTCGGAGCAGAGGTCGTTTAAACATGTCAGTCTTAACTCTTTCACAAGTGCGGTTCCACTAGTGGGAAAAAACAAACGCAACTATAAGCCTCAGTGTTACCCGTTCGTCGTATCTGTCCGTTAATATGTCTCACCACAACATACAGTGCACGTCTTAAACAAAGCCAAAACACAGTGACACTCGCAATACACATTTGCATTAACCTCCTTTAGTCTTTACCGGCCGTGCGTAGCAGCGTGCATTGAGGCGTGCAAAAGAAAAAGTGCACCACAGAAACGTTCCGCTTTGTCAGCCGTGCCGGGAGCTCCTGTTTTAAAACAAGCTTGCTTGGTTTGTGTTGTTTTATGCTCTGAGCAGCAGACCAATCAAATATGAACCACACTAGCCTCACACAACAGGCCACAAGAGCCAGCAGCTTAAACTAGGCTTCATAGTGAGAATGTTAAGGCCTTGATTTTTTATTAACATAGGACTTAACCATTTCACCAAAAACGTCCAGTATAGCATTTCTATGACTGTATTCACAAAGCTGTGATTCATAAAGTAAACTAATATGCGCCCATTGCTGGCCTGCTCTGTCCCTACAAAGCACTTTAATATTAGTCAGTTTATAACTGTCGGTCAGGAGTGTGCATATAGAGTGCATTTGGTGCCTTTATCCTGTGAATGTATCTTGCCAAGCAAAAAAAACAAAAACAAAACAAAAAAAAAATCAATTGTATCACTTGCATAAAAAGTGTTGCAGAAACATTTCAGCTGTATGCTTGCCTACATGTTTAGTGCTCAGTGCACAAAGTACGCAGGCATGAGAGCAGCGAATTCAAACGTAGCCTCACAGTGAAGTGAATGCTGCCTCAGTGGATATTATTAACACCAGATAACCATCTCACAACATAATCTCAGTATAACATTTCTGCCATCACACCCAGAATGCAGTGATTCACAAGGACGAACACATCTGCCGAGCCAACGGTTGGGTTCTCGCATTTAAATCTTGAAAAAAAGTTCTTTTTAAACACACATTTGTCGCTTCCAGTGAACTGTGCCTTACTTGTGAAAGAATTAATAGAAAGACATAAATGGGAAGTGAAAAAGAACGGTAATCTGATCAGCGTAATCACAGTTTGTTCTCAGTAAGCATCTTTAAAGGGAGGCTGCCAGCCTTGAGTTGGAATTCAACAGTGTAA
>JBBPCX010000114.1:23827229-23838375 GCA_037974365.1 Hydrocynus forskahlii | reverse complement strand
AGTGTGACTACATATTGTTGGCAGAGCCAACAATAGGATTAAGCTCTGTCTTCATCAAGCTGTTGTGATGGTGGGAAAAAACGATCGCTGATCAGTTAGTGCAGCGTTGCGTAAGGTCAGACAAGCCTAATTGCTGAGGTAATAGGTGAGTTTAGGTGCACTGACACCAACCCTGAGGTTAAATAACTTTATAGTGTTGAAAATTACAACGACTGAGAACAATGAAATGTGAAATGAACCACATTTTCATTGTTTTATCGAATGGAAGAGTGTGGTGGACCATGTAATTGCAAGCATATGTCTGCTTCAGTACAAGGATTGCTGAGTGCAAAATTATTAGAATCATCATTTTTACCAGAAATAATCTTTTGATGTCTTTAAAGGGCCTGTACGTTTCTACATATTCTCAAGTCAAGTAGGTGTTTACTGTTATCTCAGCCATTCACATGGCACACAGGGAAACTGTGCTGGTGCAGTGGGTTGCTTTTGCTGCCCAAATATTTCATTTGCACTTGGCTGAATTGGTGGATGTGGACTGGGAGATGTTCTCTCAAATTAAACAAGGGAGAACCATTCCCTTTAAATGATATGGGCTCTTTAATTTTAAAGGGGAAGGTAATATACCACTGCACCAGATGTCAATAGCAAAGCATTGGGAATTAAACATCAGCTAATGTCAGAAGCTGGTGGTTCTTATAACTCAGGTGCTGTAGTTACATCTTTGTTCACGCCGTGGAGAGCAACACTGTCCTTCTCCAGGTTTGTTACTTCTGGCACCGCATTCTCCCTGATGGCTCGCATGCCATCTGCTCGAGGAATTACATGAAAAGCCAGCTTTCATTTACCCATAATCCTTTTACTCTGTCTTGCTCCCCACACTTCTGTTTGCTAGATGTCTCTAATTCTCAGAAATACTTCTGAAACTAGCAGTGTACAGTGATTATAGTGAACACTGGCGTCATACTCTCGTTCTCTGATCAGCCCCCAGTTAGCTATGATACCTTGGAATGGTGGGTGTGAGGTCAATCTTGATAAAAGATTTTCACTGAAAGTCCACTGTTCAAAAAGCATGTCTGAAATAGCTTATCCTAACACCTGTTTTCACCCTGAACTGAATCAAAAGCAGCCCAATCAGAATACACAGTATCTCCTTTCAAAGCCCTTCATTACTGAGCTGTGAAAGCGTTTTGTCGGCCAGTCTGAAGCAGCACTTGACCACAGCCAGATTCTCCCACTCCACTAAAGCGGAAATGTCTGGAGTGAGGACACCTGTGATTTTCCTCATTTTGCTTTTTTGTTTTATCATAGACTCTCCTGCACTGGGATATTTGATCGGTATTGGTTGGAGTGGACAAGGCCCCAAACAATTAACTTAAACTGAACAATAACACATCGTGAATGTCCTTTCAGTGAGTCCAAAACATGTTATTAGAGCTGAAGCTGTTCAAGTTGAGGGATGAATGGATGATTCACAGTTTAAAGCAACCTGTTACAGTCTGCTGAGGAGAAACGACAAAAAAGGTAGAGCTTCTATAGTGGCAAACTGGGGCGGACTGGGATGAAAAAACTGGGGGAAGAATGCCCACCACATAAACGTATGCACACCACCCATCTTTGGGCTCCCATGAATGTGTAAAGTAGTATTCAACAAAGTAGTATTCAGTAAAAGTAGAATTCAACAAAGTAGTATTCAATAAATTGTAAACTCACCCAGTCAAAAATGATGCAGCTGAATCTTTTAATGAATATTTGGGAAAAAAGAGAGGGCATTCTGTATGTGTGCGCATGTGACACTGTCTAGTATGGCACAGATTTACCAAGGGTGGTAATGGCAGCGTCTGCCTGAAGTGCCCATTGATTTCTCTGGCAGTTTCTCTGTGCCCCTTTACGTTTTCTCTCAGCATCTCATCCACTGGCACACAGCCAAAGGGGAGGTGTTTCAAGATATGACTGGGCCGGCCCTGTGTCCGTAAAGAAAAGAACCAATGGGCTGCAGAGGAGTGTTAAATGGGCCAGCGGTCAGGAAATAAACTCCTGTGAATGCATTACACAGGCACAGGGACCAAAGAGAAAGTGGTGGTGGTGGTGTTTAAAGAGTTGATTGAGCCAGCCCAGTGTCAACTAGGCTGCCGATCTACGAGTCTTGTGGGCCCGATATGCCAGATGGTCAGTTCGACCCTAGTGGCAAATCCTAAGTACAAATATCAGTCCACTCGAGAATGTGAGGCACTGCTTAAAAGTTGTGGTCCAGAAGTACTGTCAAACCAATGTGGCGTGAGTTTGTCGAGAAGGAAAGGTGAAAATCACTCCCAAGCAGTGCACTAGATGCTTAACCCAGCAGAATTAAAGTTGTTAATGCAAGAAAAGTTGGTCCTACCAAGTTTTTGTCATTCTTTAAAGATCTGCCGATAAATTACTTTGTAGAAACATTTGTTTGCAATGAAATGGCTGGAACACTCGGTGAAAATAAGCCAAACAAATCTGATGACTTTGAAGGGGATTGAGGAAATGGGCAAATCACTATCTAAAAACACAAACTAAAAGCTTTTAATGGGTTTGTCACTCAGGCTCTGTTTTAACTGTAAGAGACCAGATGGAGAATTTTAAATATGCATTGTCATGCATTACTGGAATGTGAGATTCTGGATTCAGTTTTAATAAAGACACGAAGCATGGACATTCAAAACATAAATTCAAACACAACAGTTCTAGGGGCTGAACTAAAGACCAGAAGAGAGCAAGACACATGGTGGAGTTCACACTGAAATTCACAGAGACCAGAAAAAGACTACATGAAACACTGAAACAGAAACACGGGAGCATTTCTACATGCATAATAGAAGGAACACCTGGGCACAGCAGGAGACATGGACTATACACAGCTGAGACACTAAAGAGGAGGCAGGGCTGAGGGAGGGCAAAGCATGACAACAATAACTAACAGCACATGGCAACAGAGCACATGGGATAAGACACAAGACAAAACACGGACAAGATGAGGGCAAAGCGTTACAGTCATCCATTAACTAACAACAGACTTTTTTCGAAATCTGTTTTAAAGGGCACATACCATGGAAAACCTGGTGTCATATGTAAAACATACCACTTCACTCACTAGTCCCACTAGTCCATGCAGTTCTTATGTAGAGATCAAGCCACAAAACAACACATTTTGAATTAATTGTATTTGTATTTTTGTCACATAAAGCCACACAGGTACTTATCTCCTCCTGTTCGGTGTAGCCCACCCATTCTCACTAAAGTTAAGATGAATGTTTTGAGTTCCAAAATGAGGCCTAGCCAGTCAAAACAGAGGTCTTTTACATATAATCTACAACAACAACAGCTTGTTTAATTCTAAAAGATAAAAAAAAACTGGTCATATAAAAATAAATATATTTTTTTTACTCATGCAGGCATCTTTCGTGGAGAATGAAGGGAATGGGCCCTTTAACATATTTTATGGCATATTAAAACTGTACACACAAACATTAACATGTACTATATGGAACCCTGGCATTGGGATGCCGGACCATTACACTAACAGGGACTTTAATGACATTGCAGTCAAATACATGGACTTTAATATGGAGTTGGTCCCCCTTTCCAGCGATAACAGCTACCACTCTTCTTAGAAGACTTTTATGGGAATTTGTGCCCATTCATTCTGTAGAGCATTTATGAGGTCAGGCACTGATGTTGGCTGAGAAGGTCTGGCTCACAATCTTAGTTCCAGTTCATCCCAAAGGTGCTGGATGGGGTTGAGGTCAGGACTCTGTGGGGCCAGTCAAGTTCTTCAACACCGAACTCATCCAGCCACGTCTTTATGGAGCTCGCTTTGTGCACTGGGTAATGCTGGAATAATAAAGGTTCGTAGCCAAACTGTATCCAAATGTGGAAGCATGGCACTGTCTTGAGAGCCTGAAGCATTAAGATTGCCCTTCACTGGAAGTAATGGGCCCAAACCCTGAAAAGCACATGTTTCCAAATACTTTTGTCCGTATAGTGTATTTTGTGTAAATTAACCGCAGTGACACTGAGTTTAAATTGTTTATTGTGTGAATCCAAAGGTGTTGTCGACATAGCGATGTTCCTAAGGGCCCCTGTTTTGTTTTAAACACATCTGTTTTGAATATGAATTGCACTGCCAATTCATTAGGAAATCAACTTTATTTTTATTATGCTGGTGCAATCGTAGCAGCTCTATGATGCTATCTTAGTAACTTGGTAGCTATAACCCGAAACCCCATCTCGGCCCCCTCCGGCTCGAGCTTTAATCTCTTAAGCCACTGAGGATGCTGAGGTTTAATGTGAAGGTGTTGATTAAACTCTCTAGGGTGTAATCACTTTTTGGACTGACATTAGGGATATATCTCATTTGCTAGCAGGACCTCAGCGCAATGTGTGGGACAGTTATGGTGTGTTTTTATTTCATACGGCCGATGACAGAGAGGCAGACCAAGGCGTCCCACTGTGGGTCAGTGCATCATTGTTTTTGAAGTGAAGCGACAGAAGGTGCTGTGTGGCTTCTGAGGGGTCTGTCCGGGACCCTCTACCTGACAGGGATCTGTTTGTGTTTTTATAGCCACAGTTCCACGTTGTCGGACGCTGCTGAGCTTCACGAGCTCCATGAGCTTTAATGCTCAGGCCTGGTTCACTCTACACAAGCGACGATACAAAATTCAATTTCTGCCCGTCACACACTGTAAACTCGCATTCTGAACTGCTCTGGGTGACGAGGGAAAAAAGATTTTTTCTCATGGCCGTCATAATCAAAGTGTGTGTGTGTGTGTGTGTGTGTGTGTGTGCGTTACGCTGTTTGTCAGCATCGATGAGAAAGTAGTGCTTAATCAGCCTTCTCCTGCTGGGTCATAAGACAGCAGCTACTGTTTGTTTACAATTAACTCCCAGGTCAAGCTAATAAATCGGTCTGATGCATATCTGGAGATTAAGTGCAAGGGCGTGTGTTTGTGTGAAAAAGTGAAGGAATGCGAATTTTAGCACGAGCTGCCGTTCGCCCACCTCCATCGATGATAAATAAAGCATTTATCATTGTGATGATTTAAAAAAAAAGATCTTAACTGAACAATAACCAGCTGTGTGTATCCTTTCACAGATAACAAGCCATTGAGTAAAAAAAAATCTATTTAAAACATTAGACTACGTGAGCTAGTTATTATAGAAAAGATTGGCAGCACAATTTAAAGATGCATCAACATGCAAATTACCGACTAATCAATAGAGGACACCAATCTCCAAAAGAACACACAGTTTATGTAACATGGATGGTTTATATTGTTAATCAGGATGTGTTCAGTCATGGTGTCGTATCTCCATAGCATCGAATTCTGACTGCAGTTGGAAATATGTCTCTCAAGGTTCACCCTGAAGCTTTTGTACCAACTGTTCGTCCATCACTTGTGTGAGTGTACGTGTGTGTGAGTGTATGTGTGTTTGTGTGTGTGTGGCAGAATACACATTCACATTATTTTAGTCTCCATCGTGGTGGCTGTAATATAGCACTGTTTTTAATTTATTAACACCTGACATTGAAAGCGGACAGGAGTAAATACAGTGGGGTTTGCTGAACTGAACTGACTGACAACTCCCAATGGAAACATTGGCGGCACACACCACCATACACATTTAAACCAGTTCAATTAAAAATATTACATACGTTTTTATGCACTGACTCATCAAAAGTGTAATAAAGTAAAGTAGCATTTGACAGGCACCCTTATCCAGAGCACCTTACAATCATTAGTTACAGGGACAGTCCCCCTGGAGCAACTGAGGGTTAAGTGTCTTGCTGAAGGACAAAATGGTAGAAAGGGGGGGTTGAACCTGAAACTTTGTGGTCATCGGGTTCACAGGCAAGTAACTACTTACCCACTAGGCCACTACCTCCTACTTCTATAGAGGTCGTCTAATTTCTGTAACATTATCAAGCTGAGGTCGTACTCACTGTAAACACTATTGCGCCACCTCCCCATTCCCCATTGCTCTGCACTCACACTGCACTTAATGTTCCAGATCATCACGTCCTTCACTGCACTTACATCATCACATCCCTCACTGCACTTACATCATCACATCCTGCACTGCTTTACCCTTTTCAACCAGTGAGCTGACACATTTACAGAGTGTGCTCTGAACGTTCAGATAGTAAATCATTGCAGTGTTTTCAGCTCCTCACCACATTGGTCAGTAGTTCTTTGGTCCGTGAGCATGAAGATATGTTGTATTCAATGGTTTCTATATTCTCTCGGCCCAAATTTCCAACACTGCACCTCTTCTGCAGACCAAAGTTATCCCTTTCTCTTTTAATCGAGACAGTTGCTTTCAAGTTCTCAGACACGGTTTCTAATCACACTAGATGCTCATGGAGTCCAACTGAACTGTGCCCTGGCCTAATCTCCTCAAGTCAAGTCATGTAGATGCTTATTGTCAACCATATAACAGTACACGGTTAAATGAAACAAGGTTCCTCCAGGATCGTGAAGCAACACAAGAACAAACAACAGAACACCACAAAGAACAAAAACGGAAACACCACAAAGAACAAAAACTGACCAACACAAGGGTGAGTAGGACAGGACCAAAGAGAGAGCATAAAAACACAACAGCAACAGAACAATAACTTACAGGACAAGACAACACATAGTGCATTTGACAGGAGCAGTAACAGCACTAGTGCGAGCGAATACAATATAATAACATTCTGTATTCTAGTAACACAGTTGTTAAATGTGCACAAAAGCAAAGAAATGCAAAGAATGAGGTATACTGCAATGAATCATGCAAAATAGTAAGTAGCAGCAACAGGATTAGAGAAAATGTACAGCATATAATAAATACAGGGTCTTGACAATGGCAGTTGGGGAGCAGGTTTTCTTTGTTTATTGCAGAACAGTTTACTGTGTGTATGCAGTGTGATTGTGAGAAAGGAAGCAGTTCAGTTCAGAGTGTGTATGATGTGCAGTTTGTTATTCATTTCTGATTGAGGAATCTGATGTCTTCAACATGCTTGGGCAGTCTTCAGCACTGCATCTGGGTATGATACGGAACGATCACCATCACAGTAACTGCCTGTACTGACTCCTGGGGTCTTATTTAGATTGCCCCTCTAGTTTTATCGGCGGATAGAGTTGTCTTAAATTAGCACAGTTTGGTGATTCTGCGCACTGACACTAAAACAGCCCACCCGAATGAAAGCTAAAAGAAATAAAGCAGCAGTGTAAACTCCTGAACTGAGCATCTTTTTTTCTGTATCAGGAAGTCAAAACTGAGGCAGAATGATTCATCCTGCTTAAATATTTAAATATTATTCAGCAAAAAGCAAATCAATGTTCAATCAATTATTAATGACTGCACTAGTGTGTATCTGCATGGACAAACATGTGGGATGCGTGTGTACATTTGTGTGTCTGTGGATGTGCATACATGCGTCCAATTACCCAGAGGAAGATTTTGCTGCTCACAACAGTCTTTTCTTTTTTTCTGATAAGAAATACATCATCTTCTTTTCTGGAGATGGTTGAAGTCTGACTTGTTTCTCCTAAACCCCCCTTTAGGAGAAATAAGGAGGAAGAAGAACAAATCAACTAAAGACAGAAGTGAAAAACTGAAATTCATATGCGGAGCAGATGAAAAACACAGAGTTGAGACTTGAATGTCATCACTAAAACAAATTTCAGATGTTGTACAGGCTCATTTATAAGCCGACCAAGTTTTCTTTTGGATCTCAGGGTTTATCTCAAGATCTGATGATTTTAGACAAATAAAGATCAGAACAGTGAGAGACATAAAAGAACATTTTGCGAGTTAAAATTGGGATCAGGCTGAGATAAGAGGAAGGCTCTTTCTCAGGAGCTGAATTTAAGAAGTTCAAGAGAAAAGGTCAGAATCTCATATTGTTGCCAAACTTAGCTCATTTATGTCTTGGACAAATAGACTGGACAAATAAGTGATCTCATTTTGAATTTTCCTTTCGTCTGGGTATGTATGTATGTGTGTGTGTGTGTGTGTGCGTGTGTGTGTGCCTGTGTGTTTACCTTCCTCTGTGTTCAGCCTTGGTAATAACGGCCACAGCTGCAGGGCTGCAGTCAGTGAGCAGCACAGACACTATTATCTGGATGGCATCACTTTGTCTAAATAAGCAACAAGTCAGAGAGCAGGAGACAGCTCGGGCCTGGCAACCCTCTCTCTGGTCCGTAATTAGCCTGTTCTGCGAAAAGAGACCTGACGTAGAGTTGAGGGAAAAAAAGAACACAGCCTTTCCCCTTTTCCTCCAAATTACACAGCATTTAAATCACCCACAGTGTTCTGAGAGAATTAGACCCATAACAAATCACCGCCACATGCTGCAGAGGAGCGAGCGCAGAAAACAGATGGGAGCGAAAAGCAGCGTGAAAATGCCACAGAAGCAGGACTGAGCTTATGGCTGGAGCTGTTGGTGGAGATGGAGGCGTTTGGGTTGAGCTCTGAGTGGGACAGGAGAGCATAGCGGTTCCACTTTTAGGATTCCGCAACTGGAAGACCTGCAAGAAGATTGGATTTTGGTGACAAGCAGCCCCTGCCCTGTCAGTGGCCAGTACAGGGTGTGAAGAAACTAGAGGCACATTGTTGTGCCTCTACTGCAGGGGAACTCATCGAACTGTGTACTCAAACCAATCAGAAATCAAATCCCAGCAAGTTGCCTCCAAACCCCAAATCTAAATGAACATCCACAACAGCTTTGGTGTCTGAAGTTTCTTTCTTTAGTTTTGAAATGTACTTATGTACTAATGTGCAACCCCAAATCACAAAGAGTTGGGATGGCATGGAAAATAGAAGAAAATGCAGTTATTACTAAATTTACACATCACTGCTGACTGTATGAACCCAAGATATGTGATGTTTTGTTTGCTCACCTTGTTAATAAATCCATTCCTGCATTTCAGACCTGCAACTCATCCCCAAAAAGTTGGGAAGGTAAAGGTTTTATCACTTTGTAATGTTGCCATCGCTGCTCACAACACTTAAAAGACATTTTGTCACTGAGGATACCAAGCGATGAAGTGTTTCAGGGGAATTTTTTTTGTCCCATTGTTTTAGCAAATCACAGGGTCATTGTTTTCACATTTTTGTTCCTAAATTCCCCACACATTGTCTATTGGGGACAGGTCAGGCCAGAGCAGTACCTGTGTCCGCTTCTTCTGCAAGCCATGCCTTTGTAATGTATGCAGAATATGGTTTGCATTGTCTTATTGAAAAATGCACAGATGACCCTGAAACTTTGTCATCTTGAAAACAGCATATGTTGCTCTAAAATCTCAATGTTCTTTTCTGCATTAAATGCTACTAACACAACCCCATACCATGACAGGTCCTGGCTTTGAGTTTTCATCTTTTGTCCAGAGCACATGATGTACATTTCTTCTAAAACAGATCTGGAAAACTGATTCATCTGACCACAAAACATGTTTCCACTGTGTGATGGTCCATCCCAGATGCCCTCGAATCCAGAGAAGCTGATGCAGCTTCTGGACATGGCTAACATAAAGCTTCTTTTTTGCACAGTAAATTTTTTTATGAGATCCATGAATTGTGGTTTACTTGAGGTTTGCCAAAAAAGTCCCTTACCCATGTGGTTCTATCAGCCATTGATGAATGGGGGTTCTTGATATGTACTGAAATTCCTCTAGGTTTCTTGAATTGTTTAATGATGTTATGCACTGTAGAGAGAGAAATTTGCAAATTCCATCCAGTTTGTATTTGAGGAACATTGTTTTTAAACGTTTCAATGATTTTCTCATGTATTTGTTGACAAACTGGAGACTCTCTGCCCATCCTTGCTCCTCAGAGACTCTTGTCTTTTGTGGATTCTGCTTTTGTACCAAATCATGATTACAATTACCTGTTGACATCCCCTGCTTGAAAGCAGTTTTACCTCATTACTAGCCTTAAACTGCCCCTGTCTCAACTCTTTTTGGAATGTGTTGCAGGCCTGAAGTGCAGGAATGGATGTATATTAACAAATAAAATAAAGTTGACCAGACAAAACATTAAATAATTCAGGTTCATACTCTCTGCAGCGAAATAAAAGTCAAAACTAGACTGTATTTCCACAGAGAAAATGCAAAGTGTGCTTGCTCAAATGCAGAACTTAGCCTTAGAATTAGCATCAGTGTTAGCATTAGCATTAGCATTCTCTTTAGCATAGCATTAGCATAGCATTACCCTTAGCATAGCATTACCGTTAGCATTAACATAGCATTAGTGTGTGTGTGTGAGAGGGTGTGTCCCCCAATACTTTTGTCCACATAGTGTTGTATGACAGCTCTGTCCCAATACTTTTGGCCATATTGTTCAGTTTAAACAGGTGTGTCTGTGAGGGGGCGTGGCCTGAGGTCACATATGAAGTTTCATAAGGTTTGGTCACTGTCTGGAGCCTGGAAGTTTCTTCGTCTGAAACTGCATTCATTTCTATGGAGTTAAAAATGAATGGAAGTGAATGTGGATAAAAGGGATGAGCGAAAGACAAGGAAAAGACGAGTGCAGGTCATCACCGTCTGTTGGGGAAGTTGGCCTGAGGTATCACATGACGTTTGGTGAGTTTCAGACGAAGTGTGTCCGAGCAGGACTATCTGAAAATTCAGGGCGCCAATACTTTTGCAAATCGTTTTTGCCGGAAAAACGGGAATAACAAACGAACGACAAGACGTATCAAATAGCTGTGAACAAGCCCGTAATTCCAGATCAGGCCCAACGTTTCAGAGTTGGAACAATGTCTCAAATCTCAAAAGCCCTGGGAGGAGTAGGGGGCCAAAAAATGGGTAAATGGAAGAATAATAATAAAATTAAGAAGAACATTAGTGTGCTTGCTCAAGCACACTAATAAATATAAGAATACCTTTATTTACCAGCATTTTCCATACTGTCCCAACCTTTTTTTTTTTTTTGGGTTGCAGAGGACAAGACATCCACCTACCTTCATGCAGATGGCCTCAAACCACATAAGTGTTTGGAACTAGGAGATTTTTAAAAACCCCAGTAGCTGCTATCTAAAGTCTAAATTTTGGATGTCTATCCATGTTTATACAGTACTGTGCAAAAGTCTTAGGCGCCTATATAAATTGTTTGAAGATGTCTTAGGCGTCTATAC
>JBBPCX010000114.1:23797608-23811774 GCA_037974365.1 Hydrocynus forskahlii | reverse complement strand
TGTGTGTGTGTGTGTGTGTGTGTGTGTTTGTGTGTGTGTGTGTGTGTGTGTGTGTGTGTGTGTGTGTGTGTGTATGTTTGTGTGTGGGAGTGTGTGTATGTGAAAATTGCTTTGTAAGGACTTTTATCGCCCAGGTGGGGAAAAACAGTGATAGGGTGTGAGTTTGCCCTTGCTATATGTGTTTGTGTGTGTGTGTGTGTGTGTGTGTGTGTGTGTGTGTGTAAGGGTGTGTGTGTGAGTATACACAGTGTCTATATGCATTGTTGCTCACATACAAAATGGAGGCATGGAAGCAACACAGATTGCACCAAAATGGCTCCAGAAATTCAAGCAAAGCTTCAACAGAGAGAGAGAAGAGGAGCTTCAATGAGAAATCTTTGAAGTTTATATATATATATTTTCTTTTTTCTGAGACTCGTAGCGCTGAATGTTTTGTGGTTTTGTGATGAAGTGCAAACTGTAGTTCAGTTTAGGTCACACTCACGTGAGTGATAAAAAAAAAAAAACTATTTTCTGTTCAGCGGACGTAGACACAAATAAGGGCCTTTAGCGAAAGAGCTCTTTCCTGCGTCTTACCACACTCCCACCATCAGCTACAACAATGGCTTAATGCTGGAGGACCTGGAGGACCACCACACTGCACAGTTTAGCATTTTTCCCTAACTGTGTTTGGATATTCTTGGTAAATTCATGAATTTCTGAGAGCTTGCAAAATGACTACGCTGGAAAACTACATGAAGACATAATACAGATCAAAGATGCAATTGTATTGTGTTCGTTAATGTTGGTGAACCAGGTGATTAATGATGGTAAACCACCAACAATAATACGTTTATTCTGTAGTGGGCAAAACTACGGGCCCTTTCTAGAGGAAACTCATATTGTTCACACGATGAGATGTAATGATACTGCTTTTCCTGATACTGATATTAAACCTAAAAACTGATACCTGTGCCAAACCAGTTTTCCTTTAAAAAATACTCTTTAATTAGCTGTTGACACTTTGCATAAGATCTAAAACAAGGCTATTATCCTCACGCTACTCAACAGCTCTACAAAAACTACCCTACAGGAAGAAATACAGCGATACAGATCAGAACAGATTTGTTACAGAACTGCAAAACACCAGTTTCTGCTCATATTGACTTGATGTTGATACCTGATATTGGCCCAGTGCCATCTCTATTTGTCGACGAGCACAAAAACACAAACGCCTGATAGTAATTATGTGGTAATGCAAGAACTGTACAACTTCAATGTGTTACTGTAGCAAATGTTGTGAAATTGGACCAACTTTTCAGAATACTGTGAAAATCCTTATTGTGAAGGTGTAGTGAGTTTTGGCCCAGACCACAATGTGTTTTGTTTAGAATTGATGTATACATTTTAATTGATAGTTTAGGTTCCTTTTTTCCTCTATATAAAGGACCTTCAGACACATTTAAATGCATGATAGGTATGTAAATAACACTTAGTTTTTTATGAATATAATGATGATGATGAGAATTATTATTAGTGTACAATAATACATTCAAACTGGTGGCTGCCGAGTGCTTCACTTGGTGAATGGGTTAAATACAGAGAAAGAATGTCACACTGTTCACACTGTGAGGTATGGTGTGTTCACGTGTGACTATAAGGGGCCACTTCACGTTATTAAAACCTGTCAGGTTTACCACAGCTGTTACAAATAAGCCCTTCATATAGAGAAAAACAGACAAAACCCATGCTGCACTGTAAATGCGGAATTCTAAGAAAGCAAAACAGCTTGAGATGATAATTTAGTCTGAAGTTTGTATAGCAAGCATGCTCACTCATTAGCATAATAGTTAATCAAGTTTTACTAGGTTGTAGAGGAAATATAATTTGTAACTTACTTAAACATGAGCTGGTTTATCTGTTAGCATTCAGACACAACATATGCTGGTCTAGGCCTGCTTTTCTATCAGGGTTTCTAACCAAACCTAACCCGCCCAGCCCCCAACCCCCACCCCAGAAGACAAAACAAAATCACCACCCCACCACCACCCCTGGATTGCATAGTGCCCCGGGACATGCTCCGACAACAATGACAACAATAAATGACATCATTTACCCATTGGCTCGATTACCAAACAATAAATAAATAATTCACTCTTTCCAAGTGATGTGAGCTTTCACACACCTATAAAATAAACATTGTGTGAAATTAATAACGCACTCTGAATGTAACCATTATTTGCTCAGAATCTCATCAGAATTAAATGGTATTTTTTCATCCTCACACCACTTTCTAAAAAACAACATGCATTTGTGGACAGCAAGTGAGGACAGGCTATTGCAGGAGGCCATTCATAGTTGGGAAGTTCTCATGGGCTCTCCCTCTGACTCAAACTGTGTGCGTGTGTGTGTTGCTGCATGTGCGTGCGTGTGTGTGTTGGGCCTTAGGGAAGCTACCATGGGTGTGAAGTGTGACTCCATGGGGACGCCGTTAGTCGTCCAGACGTGCACTGGCTGTCGGTCAATCACATGATTCTTCTGCTTGGCAACTTTCTTACCACAAAACCGAGAAAGAGCCCACCAACTACTACAGGGGGTGCTAGAGAGAGAGAGATTTGCAAAGAGAAAGAAAAAGCGAGAGGATGAGAGAAAGAAAAAGAGAAAGAGAGAGAGAGAGAGAGGGTCTCACCCCTGAAGAGGGCAGTCTTTTCCCGTCAGGGTTGGGTCTCACGGGCAAACCGCTGTACAGCCTAGCACGATCTCCTACACTGTATCTGTTCTGTAGAGGAGGGAGAGAGAGAGAGAGAGAGAGAGAGAGAGAGAGAGAGAGAGAGAGAGACAGAGACAGAGAGACAGAGAGACAAAGACCGAGGAGTGAGAGGAGACAAAGAGACAGAAAGAGAGAGAGAGAGAGAGAGAGAGGAGAGAGAAAGAGAGGTGTATGGAGAGGTAGAGTGTGATGGCACAAGGAGAAACAACAAAAGTAATAGAAAAAAAGGTGGACAAGAAGCACAGAAAGAGGGTGAGAAAGAGAGGAGAGAGAGACAGAGAGAAAGAGGGAAGAGAGAGACAGAGAGAACGAGGGGAGAGAGACAGAGAAAGAGAGGGGCAGAGAGAGAGAGTGAGAGAGAGAAAGATAAAGAGACAGAAGGAAAAAAGAGGACGAGAACAGGGGCGACAATTCAGTGTCATGGCCATTTGACAGCTCGAGATATTACGAATATTTAAGAAAACAAGGACAAACAGTGCCGTTCATGCCAAGCACAACTGGTGCCATTTTTTGCCTGTGGTCTTCTACACAAGGCGGATTTTGTTAATCTAAGTAAAGATTTCCACATTTAAGTCATATACAACCAACTGCAAACGTGTGCATTCATGAGATCCTGCTAGTCTTATCAGTTTTAGACCAGAAAAGCTTGTGATCACTTGGAATTGCAGTCGCAGGGCATGTCATGTATAGTATTTATTATTGACACTGTCCTATTAAAACCTACTTTTTCCTTTTTTAAGGTTGTTTGATAGTGTCAGTAGCCAGTCTTTAGGTTTTAGGGATGAATGGGCCAAAAGAACTGGCTCAAAGTTCCCACAGAGTGGTTAATTATTTTAAAGATAAAATTCAAAGTTATTCCATCCACAAAAAAGTTATTTCATAAATATGAGGTTCTCTTATGAAAGCCCTGATATGTTGACATCATGACATCAAATATGTCGACACTGCGACATCCATTAGTAGCACAGCAGCAATGTATTTCCAAAGGCTTGTATTTTGGATCAGTCCTACTGGTTATTCGTACATGTATGCAGAATGTCAAGAGCAGATATGTCAAGAAAAAACAACAATAATTGTGATACTTGTTTATTTGGGCCCTAATCACTATAGAGCCCAACCCAAACCACAGCATGTCCAGAAGCTTCAGGTGTAAAACTGCAAATCTAGAACTGAGAATTATGCTGGATATTAATGATACAGGGGTGACATTTTCCTCCCTTTCACTGAGGCACACTGAAGCTACCCGAGTGCTGACAGCTCCCCATCATTATCCTCTTTACCCTGCCATACATATTAGTAATAATACTCTTCATTTATATTGCATTTTTGTTCAAAAAACAGCGCATGTATCGAGCCAACACACTCACCACATGCTAGCCTAAACAAATCCGGCTGCAACTTCAAATTTGCAGTCCTGCCTACGTGAGTGAATGAATGAATGAAAGAATCAAAAGTCAGGTCCATGAAATCTAAAAAAAACCCAAAAAACAAAAAAGAACGCCAGCCTTAAAACACAGACTCAGTGAGTGTGTGAAGGATTCCGCCTCTGAGCGCGGCAGGAGTGACGGGATCAAACAGTGTTGAGCCCCGCGGTGAGGAATCCCCTCCATGCCGCACCGTGTGTGACGAGGGCTTGGGAAAACACTAGCGGCGGGAGGGTTGGCAAGCTGGCTACAGAGCCAGAGCAATCCAGCATCTAATGATTCACACGGCACATTGTGCCAAACACACACACACACACACACACACACACACACACACACACACACACACGGCACAGAGACATTTCAGCCCATGCAACTAGTAGTTCTCTGTTTCATTAGCCCAGCTACAGAGAGACTGTACTGTAAAGATTAACAGATGCTTCTGGCCACAGCTAATTAGAGCCTTGAGCCTGCCCCAGTAGTGCTCTCTCTCTCTATCCCCCTCTCTCTTTATCTCTCGCTCATTTGCTCGCTCTTATTATGAATGCACTGTAGCTGAATCATCAGAATTAACATGTAAACCATTCCTAAGCTTTAGACATTTCTTTCCATGTCCATCTCAAAACCATCCATCTATCCATAAGGCCTTAAAAGGATAGTTCACAAATGTACTCAAACTTCTACTTTTACCAAATGTACTTTAGCCAAGAGATGCAAGTTCTCTCCTTTGTTCAGAGGCTATACAAGCTTCCTTTAGTTGCTAGTAGCATTAGTCTGTGGTTTCAGTACCAAAACTAACAAAGGAAACTTGTCTTAACTGATCAACTACACTTAGGTTGGAGGAAAACAATGCGTAGATTTTCTTTTTTTGCTAAACTACTCCTTTAATCCCTAAAAGACTGAGGCTTGATACAATCTTAGGATGCAGGAACCACAATGCAACGTTATTTGAAAGCTGTAGAAGTGTGTAATAAATGTTTAGCAGATCCTGGGCAGGTTAAGGGCTTAAAACCACGCTAACACACTTCAATATCAGGGTTGCGCATGTATTGAACACACTTTAGTAGATGCACAAAACACATCTATATTACATTTGCCCTTGGAATACTGTGTAAATTACTGTATTTTTTCTAGATTGACTGTATATTTATATTGAACTGCTGCTGATCTTTTACACATATAAAGCGCACACTTACATTCCACTGTTCTGTTTGCTGTTTGTTTTTAGATGTTAAAAATTACCCTTGTACTAATTTAGAGTTTCTCTCTATATATTTATTTATAATTATATATATTTTGGTGTATTATTTGCCTGTTTGTACCCTTTAAAATGTGGAGTCACGCCATCTCATCTCACTGTGTACATGTATTTAGCTGCCATGGCAATAAAGTGTACTTTGACTTTGACTTTCATTTTGAGAGTGATTAGGACTAGTTTGTTTTTTATCAAATAATAGAAATTTTGCATCTGTCACTAAAAGCCCCACATTGCTGAGCCTTGATTTTTAACATGAAATTCAGCCAGTAAGATCAGGATTAGAGCCTGAACCACAGAGTGATGACTGTGCCTCTGTGTGAAAAAAAAAAATCATCAACATGCTGATAAGCAGCGGAATGTCCCTTTAAAATACCCTCACATTGAAATGCCCGAGGCTTCCTGTAATGACGTAAAAACTGCACATGCAATTATCCGCCTGAGAATTTTCTAAATCTGTATATAGAAGCAAGAAAGTGGAGTAGCTGTACTATCGAGCAGATCCAAACTGCCATTATTCATAAGCGTCAGTTTTCGTGTGTTAGATGTGGTGGAGCAGGTCGGCCACTGTGACCTTACTTTTGACTGATGGGACTCTTTCTTGCTCTCTCTCTTTCTTTCTGTCTCTCTCTCTCTCTCTCAGTCTCTCTTTCTCTCACATGGTTCTAAACTTAGACCTGCAAGGGTTTTTTTTCTGCACCTTCAGCGGTCCTGTTAACCACTGCACGTGTCAGTAAGGCCATAGCATTTACTGTAAGTACTAGGTACTCGTTCACACACACCCACCCTGTAAAGCTGGGGGCAGAGAGGAGTAGTAACATTAAGTGATGAATTCATATCCATCTATGTTTGAGTGCTTAAACCATAGTTTAGCATAACTGTAAAAAATCTGATTTCTGCAAGAAATCCCCCCACAACGTGACCCCAAATGTACAGGGTGTACAGTTTAGACAATACAGTGCCATGCTTGTGCTTTAACGATTCTATTTCAGATCAGTCAAAACTTCTGTGGCTTAAAGACTAATGACATGTAAACAATTTTCCTCCAGATTTAGTAAGTATGACAATTATTGGTATCCAAAGTTTCATTGTTATTGTCATAACTTATAATGAAACATAATGTGAAACAGTTTTTAAAGTAATTCTTGGCTACTTTGATTGATCCTTTCATCATAATTCTCACACAATGAAAAGGTTAGCTGATGTTCTCAAATTACATAAATTACAAAAAAAAAAAATTACAAAAAATTGGGAGTGAAAATACAGAGCTAGTCCAGTTAAGAGGTAATGAAAGCTGTGCCCCACCAATTAAACCGAAAAAAAAAGACATCCACAAAAAGGGACAAACTTGAGACTTCAAAATGAGACTTCACTGTTTTAAGCCATGCAAAGTACTTCTACACAGTTTCACATTTGCTTTGTTGCTAAACTGCGGCATTAATGCTGGAGGAGTGCTGTTGATCAAGGTTTAAATAGTACAGAAACTTCTGCTTTTAGCCTGTTGTGGCTGTAAAAAAAATGGACATAAACACACACAGTCACGCAGGGCTGGAAAGATACAAGAAAGATGCAAGTCGATCACAACCCTTCATTACTAAACAAAGCTTTCCGAGACACACCCACACATCAACCGGTCACCGCAGCTTTACAGCATAAATTGTCCAGTACAGCCGGTTAACTCCCCATGCAAATATCCTTCCAATAGTCCGAGCCCACTGCACTCAGTGAGCTGATCCAACTTCAGAGGAATCTGTCAAGGTTACACTCTACAGATGCATGGCATTATAAAAAATGAAATACATGTTATAAATAAATTTTGTGTAATACTACAAATGTAAATTTATTGAGAAATAAAGAAAAGAAAGAGAGAGACGTGAGAGAGGGAAAAGTAAAATAGAGAAAAGAGAGATATAAGAGAGGTGAGTGAAAGAGAGAGAAAAATAGAGAGAGGAGGCGAGAGGGAGAGAGATGAAGAGATAGGGAGTGTGAGAAGGAAAAAGAAAAAAGATGAGAAGTTGAAAATAGAGAGAGAGAGAAAGAGAGAGAGAGAGGGAGAGAGAGAGAGAGAGAGAGAGAGAGAGAGAGAGAGAGAGAGAAACATCTGCATTAAAGAGAGCAGCAGTGGAGCAGCAGCTGCTGGAGTTCGGATGCAAATGCAAGGCCTCGACCACAAGAGCATTATTACATTTTGAATATTGGATATTATTACCATGCAAATTGCACTGGGCCAGAGATTAAGTTGCAATTATGGTCTGAAAGCCATTGAGGCCAGTGGAATTATTCTATATTCAGAGGCCTGGCTGCAGGGATGCTTTGGGGACAAGATGCACTTAGTGATATCAGACGTAGCAGGAATGCTGCGTTATTATCAGCATATATGGTTTATAATGTACGTCAGCATTAAAGTGCAGCATCTAACAGCATCTAAGGCTGTAGATGAGGATCTTCTCAGAGTAATGTTTGAAAAGCTAGACAAACAAACACCTCTGTTGACCTTTGTGTGTGTGTGTGTGTGTGTGTGACAATATGAGCCAAGCCAAACACCGAAAAGCCGCAGTAACAACATGATAAACGAATCACACCTATAGAAATATAAACAGCAACCGTGTAGCGTGACCGAATGCTTTGTACAAACATTCACACACAAAAGAGGGTAAAGAGATGAGAAAACATACCTCTTCTTTCTTCCTCTTAACAAGTTCACGTTCATGTTCGGATACTTAAAAGGGTATTCTGGCTTAAAACTAGCGTTTAATGTGTTATTCGTCATGTTTTGTGATGTCTGTAGAGCAGCAATGCATCTCTTAGCTTCATCAGTTTGACAGAATTGACAATGTTGTGCCCTTTTCATGCTTTTCTCCATCAATGTTGTCTCACTACAACACCCAGCACACATTCCACAACCCATAAGAATCTCATGTTCTATCGTTCTATTTAACATACAGGGGATAAATACGAAATATAAAATGTGCCATAACTAAGAATTCATCAGGAAGGGGATATTGCAAGTCTTTAAACGGGAAACTCTTACTTGTAAGGACTACTGTGAAGCGCGTTGGCATGTTTACAACACAGTGGTTACATTTTGCATTTTGGCCAGACTGACCCTTTAAATTTAGTGTCTGTGTTTCGTAAAAATCAAGAACAAACTTTCTAATAGTCAAATAAGCTTCTTCCTAATTCTCATGGTCGATAAGTGACATGCGAACGTGCGTGGGCGTGTGTTCGTTACTCCCTGTTTTTTTTCAGCCAGTGTATGGAGTCACACCTTTAACACCGAAACAATGACTCAGCCTGGATACACACACACACAAACACACACACACACACACACACACACACACACACACACACACATACAGGACTAACAGCTTTGTCATAAATGTATGGGGAAAAAATAGAGGGGAAAAAAAGACAGTATGGTGGTATGGTAGGACTTGAAGGTTCTAAAGTATTATCTAAAACATCTGCAACTACCCCCCCCAACACACACACACACACACACACACACAACACACTCTCTCTCTCTCTTCAGTGCCAGCTTTTCCCAGGCTCAGTGAATCCTCATTATGCAAATGGAGAAAATTGTATTTCAGCTGCTTTGTGCATGTGTGTGTGCGTGTGTGAGTGTGTGTGTGTGTGTGCGCGCGTGTGTGAGTGTGTGTGTGCATCAGGGGGTTCTAATTAGGATAACACAGAGAACGAGCGAGCTGGGTTGGGGGGAAGGGGGGCTACTGAACAGTGCACCTGCAATTCAATACTGCTGTTTCTAAAGAGCCCCCTCCCAACCACCACTACACACACACACACACACACACACACAAACAAGCACAGGTCATTGCACTTAGTGTTTGGATCCACAAATGCGCTGCCGTTGGGCGTTGCCATAGTAACGAACCAGTAACCCTGGGTTACATATCCATAAAAGAGCAGTGGCCTGGATGTAGTTGTTTACACTCTGTTAGGACAGGAGCGCAAAGTTAACACAAAATACCTTTCACTCTAAGAGCATCACACACACACACACACACACAGCTCGACCCCTCTCAGCGCACTGCTTAAGGTTAGCTCTTTAAAACTCGTGTAAGCTCTTAAACCGCACACTTCAGTTCCTCGTCCACATCACTTCCACAAGAGTTAAACAGAAGTTACTGGATAATTTGTCAGATAATTAAACAGTCTGGGGGCTTAGAGTATAAAGGAACAGTTCAGTGAAACATCACTCCCTGTTATCATCAAAATGTGGCTTCTTCTAGTTTAGTCACCCAAATCGTTTCCATCAAAACACATCACCAACAATTCTCTCAGCCCCCTCAAACTGTGTTTATCTCCTCATTAAGATGCTGTAGTCCTGTCGATGTGGTTTAGAGCTCAGTATGACTTACTGTAAACTATTAAAATAAAACTTTACCACTTCAGGCAGCGGTTTTAGTCAACACCAAGTATAGTATTCAAAAAGCAGTTATAAATAAGAAAGCCCTAAATAGAAGTGTGCATGACCATAATGAAGATCTGTACGCTGTCTGAACGGTGGAAAAAGTGTAGGTGATGTACTTTAATGGGAAAAATTTGAGCTATTTGAGTATGACTATTGACATCTGGTGTTTGTTGGTCTAGTGCTTGTAGCTCCAGCACTAAACAAAATAAGCAAAAGCCAAACATGTCTTGGCTGATTAATTGTGCGGGCAATTCCAGAGGGGTTAAACCGCCACTGAGAATAATTCTGATTTGTTAGGTAATACAAGATATCATATCATATTTCATAACTGCCTGAATGATTCTGTATTGTAATGATTTAGTTATGCTGGAGTTTTGAAAAATCTGTGGTCTTCCCCTTTAAGACTAGTATGGTTAAGTGTCGTTCAGAAAGGTAAGCAGGTCTATTTGTTCTGTACACGCATACACATGTGTCTGCGCTCAGTACAGTAACCTTCCAGGAGCTCACACTTCTCAGAACGCTGGTAATGTTTAGCTTGTTAATGATGATATAGAGTGACTCGACTGAAAGCTTTTCAGACCCCACCCAAACCCCCCCTTCTCTTTCTCCCTGTCTGTCTGTCTGTCTGTCCCTCCTGCTGAATGATTCAGTATGCCGGGTGCAGCGTAGTCTGTTCCCAGAGGGCCAGGGGGGCTGGTGGTTACATGGTCTCTGGAGAGCGTCCAGCTAATATCTGTGGTCATTTAGCTGACTTATTTTGGCTCGTGTGGTTTTCTGTTCAGGCTTTTTTTGCTGTTTGTGTGGGTGTGTATAGGTGTGTGTGAGTAATTTTTATGTCTCAGGTGTGAACATAAGATGCAGCAACAGCATATTTGAGAGAATGTGATTTGACATTATGTGTGTGTGTGTGTGTGTGTGTGTGTGTAAAAGAATCCTGCTTGGTTCAGCTCTTCTAGAGCTCATTACACAAATAGGACAAAATACGACAGTTACGTCATACAAGCTCATTCCCAGTGAATAACATTGTCCCTGTTTTGCGAAGCAACTGGTGGCTTTCTCTTTTGCAGGACAGCTGTCTCTCTCTCTCTCTCTCTCTCTCTCTTTCTCTCACTCCCTCTCTCTGTCTGTCTGTCTCTCTCCCTCTCTGTTCTGGCTCCGTCTCGCTCCCTCTCTCTGTCTCTGTATCTCTCTCTGTCGCTCTTTCTCTCTCTCTCTCTCTGTCTGTCTATGTCTCTCGCTCTCTCTCTCTCACTCTCTCTCCCTTTCTGTTCTGTCTCTCTGTCTCTCTCTCTCTATCTGTTTCTCTTTCTCTCTCTCTCTCTGTTTCTCTCTCTCTTTGTCTGTCTGTCTCTCTTTCTCTCTCTCTGTCTCTGTCTCTGTCTCTCTCTCTCTCTCTCTCTCTCTCTCTCTCTCTCTCTCTACATCCATCCAATCATGTTGTGGTCATTTTGGAGACTTTTCATATCTGTTAAGACAAAAACGTGCATATTCATTTTTGTATGTAACCTGCAAACAGCTGCTCTTTACATGTAATAATAAATGAACTAACTAATTACTTTGCTCATTACTGGCAGCAGGTTCTAGACAGTGTCAAACAACTTTAACATGTGAGTTCAAGTCACAAATAATTTGATACATTTTTATAATTTAATACAAAAAGTCAATTTGCACAGTATATTCTAAAAGATGTAAAGATCATTCATGTTTTTTGCTAGAACGTGTTTAAGTTACGTTCAGCCCATTTTAACAAAGAATACAGACAAAGCTGGACTCTTGTACGCAGTTATCAATGTTTTGTGATTAAATAAATTTTAGTGACTTGTTAGCTTGCTTACTGATAATGAATAAATAAACTAGATAAAGTAATCTAGAACCTAGTATAAAATGTTGCCAATTACAAATACGAGGTGAATTTAGGTGATTGATGCTCAATAATAGACATAAAAAGATCAAGTAAATAAGTCCTCTACAGAGAAGCCATACTGCTCCTAGTTCATCGGATTTGAGTTTCATGACACTAACGATTAGTACAGGAGGCTAATTATCCTGAACACCCATCTTCTGCCAGGTAAGGAAATGAGCAGAGATTTAAAAATTGCCTTTTTTTGTTGAATGAAACAGAAAAATGAGGAGCTGCATATGCATTGGCTGATGAGCTGATCTGCAAAATCGTATCAGGTTACAGGCCAGATACCATTGGCATTAAATGCCCAACTGTAAAGGAAGTCTAAAAGTGTAGGCTTAAAATACAGGCCCTTAGGGTTTAGACTCAGTTAAGACACCTTTTGCGTTACTGTTAACACACGATGTGTTACAATATGACATAAACTGTGTTAAACTACATAACAATGAAAATGCATAAATCTGCAGCTTCCTCTGAGGGCCCCTCCCCTTCCGCTACGCAGGGCACAAATGCAGTGTGACGTTTCGCACTTCATTTCTCAGTGGTTCTAGTTCATCATCCTGCTATTAGCACTACACCTTGTTTTAGTCCCCCGTGTGAACACACTGTTTGTGCTAAAAGAGGCTAGAACACTGCCGAAGTTGAGAAAGTGTGAACGTGCAAATGTAACGCTGCCGGGTGCTCCCAACATTGTACGCCGAAAAAGTTTAAATACCTCAAAAAAACGCTGCCAGCCCAACTGTGTTTCTCAAAGTCAAATTGAGCTGCGAGGAAAGCTTTCTTCAGTTCAACCCTGCTTTCTGTTCTTTTCTTCGGGGATTATTGCCTCCACAGTAATAACATGTACACCGCATTAAAATAATCTACCATTTGCATGACTCATGGCACACAAAAGAGGGAAAGTGTTTCCCAAAACGTTAAAGCAATCTACTTACAACCATCTGTTCCCAGCCTGAATCACACTCATACTGCCTGAGAAAAGCAGTCCAAATTTCTCGCTGCCAAAATGCAGATGCAATACAATCAGCCCTAGTCATACTGAAAAAAAAAAAACTAAGGGGAAGGTTTTTTTTCCTCATAAAGTTCTGACATTTCAGTTGCAGTTGTTTATCAAACTGGGTTCTCTGATTCTAAAGGGGACAACCTGAACCTGAACTGCATTAAAATGTACAGTGCACTTAATATGTAGTTGCTGCAGTGTAGTTGGTAACACTTCCGTCCTCCACGCAACAAAGTGGCGTTCCCTATCTGGGCAGGCCCACCACACTACACCAGTAAGAGTCCCTGGAGATGGAGGCCAATCCTAACGCTGCACTGGCCTCCATCTCCAACAAGATAAAATCTCAAGTTGCTCTGGATATAGACTTAAGCTACAAGCACAAATGAAAACATGCCACATCTTTATAAATGATGCAAAAAAAGGAATATTGTGGGTTTCCTTAGTTTAAGCCCATACATTGGCTGCACATGACTAAAATATATTAAATGCATTTATTGCCAAAAGTAAATAATCTGAAGGACAGCGATTATGTGAGGATGCAATATATGTTATTCATGTGTAATTGATGAAGATGTTTGAGGTCAGGTCGATTCAAATTCAAAGACTTCATTTTTTTTTACACAGAAGGAAAGAATTCCAAGGATTTTATGTTTGACTACATTATTTATGACTTTTAATCCACGTGGCAGCAGAGCATCTCATAAAATGTGACTGTAAATCATAAATAGATAAAATCTGCATTCTGTGTGTCCAAGTTCTAATGCATGTTCTGAAATGTCAGACGTTTATGGCTGTAGCCATTGGAATTAGCCTGGCGACAGCCACTAGCAGCAGTTTTAGCCTGTGTACGGACCTTATGATCTGTGTGTGTGTGAGTGTGAGTGTGTATGTGTGTGTGTGTGTGTGTGTGTGTGTGTGTGTGTGATGATCTCATGGGGTGTATTTTCCACAGCAGATGTCTCGTGTTGGACGACACTGCATATTGCAGTCCATGCTGACAGAGAGATCAACATGCACTGAAACTATGGGAGACATCTAAACAGAGAAACACACACACACAAAAGGATGCATTCATCAATGTATTAATATACAGCACTGTAGAACAGTCTTTGGTGTGTAAGGAAATGATATATAAAGCCATTTGTCTGGATGGTAAGCACTTATTGCAAAAACACACACACATACACACACACCACTAACAGAGTAAATACCAATAAATGAACAAAACATTCTTCATTTATTGGAACCCCAGTATCAAATCCAAGGAAGCCCTAAATTTACAGCTGTCATCCAATGCCTAGTTTATCTAATTTATACTTAATTAGATAAACTAGGCATTTATAAACTTAATTAAGTTTATACTTAATTAAACACACACATATGTTTAATGCATATAT
>JBBPCX010000114.1:23777643-23796985 GCA_037974365.1 Hydrocynus forskahlii | reverse complement strand
TAACATGTCTACTTGAGTGGTGTGACGTGCGTCTACTTGAGTGGTGAGCTATTATTATTCATTTTAGCATAGCACCATCAACAGCTTCTAAATATGTCTGGCTTATAAAGCACATTAAAACATGATTTACTTGTAGTGTGTTTAAAGCAGCACAAGGATGACTTAATGCAAATTTAATTGTATAATAATGAGGAGATGAAATGTTTTCATAAACTTCATAAAAATGTTCTGCCTCCCTAATCATAAATGATGAGCTCACGAATAAATAGGCAACAGGCTTTAACCAGTACGCTGACAAATAACCCTGCCTACATGTGTGTGTGTGTGTGTGTGTGTGTGTGTGTATGTTACCTGAGATTTATTTCTCTAGAAATAAACTTGAACATCTCTGTAGAGTCGTGTAAAAAAAAAAAAAAACTGGCAGGCCTATGTTTACCCTATGAGTAATGCTGTTACATAAACTAAGACCAATGGCTCACTGTATTCTCACAGTCTTCCTGCGTTCCTGTATCGAGCATCACACTGACTGGACTTTCAGAAGCTTCACCGCTGACCTTAACGGCACCGGAGGACAATAACCGGACCCTGTCCTCCAGCTCTAACAAAGAGGGTTCTCGCTCAGTTGCCTGTACCCACTGGCTCGAGCGTTTAAAACCGAGAGGGAACATTGTGCGGCCGTGCCGAGGAGATGATTCACATTTTCTTTTGTTGTTGAATGTCAGCACTTCGTACCACAATGATATAAATGATAAACTGCCTGTGCAATACTGAAAGTGTCTGCTCAGGCTCTGTGGTCTCTGCAAACGACAAGAGAAGCATTCACAACGGTTCATATTTGTGCTTTTGGATACCTTCTCCGGAACTGAAAATAAGGAGTGCACACTCAGTACAGTTGGTTGCAATATTTGTATTGTACTGTGTATTGTCCCCAACGTGTCAACACCTTGTTTATTCCAATTTTTGTTTCCATTTCTAGCAGCCAGCTTTTACATCGTGTTAACAGTTCATCGAGATCAGATCAATGAGGATGGTCCAAAATGATTTTCAAATCTTGCTACACTACCATATATTACATCTCTTTTTTGTCTCCTTTGAAGTTTCTATTGTTGCTTTATGGGAGGTGTTTTATTAAAGGCATTTTAAAAAATACATAAAAAAGACAAAAGAAAGTCTACTTTAAGGTCATCAGCCTGTTCGTAGATGTCTATTCTCATAAACAGAGTTAGACACAGACCCATACATACACACAGTTCTCAGGAATGGTGTATGTGTGTGTGCGCGCACGTGTGTGTGTCTGTGTGTATGTGTGTTAGCACAATGCAGAGACTATAAGAGGGTCTTTATCTGCCAGAGATGGAGAAGGGGGGCAAACAGGGCAATGCCTAAGATTCCATTCATTGGTGAAGACTTAAGCATGCATGTCTATTCTACTAATCTGAAGGGAATGTTACACACACACACACGTGCGCAAACATACACACACACACACACACACACACACACTCCATTAATGCTAGATGGGTGTAAATGATACAACATAAGAGGACTTACGTTTCAGGTAATATAACCCAGCCAGCTGCTCTCGAAGCCTCGCATCACTGACAACACACACAGCAAACAGTGAGTGTGTGTGTGTGTGTGTGCGTGTGTGTGTGTGTCTGTGTTTTACACAGTTAAAACTGAAACAAGGTCCCTACACCTGCCATACATGCTACATAAACCTGTCATTAGATCGACATGGCAGTGTTCCAAAGGTTACTGGGCCAAATTAAACAGCCATAAGTAAAACAGTAACGAATTACCTTCAAGGCTTTGCTGCCTTTTTGTTCCAGTTTTGCTCCTTCTAGTAGAAATCAAGGCTGTCCTGAATATATGTGTATATATATATTTATATATATTACAAGCCACATGTAGTTTCACATATATGCTAAGTGAAAATAAATACATAACCTGCACAAAGAACATACATTTTCGGCAAACTGTCCTGCATGCTTTCTTTTCATATTGCCAAGTTTAACTGTACTAATTTTCATGTACTTTTGAGGAGGTGTGCCTAAATGCTTACGTACTACTGTATTAATAGATTGTTACTGTCAGAACAAAATCAAGCATTTCAATATCTGATACTTTTATTTTCTTGATCTGTTTTCCCATCTGCTCTGAATTTACCCGTTTTGCAAATCACTGTGTCCTTACAGTGACTGAGCATCTTTTTCCAGTAAGGTCTCGTTTTTTGAAAGGTATTTGTCTGAAATAGTTAAGTTGCTCTGTTGTTTGGCATTTTTAACTTGACTTATCATAACAGTAGATTACTTGACTAATGATTAAAAAAGGTTGGTGGATCACTCAATTACTAAAAAAACCCTGGTAATACTGACAGCCCTAGTATGAATACCATGAATTGGACACTACTTGACTCCTTGGACAGCGCTGAGTCATTTGGCCTTGGAGGAAAGTCAAAAGGAAAGCAGTCTTGAATATCAGAATACACACATTACTCCTGCTTGGCAAGCATCCCCTTCACACCAGCGATAAGCTACAGCAATATGGCATCCGTTTCTGCTTGTTTTGCTGGCATGCTGCCCAGGGCCCCATTGTTTTCCCTCCATACCCTTCCCTGCACTCGTTTACAACTCCCTCCTTCCCTGTTTGCTCACCGCGGCAACCGTCCCGTGTGCTGATTGGCCAGGGATATCTGGCAGCTCAATTAGCCGGTAATGTCGTGTTTACCTTTCAGACCACAGAGGGGGAAGTCCCTACCGAACACACACGCGCATACACGCGTGCACACACACATCATGCAGAAACATGATAATGTATTTCTCTTTGTCAGTACATGTTTGTGCCTTTCACTGTGTGTGTGTGTGTGTGTGTGTGTGCGTGTGTGTGCGTGTGTAGCCTTGTTTCCTGTGTTCCTGTGACGTGCCATGAGTACATCAGGTGCGTGCATGTTTGAGTGTACTTTAGATGGCATTGTTTCAATAGCACTAGGCTACAGCTTCATTCAGGTCTAGCATATGCAAAATCAAGCCATTAGGCTCACATGCAGAAAGAACCTCAGACTCAGAGCTGCCCTGTTGCTCATGTAGGAACTACTGAGCGCATTAATTACCCCGTCTATCCCTGCGGGCTTATGGCACAGGCCAGAAACACCAAAGGCAGGGTTTTCCATCCACAGCTTAATCCTAGCCTACAGCTAGAAATGGTAGGAGAATTACCTTCAACATGAATATCATCGCTGCTGTAAAGTAAACTTTATATCTCTGATTAGGATGTGGCCAACTCAGTGAACATTCCAGATGCCAGTTTTCAACTAAGAACATTAAAATGGTTCATAAATGATAAAAGAACTCCATAAAAATGATTATTAAATAGACCTACCAGACAGCGTTGAAATAGAATCATATAATTGGTCTCGGAAATAAAGTCTCAGTTTGATCCTTTGGCTCTACTGCGCCAGTCAGCACAGACACATTCAAACAGTTAAAGCAGCAGATAAACAGTAAGAATGTCAGCCATGTGGAGCTAATTCACTTTTTCTTCATATGACTTTAAACAAACCATTTGTAATCATTGTATCACTGTAGGATACGTCACCCTCTCTACTACATGTTTGAGACTGCTCTAAAACTCCCCGATATGCAAAATACAGCAAAACAACAGAAGTCAAAAGGAAAGTATTCCACCTTCACAAACTACAGTGCTAAAGAGCAAAAAATACCTTAAAAAGAATGGATTTTATTGCCTTGGATGATAAACAGCTTTTTGTTGTTGACAGTGCTGGATTGCATAGTTTATGCTGCAGCCTTCAAACTGAAATACTTTTGGTAACTTTATTTTTTACAGACTTTTCTTTTAATACACTTTTTTTTTTCAGTGCACAACTTTTTTCGGTGCACAACTAAAATGTTACTAAGTCATGTACAGAATGGTCATTCTGTAGTCGAAGTTAGTTTTCTCTAAGAGAAATATTATTGGTGATGTGAAAATCCATGCTATTGCTTTTGCTGTTCCTCCACCGATTTATGAGGTTGCCACCCCTGATTATAGACTGTCCCATGATTTCAGAGGTCTATCTGTCCAGTCGTCATGAACTGTCTATACATAGTAAAGGGTAGTTGAACAAAAAGAAAAGAGTCAGAGTTATGATGATTTTGGTACGAAAGCCGCGATGGGCAAGTCAGAACATGGCTTAATCTCTCTTTAGGAAATGTACTGGACCTCTTGAGCCATTCTGAGTCTCAACACTTCCCTTCTCTGACTGTGATTTACAAATCACAACGGGAGTTTTTGAGTTAGTGATAAAACCTCCATAGGCAGAAGAGAAGACGGAGCAGCGGGAGGAGGGAAGGAAAGAAAGGGACGCTGGAGGAGAGGATGTGAAGAGGGAAGAGAGGGAGAGAGAGAGAGGGAGTCCCTCGCTCGGCGGGTGCCAGCTGTATAATGAGAGTGTCAGTGCTGGTTAGTGTGTGTCGGTCGCGCTCTCTCTCTCTAGCTGTGGACAGCTCTCATTAGCCCAGTAATGGCATGCCACTGGGCCTATGGGGAGCACAGAAGAGAAAGAGAGAGAGAGAAAGAGAGAGAGGGAGATACAAGGCTAATGGAATGACGGAGTGCATAAAAATGCCGGACTGCTGATTTTACAGTAAATAAAAAAAGAAAAATGGGAAAAAACAAGTAGCAAGAAAAAGAAGGTAAGCAGATAGTGACAGATAGAAAGAGAGGAAAGAGGGAGCGGTGGAGGGAGGGATGGAGGGGGAGACAGGTGTCTAAACAGATCCTGCAGCTTTTGGGGGTCATAAGTGAAGGAAGGCCGTGCCAACCTACAACTGTATCTTAACTCATCACAAAACTCTGATGTTCCTACTGAACTCACACAACTACAGGGCAGCACGCACACACTGACACTTTGACGCCAGATGGATGAAGGTCTGCATCGTCCTGGCTGTATGGACACTAATAAGAACACTTCACTCAGCTCCAGGACACTTTGTGATATGGGGCAGAATCAGTGGTGCTCCAAAGAACCTTGCTTGAAAAAGATCTGTGAGAGTGAAGGTTATTTTAAAAGTTTAAAGAACCATCACACTACAGTTCTATAACTATTAAAGGGATCTTCCTAGGACATTATTAATATTATATGATGTTAATGTAGGTATATGATACGAACCGAAAGGTGCATTATGGAATCAAAAGTGGTTCTTCTGGGGTATCAGCAAAGAGCAAAGATCTCTTTTTGACACCCTCATTTTTAAGAGCTTTACTGTTGCTTCAGAGGCCATTCAATCCAAAAGTCAAACATCCACATCATTTTGTCCACAGTATAAAAAGAAAGACAAAATAAATAAACAGATAAATAAAAATGTAATGTACCCACATTTCTTTTGACTAGACCCTTTAAGCACAAACAAGCCCTTTACATTATGATACTTTCATTATGAATGGGCTAATAGAAATAGAAAAGCTCTGAAATAAAATGTTTTTGCATTAGGTTACCATTAACAGAGACCTTTTGGATATAGTAAGTCTATTTGACAGATTCAAAATGAAATGATTAGAGTAATAAATTATAAATGCTAATAACTAATAAAACAAACTAGACATGTTTGTGTTAGTGGTAAGGATACACATATGTGTGCCATGGCGGTCTGAAAAAAGCTTTCTAAGCTTTCTCCTGTCCACTCCATTCATGTCATGTCTCACCCTCTCTCTCTTTCTCTCTCTTCTTCTTTCTCACTCTCTCTCTCTCTCTCTCTCTCTCTCCCTCTCTCTTTCTCTCTCTCTTTCTTTCTCTCTCTCTGTCTCTCTCTCTCGCTCTCCCTCTCTTTCTCTCTCTCTCTCGCTCTCCCTCTCTCTTTCTCTCTCTCTCTCTGTCTCTCTCCCTTAAGCTTTGCCGACGGCTCCTGTCTCCTCAACCTCTTATCAGTCGAGCCTCTCCAGGATGAAAACTGATAAGAGTTTGTTTTCTGACTTTCGTACAAACCAACATCACTGTCTGCTCTCCACTGCCTCCAAACACTCCTGCCATGAGGTCTGCTGCCTTTACAGTCTACTGCATGTTCGCACAGCTGTGAAGAGATGAGATGAGAAATGCTACTGGAAATATGAAACTAAAATAAAACAAAGATTTATCGTAACATTTAAATGACGAAACTTTGTTTGAAGAGTGAAAACCTACTGATTACATCACCACACACCAGTGGGTGGGGAAAAACAATATGAACCAATAACATCATGTTTCACCTTCCACTTTCCCACCACCTCCACTTAGGAGGGAGCAGAAATGCTCAGCTCGCTCAGAGGACCTTCTTAATACTCTGTGTCCCTCAGAGTGGAAGGAAATGTGCTATGATTTCTGATTCATGCTGACTTTGTTAGTTGAATGGCAGGAACATATTTCTCAGTAATCTGGATCACTCAGTTAGTCAGATAACCTAAATCAACACTTTCAGCACCTGAATCACATGGTCAGTCGCCTAAGTGCTGGAGCACCTGCCCATTTCCCGTTCACACCTACCTTGTTTTGGACCAATCAGACTTTTTCCTTAGTTCACTCCACTCAACACCCCTCCTGTTCTCGAATGAGCACTAAATGGACCACAGTCAAAAATCATGAGGCCAAAAATCAACCCTGACCTGCTCTAAAGTGAACCCTGATAGAGGGAACACATTTTTATGGTGGTCTTCACCAAATGAGGGAATCAGAGCATCAGAGCATGTTTTTTTCAGTGCTGTCTGCATAACAGGCCTGTTTATAACTCCGGACTTTTTACAGACATCCATATTGCTCTTGAACCACAAGCCAGTGCTAATGATAGCGGACAAACAATACATTTACAGTGAAAAATGACATGAAGAACCATTCTATTTTTAAGAAGCTGAGCTGAGGTATGTTTCAGTTTCACTGCTTTGCTTGTGATATACATAGAGCCTATTTATATCACAAATATATGCCAGGGATACCAACAGTGATTGGGAGGTGAATGAACACTTTCATCCCCACCAAAGGTCTGACAAGCAAGAAGATACAAAAACTCTGATGCAAGTAACATATGAAAAAGTATGCCTCAAAATTCAGAAGATTATTTTAATAAGACAGGGACTAAAATAAGATTATTGAGTCAGAGCAGTAAGATAAAGATAGGTAGGGTTAAGTATAATAGAGATTATGCTAAGCTCATAAAGTGAGGACAGTCCAGCAGAAATGACTCTTACTTCGCCTCTAACTGACCAGATTCGCCCCCTCGACTGCCCTGCTAATGAGAATTGACCAGAATATTTATATACCTTCTATACCTTTTATTTAATATACATAATCCTAGCCATGGCTAGGGGCGTGTGGGCGAAAAAAGCATTAGGCAGAAACCTCCTGCAATAAGTGAACTCGTTTTTGTCCACCTCTGTCTACTTACAGTCATCAGCATACCTACATATCTGCTGTCATAAACATGTGCTGGAAATCACAGTGACACGAGGGTTTGTAATTTTGTCAAAGACAGAGAAGCGCCAGGAGCGGCTGATTACAGCTTGCGGATGGTATTAAAGTTAAGAGCTTTTTCTACAGGAGAGCTTCTGTGGCTGCAGTGGTGGCATTTAGACGTTTAGATCCAAGACAAAGTGTGTGTGTGAGTGTATGTGTGTGAGAGTACGTGTGATGTGCTACATGTGTGCGTGTGTGTGTGTGTGAAAAGAGAGGAGAGAGTTAAAACTCTTATCTCTGGGCTCCAGAAGACATTCCTCTACGAGGCCACAGTTCGCTGGTTTCCTGCCTACTTGCCCAATGCCCTATTTTTACCCCCCTGCCTTTACCAGTACCCAAGGCAGCTTTTTCCTCCCAACACACACACACTTCCTGCCATTGACATACCCCTTAGACACCGGCCTTTCAAAGGGCTATAACCTGCATCTTGCTACTGTTACCTCTGTTTGCTGGAGGTAAGGGGTTTATAAACAGCCACTCTGACAGTGTCAGGATTAACTGCTGTTGAAATTATACACCACTCAAAAGTGGACAGACATCAATAAATGACCGTTTTTCTTAATCTTATAGACACTGATCGGAAGGCAGATGTTGAAATGCTTGCATTCTGCTTCTAAGAAACAAAAACAGTAACAGTTGATGTCTATATCAAAAACATGCCCAAGAGCTGGAATCAAAATGTTACTTTCACATTATTATGTCACAACATTTTCTGTTAATTGCAATTAATCACTTTTGTCTCATTTGACCCCATTCAACCCCGGTAACAGACTTTTAAATAAAAGGACATTTATATTCTATTAAGTGAACAAAATGAGCTTCATAAGAATGCATTTATTACTGGTATTATAATTTAATATCACTATGCAGAACAATAATCCAGAACCATGAAAATCACAGGATTTTTACACAGGATTTTTTTGGATATGGTTTGCAATTTTCATCGCAGACATCCAATGAGGGCACAGTAGCCACATATTCCACCGAATGTATATACATTAAACATCATATAATATACATCATAAATACAGTCAGTGGTTCCAACTTGCCCATGATTGTAGCCTTTCTTTCACGCCATTGTTCATACTGCTGGGGAAATTGTTGTTATAATGGAGGCACTTGGGGGGAAATTGAGCTTTCAATTTTGCAGTTGCTTTTGTTAGTTTGCTGCTCATTGATTTATTTGGACTCCCGCGAGTGCCACCCTGCACAGACTGCCTAAGATGTCAAAGGTTTCACTTTAAAAGCCATTTAAAAGTTCATTTTGAATGAGAGAACAACAATCACTGATTCTATCAGAGCAACATACGGAGCGCAAGCAGCTCCAGTCTGCACTACTATAGGTGGTCTGAAGGGTCAAATGAGCAAAATGTGTTTAAAAATTACAATGGACCAAAGACATTATTCTGTTTAACATGTTATAAATGTATCCCTAGTCATTTCCCTGGTTTGATGACTACTCCAATGTGGATAATGTATAAAAAACATAAGAAAACTAAGAAAATAGTGTTCAAGTGTTTTTGACTGGTACTACATATTTCATGAACAACAAACAGTTGATGAGATATTTCTATTTATGGTGGGTGGGCAATGAAGAAGGGAGGAAAGAGAGAGAAAGAAAGAGAATCAGATAATGCATGAAAAAAGTGAAACTACACAAATAATGGGGGAAAAAAAAACTTCTAGCATGGGAACATCATGTGTCCTTCTTCACACTGACATTTAAATAAATCCCGATCAATACAGCTTTTAAAGCTCTAATGGAAGTCAGATGAGAGACACTTAAATTCATGCATTACTCCTAGACATGTTAAGATACCTTTGGTCTACTAAATCAACCCACTCTGAATAATCCTCCTGTAGAATCCCTCCATTCTCTATTGTTGCACATTCTCTGCAAGTTCTCGCATACAAAACTCATCATCCAGCATCAAAGTCCTCCAACTCTCAGCAGTCTTAGGAGTTCATTATGAGCTATAAACAGACTACAAAGTGAACCGACATCAATTCCAGTCCAATGCATGAAGAAACTAGCTAACAGACTCTCAGACCTCAGTGGAGGTTCCTCATTCCTCATTCTCAAAACCAATTCTGTGAAAACGGACTGCTGTTTTGGTTCATCGCGGCTCATTTGCGGTGACATCGTGGGATGAAAAAGAAGAAGAAAGACTGCAAAGGGGTGAGGACGGTGGCGAAAGGCCATGAGATATTTGACCACAGCTGAAATTAGAGGCTCCACTACTCGCACCAAAGAAGTCAAACACCTACGTCCATTCGCTTCAACCCGGAGCTACAATTTAGACAACCAGCCTTCGAGGAACATCTGAGTGATTTTACAGGGTGAATTTACCAACACTGCTAAAGCATTGAGTGAATGTAAATGTGTGTATGTGTGTGTATGTGTGTGTGTGTGCTTTTCAGATGTAATATGTACAGAACATCCATGCACATAGTAAGGAGAGGAGTGGAGAGGGAAGGAGAGAGAAAGTGGCAGAGAGATACAGAGATAAATAGAGGGAGAGAGAGAGAAGAGAGCGAATGAGAAAGATAAGGAAAAAAAGGGAAAAGGAAAGTGAGTGGGAGAGAGGGACTGAGTGAAATGGGTGAGTGACAGGGAATGTGAGAGACAGAGCAGAATGAGAGAGAATGAGAGAGAGAGAGAGAGAAACCATTTTCTCTGTATCTGTCTGAAAGGTTTTTTTGCTCTCGTCTCTTCATGTTAATGGACAGAGCTGCAGTGAGCCATGTGAGCACGCTTTCACGTGACTCTGCCTCTTCAACATGGCAGCTTTTAGCTACATAATCACACATAACTCTTTAACTCTCTCTCTCTGTCTCTCTCTCTCTCTCTCTCTCTCACACACACACACACACACACACACACACACACACACACACTCTCACACACACACAATCACCGAACATGCAAGCAGTGGACCTTTCTTTACTGCATTACCTTATTTTGCACTCCAGTCAGAGAAATATTAACAAAAGAAACCTAAGTGACAGTAAAAAGTCAATTTTAAATTACGACCTCAGCTTGACGTAAATAATCTCCCTGTCACTGACCAACACAGATAAGCACATGAACGCACGCAGGCTTGTTCTGATACACCGTCAAGATCTCAGTCAATACGCACACACACATACACACATGCATGGATTTCTCAATCTGGGCCCTCTATATCCACTTTAATTTAGACTCAATTCCAGCCCTGGCCAGGTCTGAAAGGATGGCTGGACCTGCTGCAGTCTCATTGTGGCTCTGAATGGTGTGAAACTGATTGGTGGTGTTTTTTTTTACGATGAACGCCATAAAAAGGCTTGCCTGACAGCAGAAAATCCCGCCTTGTCACTTTTTGCTGAATTAAGTAAACCAGAAGACACAATTGTGATGTAATATTTTATTAATGCATTTTTGTTTAAGATACTTCAAGCACAGGTCATTTCCCTTGTGTGTATACAAAGTCCCCTGACTGTGTGTACATACATGTCTAGTGAGCTCATTTGTGTGTGTGTGGGGGTGGATGGGTGGGTGTATGTGTGTGTGTGTGTGTGTGTGTGTGTGGCTATGAGTGAGAAAGAGTGAGTGTTATTTGGCGATGGCTTTGCCAAAGAGCCACCTGGTGAGTAGTAATAAGGGCAGAACAGTGGGGTCATTGTGTGTGTGGGCTGGGTGATATAGGCTGAGTGACCCATTTAGGGGCCAGTCTGAACACACACTCATACACACACACATGCAGATGCGCACACACACACACACACAAACTCATACACTCACACACACAAACACACACACAAGAGCTTGCTATGTGTGAGACATCTGGAAGGCCTGGGGCACTGGAGTATGACTAGATACATACAAGTATGACAATACACACATACACCACATACACACATACATACATACATGTAAAGTACTGTGCAAAAGTCTTACGCATCTGCAGAACTAATATGTAGAACCCTTTAGGTGAACCATGTTTTTTCAGATTAATATTAATAAATATACATAAAACTAAACTGAATAATTAAAAATAATATTATACACTAAATAGTGAGTTTTATGCACAGTAAATCAATGTGTTCCTTGTGGAAGTCCAGTATTACTTGTAGTTTCTCTCAGAAACCTGGTTTGATTCAGTCAGTACTTCATTAGATTAAATCAGGAGCTGCTGATGGAGTTTCATAAATCCAAACAACGCCTGGAGGAACCGAGGAGGAATCTGGAACCGAACCTGTGTTCTCTTCACCAGCTCACACAATATCAGCTACTTTTTTTTACAAAATGAATCTTGATACATTTTACTCCTTCTTGTTTGTTTGCATTTATTCTAATGTTAACATTTGTAGCAGAGACACACATTGTCACACATGGCAATTAAATATACTGCTCAAAAAATTAAAGGGAACACTTAAACAACAGCATGACTGTTTAAGTGTTCCCTTTAATTATTTGAGCAGTATATATATAATATGTCTCACTGCTATTTATCCATAAAGAGCTAACAGATGGACACATGTTTAGCTTAGCTTGCTTTGCTACTTGATTGGCATGCAGATACAATAACTAAAGTGGCCCCTTATAGTCACGTGTGTACAAACCACAGCACACAGTGTGAGCAATGTGAAATTCAACCTCTGCATTTAACCCATTTGCCAAGTGAAGCAGTGGGCTGCCAGCAACACTGCGCCCAGGGAGTAATGTGTGGGGACTGTACTTTGCTCAAGGGTACCTCAGTGGTGCCACTAGCAGTCCTGTGATTCGAACCCATGACCTTCTGATCGCGGGGCAACTCCCTAACCACTAGGCCCCCAGTAAAAGTAAACACTTGTCACATTTCGACCAACATAGGTTCAACTACTATTAGATTTTAGCAGACCATAAGGTTTAGAATTTTATCAAACATGTTTGAGGACTTCATAGTTCCCTAGAAGCAACTAGATTAGCTTTAGGTAATTATATTAAAGCTATGTCGAGTTTGTAAGACTTTTATCCAAGAGTAGCTGCATTCAGGGAGCATGGGTTCCGAAACTTCAGAGTAAATAAAAAGCCTCACTCGTGCCTTCTAGAGGCAGGCAGGTGCAGTGCAGACTAGGAGAGTGAAGAGGAGGCACATAAAATCCTATAAAAAGTACAGAATTAAATCCTAAAAATTACTTTCTGCTGGTTTTAAAAGCACTGGCTGGCTGAGGGTCCAAAAATGCATGTGGCATTTAAGGGTGTGTCTGTCTGCCTTTAAGACAAACAAATAGTCTCTCCCACATTGTCAGTCAGTCATTCTCTCTCTCTCTCTCTCTCTCTCTCTCTCTCTCTCTGAGACACATGTGCACACACACAGACACAGACACAGACACAGACACACACACACACACACACACACACACACACACACACACACACATATCCACCTCTACCAATAAAAGAGTAAAAGAGCTGACCCCACTAAAGGAAAATAAGGAAAAAAGAGAGATTTTAATTTGACCACTGGATGGAAAAAAGAAAAACGATGGAATGGGGGAAAAAAAAAAGTGCTGGATTTGTGCCAAGCTCTCTAAAGCTTTCTCTTAATTTGCTGAGACTTCAGGGCTGAGGCTGCCAGCTTCCAGAGAGGATTGGCTGAGTAGAAATGTGAAGAGATGATAGAGTGATAACTTATAGAGCCCCCCTGCTCCCATGCTTGCTTTATATTAATGTCACTGCTTAAGTAGAGGAACAGGGAAGATTGAAAGTGAGAGAGAGGTACAGAGAAAGAGAGAGTATGAGAAAGAGGGAGTAAGAGAGAGTGTGTCCAGGAAACTGGCAGCCATCTTACAAGTCAAAGGAACAGCCATCAAACCTCACCCGTGGATTTGGAGGACTTGCCAAGCCCACAACAGAATCCCTTAGAAGCTTCTGTTCTGGGCCAATCATAGTAAAGGCAACCACAAATATTTTACACACTCACGAACACTCCCTCTAGGAGGAAAAATCAAAATAGAGCCGCCATCAGAAAAGTGGATCTCATTCTTCTCGGGTCCTTTTAAATCTTTCGTTATCATGGCTCGTCTTGTTTTTGTGCTAGCGTGGGCTACTAAGTGGCTGAGCGAAAGGTCAAAGTGAAGGGCAGGGGATATGATGGCAGGTGGAACAGATTGGACATTGTGTGAGGCATATAATCAAGGCTTAGCGTCTACCTCACCATCAGATGCCATATTAAATATCTGAGCGGCTCTGCATTACAGTCCGTTTTAGGCGCTGGCGGACCACTCCACCCAATAAGGTCTGATCACCCTCGGCTGCTGGAGAACATGTGTTATTCATTTGGGTGAGGAACATGACAGGCTTGCACAAGCACGACACACCAGGAGGGGGTATAAAATCCTAAAAGTGTACTGTACCTTTTGACTGATGCAGATGGGGGACATGGTGGTACATTTAATGTGATACTTCAAAAAAGGACAAATTTTTGACCTGCAAAGACATTTTGACATCTGAAGGATGATTCTCTTATGCTGTACTTCTATCTAGGGTTGAGGAACATGGCAAAAATACAACATCACAGTACTTTAAGACATTTTATACACAATATGCATCATGATTTGTAGTTCATTGCGTACTGACGATATCCATGATACGCTCAGAAAAGCATTCACTACCAGTCACACACTGAGATGTTCTACATTTTGCATGTGACACGCTTAATATTTACTGAAATACACTCAAAATTCTTTGCTAATGAACAAATGTCCAGTATGTTCACCATTTAAATATCTTTATTAACGAGCTATCAAGCAACAACCAATGGGATGAAACAGTTAACTAGCGAATTTCATTTAGAGTTGCTCACTCTACAACTCTCCAATGTGTAACAAGAGAAGCTACAGTTTATTAAATAAACGGGTGAGTTGTAAGAACCCATGGTGAGCAAAACGGAGTGTAATTTATGATGAAAATTATGATGAAATTCATGATGAAAAGCAATGTCATCCTGCCCACCCTTTTTCTTATCTTTAAAAACGAGCAAAAATATGCAGCATAGAGCTAAAACCACTAGCGCTCTTGGCAGACAGAATTTGGTCTGAACTTTTGTCCATTCCTATAAATAACTATAAGTGCTACAGGAGATGTGATTACTTCACAATTAGACATGGTTTGAGGGACATGTGTGATGATCAAGGCATCCCTTTTGCCCAGTACTAACTGTGGGTTATAACCTTCCATTACTTGTCCACTACATCAGCCTGGTAGCTCCTGTGCAAAACTCTGGAAGAAAAACAGATGCCAACCATGTCTTGGCTGATCAACTGCATTTAGGCCAAGAAAGAAAACTGTAAATTAGATCACTATTGCATTCTACCACAAGAAGCAGAGGGGGTCCTGAATTAACAGGTCCCTAGATGGACATTTAGTGCAAAATGTTATTGCCTCAGGTCTACAGGTCCTACCCTTACGCACCTACAAGTATCAGTTACATCAGCATCAACCCCAGGTTACTCCAGCAGCATCCCAGTACAGCTGGAGGCATCCTGGCCTCTGTCCTATTTGATTTCTCTTCGTAAACATAATCGGATTCCGTGTCCCGAAACAAATCGGCTTCACAGAGGCAAGTCATGCAAACGATTTAATCAGCTGCGCCTTGTTCCATTTGTTGCATAATTAATTTGCTTAATAAAACTAAATATGTAAACTCTCAAAACGAATCAGAATGAAATTAGCATATTTAATCACAGAAGATTACGTTAATAACTCAATGAACACTAGGCAGTTGCCAGCATAGCCAGCATAGCCACCCACATGCAGCTCTGCCACTGCCACAAATCAACCCGGAGGCAAGGCCTGATTGAAGTTTGTGTGTGTCTGTGTTTTGGGATAGAGGTCCTTGGAGAAAGTTACAGTTTGCATCTTGTAATTCCTCATTAACTCAAGCTACACGTTTAAAAGCCTGATGTATGAAGAGAGAAGGGTCAGAGACTTTACTGGTGGTGACTCAAAGAGGCCTTTCAGGCTAAACGATACAAACACACACTCTCCAGCAAGGAGAGAAAGTCATAATCAGCGCTAACACATGTACCATCCTGCCCTGGTTCCTTCCTTCTGTTTGTGTGTGTGTGTGTGTGTGTGTGTGTTTATGTAAGGGAAAAGAGAGAGAGAGAGAGAGAGAGAGAGAGATTTAATTTATTTTACATGAACATTTTCCAACCTCCTTTCATTCCTTAGATATATCGATATATACTGATATATGTAAATGGTCTGTTCTGATTGGCCCCCATGCACTGAGCTAAACGGCTATAGGCTAAAAAGGCAGATTTATGTAAATGAGCTATTTTTCATGAAATCACAATGAATCCAGAACAGACTGCTGCAGTTTATTTTCAATATATGAGATGTATGAACTGGGGAATGAATAGTTTGTAAGTAAGGGTGAGCATGTTTTCCAGTGACTAGTATTGCCATAAGAGCGCTATATTAAGGCTAAATGATATACGTATATATGTGCTACAAGAATGCTATGTGATTTATGTGTGCCGTATGAGTGGTATATGGTGGTATTTGAGTGATATATTGGTACCGTATGAGTGCTATATGAGTAATATGCTATATGGGTGCTTCATGGCACTATATGAGTGCTATGTCACATGGTGCTGCATAAGTACTGTGTTACACAGTGGTATATGGTGCTGTATGGGTGCTGTATAAGTACTTTATATGAGAGTTCTGAGTGCTGTTCTATATAGTGGTATATGGTGCAGTATGAGTGCTGTGCTAAATGGAGTTTTATGAGTGCTATCTAAGTGTTATAGGTGGCGAATGCAATTATAGCCACAGTAAAACAGGAACGTACGCACTGTAAATCAAAATTTCAGTACTAGGCAGTAAACTTCACTACAACTTCGAGTTAATTTAGCTGTAGGGCACAGGAGTTCATCAGGTTAATCAGAAAGCTGACTGGACTATTTGTGTGTTCGTGTGTCTATTACTGTGGCTTTTTTATTCTTTGGCTATACTAAAGTTATACACTTTATTGTATCAAAAACATTTTTCTTATTATTATTACTACTACTGCTTAAATGAATATGTCTATGTGAGAGAATAACTGTATGTTGATACATGGGCATGTGAGTGTGTGTTTCAGTATAAATGGCTTTGAGGCTGTGCGCGCGCGTGTGTGTTACTGTGGCTGTATAAGCGAATGATGAGCCTGAGGGGCTTGTTGGAGGTTTTTGTATCCTGGCTTTGTACACCAGCTGTTACGCTTCTAATCCGAGTGCTGGAGCACTATTCTCTCTCTCCATTCTCATCAACCCATAACTGTCACTGCGCCTTTCTCTGTTTCTCTTTCTCTCTATTTCTCTCCTTTCACACTGTACTGCCACTGGACCTCTGCCTCCCTTTCTCTGTTACTGTCTTTCTCTCTTACCGTCTTTCTATCTCTCTCTCTCTCTTCACACTTTGGCCACAAATGACAAGGGTAACGTTTACAGACCCGGCGCGTGTGTGTGTGCTGCTGTGTTTTTGTCTTTCCACGTTCGAGGCACATGAAAGCATCACCCCACGCATGCCCCCGAGGCTCTGGCGTACATGCACTCCAGGACTTTATCCTCTTTCTCTCTGTCTCTCTCTCTCTCTCTCTCAACGTAACACTCGTGAAGTGCAACACTCGTCAGATCACTTGAGGAACTGGATTCTCCAGGCGAAACACCGGCGGCTTTGGGAAGGCTTTTGATGTCTGATTTAGCATGCTATTCCAGATGGCTGTTGGATTAAGACCCTGGATGGATTTCATGCAGGAATACCGAGAAAGCGCCATCATAAAGAGGAAAAAAAGCTTTATGTTGCAACGCGCTCTCTGTTGTACGTGGTGTGTAACACTGGGACGGAGCGCTGGTGCTGGTCTCACACAGCACTTCTAGCATGTGATCCAGTGTTCACTGCACAAGTCAGCGCCAGACATCATTTTCATTCTGTTCACTATTGGCCATGTGTGTCATGTGCTTCAGGTTATTTATCAAGTATTCCCACTCATGTATGCAACACCCAGGTCCAGACCTGTTTGAACCTTAGGATCACTTTTACAAGTCAAATCCTGAAGTGTGGTGAAAGATCAAAATATTCCAAAGTCATTTAAAGGAACAGCTTAGTGAAAAATAAAATGTACACAAGATTGTCCCCCAAAAGTAGTCAAACAGAAAGAAATTTTGTATCTGATGTTTGCGCTTTTCATGTAGCACTGAAGCTATGAGGCCAATAGTGCTAACAAGTGATGGAAGTTTATATCATTTTTTTGATTCGTTTGTATAACACTGATCAGTACACACACAAGTCCATTACGTCTTGGCTACATTAACCTTGTAGCTTCATTACAGAATGAAAAAAGAAAATTTCAGACACAAAGGATGGTCTTGGCTGGTTGACTACATTTGGTCTATGGGGAAAATTATGTAAATTTGCTTTTTCCACTGCATTTTCTACTGAATGTTGCTGGAAAAGAATATCACTCTGACACATTTTAGACAGGCTTGCTTTACCTGGAGTGAAGGCTTGGTTTTCTTCTGCAGCTCTGCTCTCCTCTCTCGTCTCTGAGAGCTGTTCTCCACGCTGAACATAGAATATTACAAAAATAGCTCGGAAAAGAGCTGGAGATGATTTGACAGGACAAGTACACAGGAATGCTATTACTGAAGGAGAGAGTTTGGAGAGAAAGGCCTCAGCCGATACATTTATGGACAGTGTTTGTTCTTTACGGTGCTGATGGCTGTGCTTTGTCCCCTCTCTTTTAAGGGGGCTTTTAATTTGACTGCCTCCCACTGCACTCGGTTCCTTATCTGACACCTTTTCAGCTGTTTCACCTTTTACTTCCACCAGAACACAAAGTTAATGTCCAATAAAGCAATTTTTTGAAGTGTGCGGCCAAGCTGATCAGTTTGAATCTAAAGGTGAGGCTGAAAGGACATCACTACCTTGCACGAAAGAAAAGAACTGGATTTATCAGACTTTGACACCAAGACACTGGGGCTATGAAAATAAACAGGATCCACCAGAAACCACACAGATTTCGCTTTATGTGACTGATTTGGCTCACGGATTTCTATTCTAGCTCATGAGAAATGAAACAAAATCTGTATTAGGGCTGGGTCTTCAAATTCATTGCTTTTATATGTCTTTGCACACCACAGGTTTTTACCACTTATCCATTTGTTTCATAAACTGCAGATTTGTACTCTTTTTAAGTATTGGAAAATTGTTGAATGAACAACTATAAATAAAAATATATCAAATAAAACTTATTAAAAAAAGGTTCCTTTATAATATGGAAAGAATTTGTAATAGTGCATGTCTGACATCCTATTAACGTCTTGTGTGATGATGCAGAGTTAAATTCTGTCCTTTAATTTTAAATGCACTCCTTAAGTGTTTCATCCGATTGACTGTCACTTAATATTTCGTTAAATATCAAATAGCAGTTGTCTGGTGATCCAGTTTATAACTATAACTATACTAGGTGGCAGGTCAGTAGTGATTAATAAAAATATGGCATTTTCTGGCAAATAAAGGTAATCAAATTATCTAAATAGTGTAAATGTATTTGTTAGCAAAGAATGAGTGTATTTTAGTGTATTTTTAGTAAATATTAAGTGAGAAATATGCAAATGTAGAAACATCTTTGACTATAGTACCGACCAAATCACTTCACTACTACCAAGTATAGAAAAGTTCTGTCATTTGATACCAAATATCAAACCGTTTCAGTACCTAAAGCTGATCTATCTCGTGTTGTATTTGATCTCTCTCTCTCTCTCTCTCTCTCTCTCTCTCTCTCTCTCTCTCTCTCTCTCCCCCTCTCTCTCCCCCCCCCCCCCTTTCTCTCTCTCCCTCCTTTCCCT
>JBBPCX010000114.1:23730042-23761869 GCA_037974365.1 Hydrocynus forskahlii | reverse complement strand
AGCGACTATATAATGTGACTATAATGTGACTTCATACACTCTGCCTTAACACCAGGTCTTTTTATTCTTATGCTTTAAAACATCAAGTTATTCAAATGCACACGTATGCCCGTTCCCTTTGCGAAGGTGAATTTACAGTAATAGTAAAACCCATTAAAGGTGCACAATAAGAATAAAAATCTTGGTTTATCTTTGAGGGTTCTTTTACATTGATGCACTGGTGAACAAAAATGTACCCATACCCTTTTCTACAACATATACACCAAAATTCATTAAAAACACTTCTTTATGCATGATCTTTTTCTTCATGTCTTCTGTTTTTTTCTTGCTTACTGTACAGTACATGCTTGAAAAACTCTTGTGTTGCCATTCTATGTTTTCAAGTCCTGTAATGACTCCATGAGGCTCAGTATGATATAAAATTTGTGTACAGAAAACCGACCTTGATGGAGCTGACTGTACTCCATATTTGTCTGGTTTAATGTCAGCATTTGCCTTGTGATGCATTTTGATACTTTACAATAAGGTTAGAAAAGGGGAGAGGGAAAGTGGTTCAGCTTCTCATAACCTATCCAACTTCATTTTTTAATGAAGTGAATGGGCCTGAGGCTATGCACAAGTCATAATGCATTCAGCAAATGTTCTCTGGACAAAACATGCATTTATGAAGAAATGGCCTTTACTGGAGGAATGCATAGAGAGTATGCTTAACAAACAATACACCCACTCATGAGAGAAAGGGGGTGGGGGTTGAGGGAGAGAGGGGGGGAAGAGAGAGAGAAAGAAAAAGAGAGAGAGAGAGGGGGAGAAAGAGATTAAGCTAAAAAGTGAGTATGACTAACAACTTGACAAAAAACGAACTTGCGCTCAGAGGCATAGGTAAGAGAGGATTCTGCAGCTTCTGGGCAAATGTTGTCAAACTCACACTCGCCGTACACATCAGTGCATATAAACTGCTTTCTTGTGCACCTCAATATCGTGATAAATCACACTACTTAACGAACACTGACTGACCGCAAGAACCATTACAAAGGCAGCATAACCAAACTTGATTTAGTTTAACTAGATTCATTTTGTTTAGAGCTCATTGTATGAATGTATTCATAGATTTTGAGAGTATTTCAAACATATCAGAGGAACTAAACGTTGATATTCTTTTGAAGTGTCTCTGATAGTCGCTTGAAGTGCCATGTCACATTTCTGTCAGATCACACACCCCTAATTTGAAACTTTCCCTCAGACTAAGCCTTTGACAGCTTCATAACACCTGGATATGGCGTCATTCACCATAGAACCTGAGTGTTTTGAGAGCATCGGAGTGTGGCTTGGGTTTAGTTAGCACTGCTCGGCCTATTTCATGATTCAGCAAAAGAAAACAACTAACCTGAGCGTGCCCTCTTCTCCAAAATGTAACACTTCTATTGCATACTGTCACCAAAAAACTGAAACCATTACAGTGGCTGAGACGACACGCGCCGTATGCGTCTATAATGATGCTTATGAGATCAATGATAAGCTAACAAATTCTCACTTGACTAGTATTTGGAGCTACTTGGCCTGCTGCCTGCTCATCGTTTAGTCACTGACAGTGTTGGTTAGCAGGATCCAGTGTTAACATTCTACGAAGCAGCATTCTTATAGAACACAACTGGAATGTTTGCATTGCTGTGTTTAGGAAGTACAAATTCGTCCATAGATTGCTCATAATGTACTAAGAAGCCCTTCTATTGCTGAATGAAAATATTACATACAATGTTAGAGTGGTTGAGCTCCATATCTATTCTTTAGTCTAATCACTTTGAAAGTCCGTTTACATTCAACCTAATCCTTTCAAGCAATTTTAGGGACCCATAATAGCAAGCATTTGGCCGCCATATTGGCCTACAAACTTCAGGTGAGCTAGAATGAGATGACGTTTCTCTAGCTGGAACAGGAATTCTACTTCCCTATGTCTACAGTTGGTTTCCTGTACAGTGAGCATCTCGGGTTCGAGTTTCCACTGTGAGAAAAGGAGTACATCAACAGCTGTAGGAGCGTAATAGCTAGCACCTCTGCATGCTAGTAACAGGAAATAAGAGCCACCCATCACAGCTGGCCTAGTTTTTCAGAACCATTTCCGGTTCACGGAATGCCGCAGAACACCAGCGCACATCTCAATGCTAGCTCTTACACATTTGCATGAAAGACTTCCATAACCTACATAGCCTGACTGTAACGTTATTAAAGTAAGGCCACATAAAGAGCCATTGTAGTCGGGAGAGCAGACGCTTTCCTTCAAATTTGTTGCATAATGTCCACTCACTTTTCAACCTATGGAGTCAGCATACTGTACTCTCCTCGGCCAGCGTGCTGATCTTTTCCATATGTTCCCGGCCACAAGCTAAACTCCATGACACACTTCTATAAACACACATCGCCAAATTATGAGTTACTTATATGCGAGATGGAGAACTGGCTGGAGAGCAATGCATACCATCGCTTTTCATCTATTCAACACCCTATATTATTTCCCTTATAGTTCAGTCACGCCTTTATCCAGCATTCCATCTGCTGCACTCAGTTTTATGTGTTACTTTGCTCAGGGAAGTCTAAATGTACCCACTTTATGGCAGCGATTTAGAACAAATGTTCAATACAGGAATCAGATCCCAGACTGAACACAGCCTGCTGAACACAACTCGCTTGGTAATGACCGGCGCTCTCCACTAGAATGGCTCAGCATGACGGACAATGGGATTCGCTTAAAATAATAGCACACTATCTATGTGTTTTTCAAATCAGACCCACTGAGGCAAATTACGCTCGTCACAGTTGCCGTTTTGCAAAGGCTGCAGCTCTCTAAATGTGGGCGGAAAGCATATTCAGCTCAGAACAATGCAGTTCATTAACTGACAATTGATTGACCCTATATAAGAGAATAGAAAATGCAGATTTCCATGCCTTCAGTAAAATTCATGCAAAACCAATGTGATTTGCTCATAATGGGCTGCACCAAAAATGCCAAGTTATACCTTCTGCAGCTTCCAACATGAAGCTAAAGAATTTATGCATTTATGCATTTGTTAATACACACGTATAACATGGGTCGGGTTTTGTTCGCTGCTTTATCCGAGAAGAGTTTTTTCACATAACGTCTACAAAGGACAGACATAAAGAACATCATGCAAGTTCCACTACAATCTTTAGACACATCCCAACCAGCTCTGCAAATCCTAACCTCGTGCATTTAAGTTGTTGCAAAATAGACAGCCCCAGCACAACCCAAGGGTCTTTTGGATTCAGTCTAGGTTTGACAGGTGCAAGACCTCCAACAGCACCTCTAAAAGGGAGCAGGGTTCTGATTTCACGTCCAGGCTGCTTGGATCCACAGCTTCAAACACACAAAACGGACTGTTAGTGATGCAAGTCGGTCCAGCACTGAGCCGCGCGGCCAATAGAGTGCGTAAGTGCGCGTGTACGGCTTTTAGTTTCCAGTGGCAAAGTCACAACCCGAGGCACAGACGCACCTTAAGCTGCAGCTCCATCACTTCCAGTGCTTTAACGCACACAGACCGGCGCGTGCCACAGGACCGGACTACCACTCGGTCGGAGACGCACGAGACCCCACTTTAACACCCCAGTACCACAGCATGGCATAAAGTGTGTAATACACTGGTGCGATGCACTGCATTAGTAAAACGCGACGCACGGCCACACGGACTATTAATACCGTACACGCGTTGCACGAGCCCTAGTCCTCACTCCCTGTTCAGCCCCTCGTGCAATAGAAACGCCTTTGTAAATAATTAGCCCGCGAGACTAATCAATCGCCGAACTAACACGTGCGTCCGCCACTACGTCACCGCGGAACCGAAATTCTGCAGTTAAAAATAACAGACTGTCCCACAAACATCACCATCAACAGCAACAACAACATCAACACGAATAACAAGGTTCGCGTGCCGAACAGGAGCAGCGTTGCGTCACTGCTTCATCCCTCTCGCGCGTTTTGTCTCGTGCAACTTCAAACAGGACATTTCTGCTTTTTTCCCGAACCCTCGTTTGGTTCTCTCGCGCGCTGCCAATTAGCCAACAGGCTCGCGCCGGAGCAAAACAAATCCGGCCCGCGAGATGCAACTAAAGTTTCTTTTATTGTTCCTTTTTTATTATTTACACTGTTTGATGATACTGTTTTTTTCCACCGCGTGCAGCGAAATTAATTAAAGCGTCGGCAAGGCAACGAGAGAGAGAGAGAGAGAGAGAGAGAGAGAGAGAGAAAGGACGCACGTTTGGGCACATTTGCGCACATACACAGAGACGCGTGCTAAAACCTGTTTTTTGAGAGATGGTGGAAAAAACAACAAACAAACAAACAAACAACAACAAGAAGTAAGGTGCAGGAGCAGAAGTGCGAGTGTGAGGAAGAGGAGGAGGTGGGATCGGGGTCGAGGGTGGTGGGAGATGGTTGTTTTATTTTTTTGATGTTTTTTTTTTACCTTGTTGCAGTGGTAATAGTCCAGAGAGGCGAGGCTGGAGTCGGTAGGCAGCGTGCAGGAGCCCACGCTGGAAGGGGGTGCAGGATAAAATCTCACATCCATCGCCCGCTCCGCTACACTGAAGGCATGAACACAGGTTCAGCGTCTGAGTCTCTCTCTCTTTCTCTCTCTCTCTCTCTGCTCTCCCTCACTCACTCACTCTCTCACTCACTCGCTCTATTGTTAACCCAAACAAAAAGAAACAGAACGATTGAAAGAAAAAGGGGCTGAGTCCCTCTCTCTCTCTCTCTCTCTCTCTCTCTCTCTCCACTCTTTCCTCACATCCGTTCGCGCTATTTTACTCAAAGCTACAAAAAAGAGAGAGAAAGCTCGTGCAAAATGATGCCTGAGGATATTTTACTAACTAATACACGTAAAGCTCGCGAAGAGGAAAAAAGTTGTTTTTATCTGTGGGAAAACGCCTCTTGGCAAAAAACGAAGGTGCTGCAACTTTGGGCGCTTTAGAGCTTTTTTGTTCGGAAGCGCAGCGTGGACACACTGCTAGGCTAACGCAGTTTGTTTGGAGAGAGGGGCTGGTCTGGTTTTCCAGTCTCTCTCTCTCTCTCTCTCTCTCGCTCTCTCTCTCTCTCTCGCTCTCTCTGCTTTGTCATGGAGCAGGAGAATGTAAGCACGCGCTCTTTTTCTCCTCCATGTGAAATGCCAGGCGACCTCTGGTGTTGGGAGAGGGAACGAGGGAGGAGAGGGGGAGAGAGAAAGAGAGAGGGGTAGAGAGAGTGAGAAATGGGGCGGGGGGGTGTAGTGGGGGAGGAGAGAAGTCGAGCCTTTTGACAACTACCTTCAAGCAGCTACTCGGGAGAGAACCATGCAGTGGCGAGTGGGGCAGATAAAGAGTCCAGCCTTGATCCGAGACCACCGAGGTGAAGCCAGTGAGAGAGGGACCCCGACTAACTCCTGCTTCCCTCAAACTGTTAACTTGTGACTGCAAGGTTATGATTCATGCATTTCTCCACCAAAGGCAGAATGAAGAGAATGCACAAGTCGGTTCACAGGAGTGCCGTTTTGAGTGGGTTGAACTGGCTATGTGAGGAAGCACAGAAAGGCACAAAGAGCTTTAACAATGCTAGAAAATGGCTTTAATTCTCACAAATTGAGAGGGATATTAAAGAAATCCTCCAGAAATTCAACACGCGTTTCCTTGCTGGGTGAACCAATAAAAAAAAAAAAAAAACATTGATTCAAAACAGGCTTATAATAGAAATCAAAAGACAGTCGATTCAGCACCTGCCCATTGTGTTCTATTGTATGTGTGTTTTGAGTCATTTCATTTGTGTTGCTTTACCAAGTAAACGGAAATCTGTGGTCACTAACTGTATGCTACAGATGGCGGCAGATAGAAATTAGGCTGAAAGACTTCAGAGTATCCCTTTAACACCAGTGACATTATACTGAAGGGCGTATTCATTTTAGTCTCCTGCGTCCATATGTGCCATTAGTGGAATAAGAAGACCTGAGATGTCCATTGCAAGGTCAGACCTGTAAAAGTAAACAACAGACTTTTACATTGTATATAGCACAGTGTGTTTTATACAGTGTAATTTTCAGAGTATTTCTGATGAGTTTTGATTTGACTTATATATATATTTATTTTGTTCTTGTCCTTGTGTCTCTGTGTGTCTGTGCAGTCGCAACATAAGCCGTGATCAGTAAAGTTATCTGATGAGAAAAGTCTCACTTATGAAACATCATTAAAACTTCTGCACAATTGAAGTATACCAATAGGATACAAAGTAAAACGTAATTCAAAGAGGTTTGACGTGAAACTTGTCTAGGTGGCTGCAAACATCTGAGGATTAAGGCCTCTAAAAAGTACTTCACATAAGAAAATTGTTATGAATATACTGCCTGGAATACCGTTATATAGTTTTAATTACTTTTTAATAATCCTTTCATGGCGGAGTTTAGGTTCACTGTTGGCTTTGTATAGAGAATCAAATTCTACATTTGGTTCCTATTCCCACTACTGTACAGAGATCTGCAATGCACCACTGCACATCGAACCACTAAGAATTACTTTGTTTACACTGGCAATTGAATTATGCAGAATTTTTGGCATAAATCAGAGAAATTCTTCTTTTAAAAATGCCCGTAGTAGTGATGCATGGATTTTTTATGACCCGTACCCACTCAAACCATTATGCCCCACCCTGCCCAAAAATATTAGTTAATGAACGTCCCAAACCTGATCTGCAATGTTAAGGTAATTTATTTAAAAAAAGTACTTTGTGTCTTTTTCAGCCACACATATGGGTTAACCTGGAAACCACTAGTCCATAGATTATAAATACATTTATGATGTGGTTTGTTTCATTTTTTATTGTACGCTTCTGTGTACCTCACTGTGTGTATCCTCTCCATAGCAGGCACCCATGTGTGTTTGTCTTTGTGTGTTTGTTTTTGTTTATGTGTGCGGTGTGTGTGTGTGTGTGTGTGTGTGTGTGTGTGTGTGTGTTTGTGTGTGTGTGTGTGTGTGTGTGTGTGTGGGAGAGTGAGCTGTCATTGTCATCACAGTAGGACACTTGTATTCTCTCCAGGACAGTGTGTGTATCAAGCTGCTTGTTATGCGGCATGTGGTGTGTGTGTGTGTGTGTGTGTGTGTGTGCGAGTGTGTGTGTATGCGTGTCTGTGTGTGTGTGTGTGTTTGTTTGTGGGACAGGGTCCTCGGGTGGGAACCTGTTTAATAAAAGTCACAGATGGGGTACTCCATGGGCCTGTGGAGTCAATCCACAGAAGCAACAGCTTAGAGGTGGAGGGAGTGGTGTGTGTGTGTGTGTGTGTGTTATCATGCATGTATGTGCCTGCATGGTTTAGATGTTGCATGTTTGTGCGTGTTAACGTGTTTAACGAGCTGTGCGTTGCTATGGCATCACGGGATTGGAATGTGCGGTGCCGCCCTTCTCTGCATCCTCTGGTGTTAAACAAAAAGGAATCAAATCTGGCGACGGGATTTGAAAAAAATAATGTTTTATTTACCACAATTGATTGGCTGCTATGCAACAACCAACAGAACCCAATTACATCCTGCCTTTAGTCTGCCTTAATCACTCCACCACTTAACCAATTAAAAGAACAAATGAAGCTTCTCCTTTTATAGTGTCAATGAAAGGAAACAGACCACATTAGAGGAGGCTAAAACTTTCTAAAATAATTAAACTGGCAATTAACTTTTTTAAGAGAAATGCAGTTATCCACCATTCTCTCCCTCTCCGTCGTTCTCTCCCTCACACACACAGAGAGCCTAATGCATTGTCCTATATGCTCTTTAAAAATGGTGCATTCTTTGAAGGAGGCCATAGAAGAACCACTTTTGCTTTCCTAAAGAACCATTAGAAGGCTTTAAAAACATTCATACAATATAAAGGTTCTGATGGAAAGATAGAACCAATATAAACCAATATATTATTATGAGAAGGTTCCTTAAACCTTAAAAAGATTTGTCACACACATTTCATTTACAATGAAAGATACCATCGTTTAAAAGCTTCTTTAGTGAAGCAAAAATGGCTTGTCATGTTAAAAAAAAAACCCTTTCTGGTACCCTAACCATGTTTGAAAAAGAGATTTGAAAGTGTTTAGAACATTAAAGGTTCTCAGAACCTTCACATGACTTTTTGTTTTTGCCAGTTGAAAGATTCTTTATGGAATATAAAGTCTTGTTCTATGGCATTGGTCACCAACCCTGGTCCTAGAAGTCTGCCTTTCTCAGACATCTGGTTCCAGCCACAATCTGCAACACCTGCTCTGGATAATGAATGTCTTCAGCAGTCCCTGACTGACTGGAGCGTTAAGTAAAGTGGGGGGTGGGGTGGCAGCATGTTTGATGCAGGTTGGAGCTAAACATAACAGGAAAGTAAATCTGCAGGACTAGGGTTGGTGACCACTGTTGAATGGCATTTGTGGTACCTTTCCTTAAGGGTTCTTCCAAGGACACTTACATGATGGGGAGGATGAAAAAAAAACATTTAAAGAAGGTTATTTACACTCATATATCTCATTTACAAACATTTTTCAAAGAGCCATCAATTGAAAGGTTCTTCCAGGAACCAAAATTGGTCCTTCTACATCACCACCACTAAAAAATAAACAAATTAATTAATGAATTGGCACTTTATTTTTTAAGAGTGTTTGTTTAAATTAACACAGACGCAGCATGCTCTTCAGTGGCTTGATGAGTCTAATAGTTTGGAGTGTGAGTGTGTACTCCTCTCCATATTTGTCCATCACAAGCAAAGGCAGATAAATAAGAAGAGGTTACGCAAGTGTTATTTAATGTCAGAATGATGAGGGCATCAGTGAACTCCTGGTTTATCCGAACTGAGCCTGTCAACTTGAGCTTTCGTCACGGCCGCCTCGCTGAACAAAAGCATCCGCTGTTCGCATTACACTCATTATGCCTCATCGTTCTTAGATGTATTTCACAGTTGTTTATGATTGACCTGGGTGAACTGAATTGAGAAGTAGTATTCGGAAAGCGCTTTTGTCCAAAGACAGTAATAAAAGAAAAACTGCCAGCCTGAAAACCATAAGAATCCACAGAATGTGCCATGTATTCATAGGGTTTCATATTCAAATCAAGCTTCTTCTTCATTTAAATATAAAATATTTCTTCATGCTTTCTGGCTGAGAACAAAGAAGGGAAGCAGACACTTTCTAGTAAATGTATACATTCCTTTAACATATGCCATTAGCATAATATGTATATTCCCCGGTCATGGGGTTTGCCGAGCTGTGTATTTGCTCTTTAGCGAAGTCACTGGTGGCCCTGAGCCCACCCACATGGCAGCTTACCCACTCACATACCCACAGCCACCAATCATGAACATTTATTCTGTGTGTAGCTCAATTTAATGTGGCATCTTGGCTGGGATTTCTCCGCAGGTGGTAAAGTCCATTACATTCTGATTTAATCATTTTAGCTAAGTCCACCTTTAGGTTGGTTCAGCCCTCCACCATTATTTTTCATTCATTTCCATCTAGTTTTGAGTAAAAACTGACAAAATTGAATAATAAACATGGAAACATGGCATAGGCAAATGTGTCATGTTAGTGATGGATTATCCTCAGTATATTTTAATATCCTTAGCATATTTTAAGCTTCTTCAGTTCTGATTTCAGACACCATTTTTAAATCAGTTTCTATAGAAGAATTTAAAGAAGGGATGTTTCACAGCAAAACACCAACAGGTGACCCAGCTTCTTGCTACAATCATTTTTATAGATAATCAGTCGAAACCTTTTCTTGTCAGTTTAAGGTCTGATTGGTGAATTTTTAGATATTACAGCTGTACATGAGTAATGGTCTATATTGAATATATTGTCACCACAAGCACAATCTCCAAAATGGTTTAATTATTTAAATAAATAACTGTGGACCATTTTTGTTGATCTAGTCATTATAAAATTTAGATACCATGCGAACAGTAGTTGATATTCTTAAAACTTTGTCAAAAAGTGACACAAATGTTCATATGAAGTCTTACACCAAGAGTGACAAAATAAGTTTTACTGAGGATGCTATCTAGCCTTCACATTGGAGTTGTGAGTGTACAATGTGCTGTTTTGCCCAGTTGTATGTAAATGACACATCCTCGCACTGCATCGCCTACAAATGTGTTCTTTTGTCACATCATTTGCCAGTTTGGACAACACTGTCGTTTCCAGTATAAAATTCCTTGCTATTATTCCTTGAGGCCTTGCTGCTGAGTTGTTGCACAGTCATAAACAAAAGTTTAGGCATCACTGGTCGAACAGCCTGTTTTGATGATTTTCCAAGTGATTGTACATACAACATCCTCTACAGAGGAAGGCTTTGTTAACTCACTGGAGAAAAATGTGAAATGTAGCCTCTGCAAAAGCTATGACTGATTTTATATTTTATGTTAATACTGTGCACAAAAAAAATTTATGCTCAAAAAATCATTATTTATGTTTCATGTAAAGCATGTGTTGATGTGTTTTTGGTTTGCTCAGCTGTGTTTTGCAGTTGATTGTAGCTGAACAGGTTAGAAACAAAACTGAATTTGCCACCATAGTAATGTTAGCTTGATTCCATGGCAAAGACCTTTTTAATGCACTCTCAATTTAGATATTTTTGCAAGCCTTACATTCATGTGGCAGACACGTGTATCCAAAGCGACTTACAATATGAGGAAACGTTCAAGTTTCAGGAATGTTTCAGGACAGAGACAGCACTCAGAGGACGGCACTCAGGGCTAAAATCTATATGTAAGAGTAGTTTTTTGAGTTTATGATGCTTATGATGTTCAAATGGATGTTCTGTAAAGTTTGTCTAGCTTATCAACAGTTGTCGCAAGAGCGCACGTTAGTGGACAGAGCATGTGGGTGTGGTGTATAAATGGCTTCAATGACATTCAATAACATTAGACCAAAGTGGGTCCCTGTCTTCGCCATCTGTTGATCATTTCTGGGGCATGTCATAGATGCAAGCAGGTTTAGCTCTCCAGGGTAAAGTGCATGCAGAGTTGTGGTCTGGTTCTCTGCTTTGCTGAACCATAGGTGACAAAAAGATTGATTCTGTTTTCACTTCAACTGAATTTTATTTAGAGTTTTAAAAATAACTTTTTCAACCACTGTGTTTGCTTTCTCAACATTTCATTTCATTTTACAGCATTCATCTTAAGCATGTAAGAGACAGTTTTTTTATTCCCAGCTCTTTTTGCTCTGGTCAGCCACTTCTGCCATTCCCACAGCTGCCCATGGAGGACTGGCCCCTGTCTCGGAAGACAGCAAGGAGAGATTAAATGAAAAATACTCCACTGCCATGCACATGGCAGGGTGATGGTACTGGGTGGTCAATAGTTTGAAAATTGTCAGTGAAGCTTCAAATGTGTCAAAAAGATGTGAATCAGAAAGATGAGGTGACCTACAGGTGGTGTTGTACCGTGAGGGAAAATATTGTGTGTTTGCTCTTATGAGTCCTCTTGTTCTGTACACTTGTTTTACCTGATCCAAGACAACTAGAGACAGTGGGGGCAAGAAGGGGCAATTAAACATAACTAGAGTATTTAGTTAAAAACACACATTTTACTTAGAAGATGCATATGCTAAACATACCGTGTGCAATTAGATTCAGATTGCACTCTAACCTGCAGATATTCACTAACAAATGTTTACATCTGGATAACAATAACAACAACAACAATGATAATAATAATAATAATAATAACAACAACAACAATAATTATAATAATAACAATAAGAATCATCATCATGCGGTGTGCATAGACAATGAACAATAACCACAAATCTAACTATAGTGCTTATCTGAACAGTATGGAAACATGAACATTTAATAGAAACTGTTCTAAAACAGCAGATAAAAATTATTTTCACATGACAAAAGTGTTAACATGCCATCTATAAGAGGGTATATTTAAAATTGTTAGCATAGATAATTGGTAAAACATTTTCACATATGCATAAATAAACCTTTGACTGGTGGTATATTTCTCACATAATTGGAAAGAACTCCCCAAAGGCCAGAAAAACTGTCTCCGTCAGCAAATTGTTTCCAGCCACAGAAGGTTTGTTTGGACAACTGGAGAAGGCTTTACCTTGGGAATAGTATGTAACAGGCTTATAAGGATTTTTATTCTTCAGATATTTATCACCATCAAAGATCTAGGCTACACTTCTCTTAAAATTCTACTAATGTCCTTGGGTTCCATGGCTAGGATGCATTGATTTATAAGACCTTTCACTTCTTTAATCAATAAGATTAAAAATGGTCAGATGGGTAGGGGTAATGGCCTAAGCTTCTCAAGATTTTAGCTGAAATGCTTCCTGGACCTCTGTACTCCTAGCTTCTTCTTCTCTTACAAAGAATCCATGAGCTCATACCAAAACAAAAAAATATCGACACTAACAGGACAGGATGCTGGAATTAATGCATGAAGACAATAAACATGCACGTTATACAGCAGAAGAATGGCTGTTAATCAGAGGTCCCCGTCTCCAGGATAGTTTGGTGATTTTCCTGCCCAAACACACTTGGTTCAACTCACCTGTTAATTGCCAGGATTGGTGAGCGTGTTTTGGGAGAAGAACTACCAAGCCATGCCAGCTCTCCAGCTCTTAATGAATAGGGTGGTAGAGACTGGCACCTTGTTTGAAGGCCACTTACTCAGGAACTTTATACTCATGCAAACATTTCTGAACAGTTTAAGCCAGTTTTCACAACCTGTCATAAGATGGTTTATGAAGTAAATTCCATTGAAAGGCCCTTGTTCTAGAGTGACAGACATTTTTTCCATTCACAACGCTTTGTTCTCAGGTAATGAAACTTAAGACGAAAGAGGCCTAATTAACAACACCATATACCAGTTCTGTGGCATGAAGTCCTGTGGCATGAAGTCCTGAAGCAAAAATGTTAATTCACAGTTTCTTATATATTTTCCTTTCCATTTTTCTTAGCACTGAGAGTATATGGCATTCTTAACTAGGCTTGTGCCTCATAAGGTCTTCATAAAAGTAACTCCACTACCAGACAACCGCTTCTTCCCTGAAGCCATTAGATTCCTGAACTCAGAGCCTGCACATAACATCAGGGGTCTGAACAGGGTCTGACCTCATACAGAGACTTCTGTAAAAAATGCACATGACATTTTTAACAATCCTAAACTGCACCAACACTTTCCAAAAAACTGCATTAAAACTTGCTGCTAAAAATTTGTATAAACCTCAGAATACACATTTAATTGCACTGCCTGCCTGTTTTTGTCCTTTGCAATTTTGAACCTCAATGCGGCAGTATATTGTTACGACAGTTTTTGACTCTGCCCTTTGTCTGTCTTTTTTTATACTATTTGCTTTGTATACTATTTGTTTCAAAGAACGCTATTTCAACCCTCCGTGTACTTGTGTATGTGGCTGGGCTGACAATAAACACTCTTGAACCTTGAATAAATGGTACACAATTTAGTGTAATTTACCTAATAAACCTGACATCTTGTGAATACCGACATAAGATGTACATAAATACTCAGTTATTGTGTTTACAATGCATTATTTGAAGCTAACGCATGTGTAATAAAGCTGTAGGTATTAGATCTCTAGAACATATATTAGCTGTAATACATGTGCCAAAGATATGATGCAGAATTGGAAGTGTGTGCATGTGTGTGTTTTAACCTGAGAATTTTATTTTGGGGCAAAAAATGAGCACATTGTTTACTGAAAAGTATTCAAATTAATTCAAACTTTCCAAAATCAATGCTGCAATATTCATTCAGATCCATGCTTTACAGCCCTCGTGTGTAAAGAAACACAGCAGCCAAAATGCTAGCTGTTCACATGGCAGCTGTTGATGCTTCTGTTATGCTCCTCTTCTTCATTTTCTTCTCTGTAATGACTGCCAGATGTTTGCTCCCCGACTTAGTAGTGCAAGTAATGCAAAACAGTCAAAAGAATATTTTTATAATAGTAAATAATAAAGGTTTTCACAAGTCGAATGGTGTGTAGGTGCAGCAGGGGAAACCTGTGTGGGCGCATTACAGCAGTGCAGTAGGTGAGCTGAGGCGGTAGGGAGTAGTGAGACAGCTGACTGCTGGTACATTTATGCTTATTAACTCTTTTATGTCCTTCTACAACATCAATTTTATGGGTTTTCCCCAAAGTTTCCCAAAAGCACATCGGAAAACGGTACACTGAGTATCACTTCGAAAATCCACAGGCACTTAACATGATCTTCCCACCACACGGTTTTTGAAAAACGGTGTCTGGGTCAGATGCCCTGTGTGCTTTTTTACCAAGGTGAACTATGAGTAATGCAAAGTCATTTTGGAGTCTGTAAATTTTAGAGGAGTCCGTAAACAAGACAGTAAACATTAATATTTATTGGAAAATGGACTGAAAACAGAAATTGGTTTAAAAAAAAACAAAAATAAAACCCAGCATCATTAATTCTTTGCTGATAAAAAAACAAAACAACACAAAAAAGAAACAAGAATCTCCAAACCATAACCTTACATAAGAAGATGAAAACATTAATGTAAAAGCATTTTATTATAAACATTGCTACTGGTCCATTCATCAAGGTTTTACCCAGTATAAAGGACAGCTGCTGTGTTCAAATGATATAGAAAGATATCTGGTATTCTTTTGGGTTCCTGGTTTCCTTACTGAAACACTTCCTCACAATAATGACACAATAAATTCAGTCCCTCACTGCTAATAAATACACAACTTAAATTAGTTAATAAATAATTTATAGACTAAATAAGATTAATGATTAAATAATTTAAACACGGAAAAAACATTGTATTTATTCATACAATTGTTTTTAATACAATTTATTTCGTTTAATATCAAGTTGCCATTTCAGAGACACTAAAGAAATTAGAACTTAGCCGTTTCAGAGACAGTGATAAAAACTACACTTTCTTTGATGAGCAGTTGACCTATTTCAGAATCCAGAGCATATTCAGTCCTGCCTGAGGTACAAAACTGGACTGAGATTCTGGGACCAAGTCCATTCTATTATAGACTGGAAATCACCTTTTAAACAGTGGCCTTCCACCCCACCAAAAACAGTCTGTCTCTGCTGAATGTGTGTGTTCACTGATGGACACTCACCTGCATGCCTCATACACCCCTAATGCCTTTAAAATATTCCAACTTCAGGAAAGGTAAACACTCTGGACTTTGGCATGGCTGCCTTTGGCTTCTACATTTTTTTGTGCTGCTCAGATGACTAGATGTCTGTTGTGAACTTGTTTGGGTGAATTCGCCAGTGGGCTTCTTTTACTGAAGTGTAGTGCAGCTTTCAGTTTATTCTGAGGGTCGATTCTTCTCTGATCTCATCTTCCTCTTTTCTGCCTACTGGCATCAACCAATGAGAATATGAAACCCTGTTTCAGGCCAAAAGAAAAAAGAAATTGCCCGCTGAAGCAGCTTTCAAACGCCTACATTCTGTACATTTTTTGTTCCACACAGTAATCAGGGGCACGTAATAGAGAGAAAAGGCACATTTACATGTGTCTTGCAAACTTAAATAAGCTGTTCTGTTTTGTAAAATACCACAGTATTTCTTTAAACGTAGGTTCACAGTGCAAAGAAAGCCACGCATGTCCTTTTTCAATTTTTGATTTTTTCATCTTGAAAACAACAGCCGCTCTTTACATTGTGTGAAACTTTCATGATAAATGAACCAAAAGAAAACTTCCAAAATGGAATAAAATGTTTTTTATGTTAATTTGCGCAAAAATTCAATATTCACACACACATACACATTCACAGATCGGCCATAACATTAAAACCACTTGCCTAATATTGTGCAGGCCTGCCTCAATCAAAACAGCTCTGACCTGTCAAGAAATAGACTCTGCAAGACCTTTGAAGGTGTGCTGTTGTAAGTCCTGGAGATATGAGGTGGGACCTCTATGGATCAGAGTTTGTCTAGCACGTCCCAAAGATGCTTGATTGGACTGAGATTTGGGGAATTTGGAGGCCAATTCAACCCCTTGGATCTATATGACTATATACAAATTGAAGGAGAATTAGTGTATTCATACTGCAGTTTCGAGCCTACCCTCTTAAAAGCAAAGATGCCAAAGAAGGTTCTTTGCATGGTGTTGTAGGAGAACCACTTTGACACCCTAATGAATGGATGCATAAATGTGCTAGGAAGAACCCTTAAATTGTCATAGACCTCCAATTTGTAAACATTTAATAGATTCTTCACAATCAAATCTCTTTCTCACAAGGAACCAGCAGTGGTTCTTCTGTGGCCTCGCTTAAAGAACCTTGTGTGAACCTGAATCCTAGTGAGAGTTTGTTTAATGTTCCTCAGACTGATTTTAAATCACTAAAGTCCATCATCACGCTCACGTGCTCTCGGTCTCGGTGTGCACTCTCGCGTCCTCTAAATAACACTCATACTGTTTGCATTATGAATAATAAATGCCGAGGCTTGCTTACTCGTAATAACTGTGACATTTAAAAATCAAAATGAGTGCTCTCCGCTTTTGCCGAAGAGCTGAATTTTCCCCTCAACAAAAGCCTTGACTCAGAGCCAACGAAATGACTAAGATCAGCAGTTTGGTTATCGTCAGGCTCTCTGCAGTTTTATATTCGCCTTTCATCCACTCAACTCTCTCACAATCCACTCTGTCAACCTGAGAAAGAGCTGGCTGATTCAGAAAGCCTGAAAGTGAAAGCCCCCCCCCCCCTGTTCAATAAAATGTGCATATTCTCTCTATTTCACCCCTCTCTCTCACTCTCTGTCTCCCTCCCTTCCTCCCGCCTTTTCTCTCTGTTCTGTTTTCCCCTCCATCTACCTTTTTGTCTCTAATTTCTTCAAATATTCGCTCTCTTATTCAGGCTGCTGCAGAGAATCATCTTCTAACCAGTAAGTCCATTTCTCCTAGTTGTGTAACAGAGAGAGGAAGAGAGACAGAGAGAGAGAGAGAGAGAGAGAGAGAGATGAGGAGAGAAGAGGGGATTAAGGCTTGCCTTTGGCCGACTGAGACTTTCATATTGCAGAAGTAAGGACTGATGTATCTCTCTTTTCTTTTCACAAGCCCACTGTAATTGATTAATGCCTGCGCTCTGTTGGGAACATGCAGGGGTCTGACAAGGTGCTTTAACACACACACAGCCTTCTCATGTTTAGACTAGAGAAGACAGGACTGAGAAGAAAGAAGCGTGAGAAAGAAACACAGCTAGAGGTGGACAAAAGGCATCTTATAATGCAGCCTTGTCAGTGTGTGTGTGTCATAACCATTATACTCTAGAATTATTAGAGAGATCAATGGACTTCTAAACCTTTCTGCCATTTGATAGAAAGTAAGTGATATCGGTGCTTTATAATTATTAATACCATCTTTTATAGAAAAATAAAAAATGTTTTTTCCGTTATTTGGCAGCTATATGTGTCTTCTTTTCCAAAGCTCTTTCAATCCATCACTATTATACGGAATTATTATTCCATAGTATATGGAAATGATGAAGTATTGCCTTAAGTATTCATCTGTGCTCATTTGTTCTTTTTTACTTAAACTCAGTTTTAATGGATTTTTTCAGGGTGCAGTTTTCATCATCGTAAAATAGCTCTACTGAACAGTATGGGCAACATGGCATTAAAGTGTCCCAAACAGAGTTACCATCCTACAAATAGGTTTTTACAAATAGGTTTTTAAAAGTGTAATTATAGAGTTATGGTTTACTGTACTTTAGCTGCACAGGAACAGTGATTTATAGCTATTTAACAGTTGTTAAAAAACAACTAAATAAACAATGATAGCACTGCACCTGTCATTGGTATTAAACACACACTCACACACACACACATACACACTCACACACATAAAATAATTTCCATCTTGTTTTTTGGGTTATTATTGTAGTATCCCTAGACCAACAGATTAGTGTCTAAAGTTGTGTTTTTATTCTGCTAATACCTTAGTTAGAACATGATATGCATGGCATGTTGTTGCTGTTGGGAAAAAAACCTTTTGTTCATTAACTGAAAATAGCAGCTTCTCTTTACACAGTGTCAAAAGTTCATGATGAATAGACCAAGACAAACAGCTCAAATGACTCAAAAATCTCAGTTAGTTAACTTACTTTGGAAACTATGAAGGTTTTTTCCCTTCATAGATTTCTATGTGAGGTTTTGATCTGACAGTGACAATATACAAGTGCAAGTGTGTCGTATAACAACATGTCATTATAGCATCATTAGGGTAAATTCCACCGACGTTTCAAAATGTCTATGTAATTAAAGTGTTGTGATGTAAACAAAGTCATTCAGAGTGGATTTTGATGTGAAATGGTTCACTGAAGAGAAACTACGGTGGTGAACGGAATCTGGGAGTATGATGTTTACAACACGAATAGAACCATCCGAAAATGTTTTATTTCCGTCCAATATTTACTACAAATGACATTTTCTGAATAATTTCTATTTATTAAGATAAGAAAGAATATATAAAATAACTTTTGCACAAGACACAGTTTAAATACTATTATGTTGTTTATGTCTGCCTTGTGATTGGATTTAATTTTTGTCATTTTTTTCTCCCCAAATTTCTGTACATCTCAATCAGTGTATTTTGTTGCTGTTGTAAACTGTAGTTTCCGTGTATCTGTATTGGATTCCTGGGTTAAAACGATCATGTATAGACATTTATTGCATTTGAACAATCAGATAATTATGGAGTTTTGTATTTTGCATCATTTAATTTGTTTATCTGTTAATCAAAGAACCATTTCTGTGGAATGTTTTTTAGATGTGTGGTGTTTTTAATAGGATGTTTGATGGGACTAGTGTTGAATTTTGTGACAGTGTGCTACAAAAAGACGCCTGTAAAACAGGTAATTTGTATTTGGCATTACTGACATTATGTAACTGTGGTAATCCATAAGTATCGTGTGCCTGACAAACCATTCATAATCCAAGTGTCATTAAGTGCATTAATATAAATACTGAGGCCATTAACATGGTCATCATTCATTGGAATGACCAACCACTGACCATTTTTCGTTACACTGTAAACATGCACCTTGCAGCACTACGAGCTACAGCAGAAACATGTGGTTCACAATAAGGATGGGCTATAAATATTGTGCATTGGTATTCTAGTTGTCATTGGTGGCTTGAAGCTAAAATAACCTTGCTGGTATACGCTGATGTCTGAATAGCCTGAGAATCAATGCTCTCCCACCATATGCACAATGTGCATCACAGCATAAGAGCACGTGACTAACCCTTTCTCTATTAGTCTACAACCTTTTACTCGCACAGCACTGCAGTGTCTGGGCCCCCTCTTTTTTATATTAATCTTTTCAAGCCAAACCCTGGCACTGGTTAGCAGTGCTGAGCCGTCCAGAATGCACTGTGGCTTGGTGGGATGCTAATACAATGACAGTAGTGTTGTTTCATGCAATCTGCTGTGAAATATTTAAGCATAATAAATTGCTTTTGTCACTTTTTTTTTTTGGAAGCACGGGCAAACTAAAATCCTTTGAGAGAGGGGGGAAATGGAGATGTATTCATAGAAAACCATAAATCTCATCATGATTATTTGGCCTTTCTGTGTTTGTGACAGCATCAGGGAAATATTTATACATCACCGCACTTCTCCCGGGATTTTCTATTGTGCATCAAAATCCACAGTGAGGAGCAACAACAAGCTTGACCTTTACCAAACATGGAGTATTAAACAGTAAAGGTCACGAGTAGAGGAGAGCGCTGAAGAAAAGGACCCTCCATCCTGAGCAAAAGTAATCCTTTAGCTTGCAACAGTTGTGCAATTTCGAGGCTATTTCCAAGCAACAGAAGGATCCAGAGGTGAACATGTGCAGTTTAATAGGCAATCCACATTTTTACTAAACACTCCTAAAAATAAAGGTGCCACAAAAGGGTTCTTTCTGAGTGGTGCCCTAGAGAACCTTTCAAAGAGCCCAGCTCAAGGAAGCCCAAATTTTCCACATTTGCTTAAATATGTTTTAAATATATTTTTAAATATATGCAACAATTGTAATTTGCTAAATTCATTTTAAATTCCACTTATACAACCTATACCAGTTTAGCCCCACCCATTCTTCATGCTGAGTGGATGAGATTTTTGGACGAGATGTGACACAAGACATCCAATCTGAACAGAGCTCATTTGCATATATCAGTCTAAAAGCACAGTAATTGCAACAAATTGACCTCTTTAATTTTTAAGAGGCTTTTTTGCATGACAAAAGCCCAAAAATGTTATAAGTGGAAAAAATAAAATGTATGATAAGGGCCCTCAAAGGACCAGCACAAAATTTAAAGGTTCTAGGAAAATCCTTTCCTAGGTTCTGCATGTGTTGGCACTGTTCAAAGAACTCCTTCTGTGGAATCTTTTTAGGAGTGAATCGTAGTGATTTTAATGGGATATTTGTTGGGTCAATGTACAAGTGCTGCATTCCATGACAGTGTGCTATGAAAAGACGCCTGAAAGGTAATTCAGGCAAGCCTGTCTGCTTTCAGTCATATTGCTTTGTTCCCAAAAGAACATTTACATTAACAAGTATCTGGTATCGGCATGATGTTAAAATAGTGACACATCAAATGATGAGGTTTCCTTTCAGTCAACATCTCTACATTTGTTCTGCGAACCTACTTGGAGAGCCATAGAAAATGGCAATTGTGATATTTGTAATTGTGTTATGGGCAGAATGGATGGGACTCTCAGGAATTCAATCAAATTGACCATAGATATCTCAGATTGGATTGCTGCTAAATTAGATTTCCAGCTCTGATCTTATTCATCCGTGAAAATGTCTAAAAAAAAATCCTTCCCGATACAACAAAGCATCAGTTCTACGCTGAATACATATTAAAATTTCAGAGGGATAAAAAAGCCACTAGCAGACGGCCTACATGCATGCATAAAAAACACAAAACTCTTATGTCTTATATAAAATGTCTTTGTCAAGCTATTGTGTGATTTTTTTTTTTTACCTTTGTGGTGTTGTAAAATTTCTGCTACCATTTCTACTAATGTCATTCCCTCCATAGTGCCTTTCATGGCAGATTACAGAGTTTCAGAAATAAAATGTATTACACTGACAAACAAACCTTGACTTAACACACAGCTCTCCCTCCCAGCTACTACCAAACCTCACACGCAAACTCTCTCTCTCTCTCTCTCTCTCTCTCTCTCTCTCTCTCTCTCTCTCTCTCTCTCTCTGTCTCTGCCTCTCTCTCTCTCTTTCTCCTGTATCGACAGTACCAGCTTAGCAAATGAAGACACAGATCTGTGGTCACTCTCATGTCCTTGTGTCCCCAGAGGGAAGCTAAAGCATTTGTATGGACACAAAGAGGCGGGAGCAGAGCACTTATCGGATAGTAGAGGCAGCGAGGCCTAACACTGGACACCTCACTAAAACTAATAAGCTAAATGTAGAGCTCAGCGGAGCATCAGCAGGGTTTGTGGACACTCAGAATGATTGGACTGATCATTACACTCCCTTACACACACGCACATGCTGTCTCATCTCACCTTGAGTATATACACCTTGAATAGTATGTCTTATATTTACATTCATAAGAAGTTATTCATATCCTGTTGTGTTCAGCTGCATGTGATCAAATTTAATGAAGGTATTAGGTGGGCTTGAGAGGTTTGAAAACTGTTATTTTAACACACATACATCAGTCAATGTGTTCATTTGTTATTTGCATTTCTTTTCATGTGTTTATTCAGTTTTTGTAAAGAAAGAATTTCTTATTGCTTTATAAATAACTTCACATATTTTCTCAGATGCCAAGACTTTTGCACTATACTGTGTATTGTGCAGTAATACATTACTGTCACTTCAAATCTGTATCTCCATTTTTGTTGTTTTTTCATTTTTTTATAATCTGAAAACCCCAGCTGACCAACAGAAATGCTCTGAAATGGCTTTGAACAGAAGGTCAAGACATGGACGATAAGAATGTTGTTCCTTTCTGCTGTAAAGGTTCTTTTTTGGAGACTCAAGATTTTGTGATTTTCTGACACTGATAATATAATGAATAGCATTATAAGAAATTGTCTTCACTATATGTTAATACAACAAGATTTTACTGCAAGGACATTTGGGCCATTTCTATGGGTCCATTTGTCATGATATTTTGACACAGTGTAAAATGAGAAAAACAGAGCTTACAGTGTTTGTAAAACCTTGTTGCCAACTTGACCACACTCCTAAAAACATCACACTATCAACAAAAAATGCAAAGGATCAAGGATATTTGTCCTTTTCCACCAGCCAAGCAGAGCAGATATCTCCCATCTCTAACACAACAGAACAGAAGAGACTTCTTTCAGCACCTCTTCCAGTTTGAAGGAATGCCATTTTGGGTTATGTAACATGCTGGCGGTGTTCCAGCAGTTCATCCAGTAGAAAATATAGAATGACAGGTTTATCTTGACAATATCACAGTGTTCTCTGTGGAACAAGGCCAATGTTTGGGAAATCTCAGCCCTAAAAGTCAGCTTCGCTCAGCCCTCCTCACACCAGCCTCTAGTGGAACATAAAGAAATAGGTATCCAGGCCCACCACTCCCATTAAACAAACCCCAGCCTGGTGCAAATCAGCAGTAAAATGATACCTAGTCTGAGCTTCGCTAAACACAAGAGCTGCTTTTGAACTGTGATTCATTGTTTCTCTGCAATACAGGGCTGTATTTTCTTGCCTGGTAACCAAATGGTTTTAAAGCGGTGCTGTTTGGTGATTCTGGTAAATGAAAAAAATAAACCACACTTACACCATAATAGCACGATCCCACCATTTCTTGTCAAGGCCATTAGGCCGGGGTGAGCCCGCGCGCAAGGGTGCACATTTTAGATCAACAGAGGGAGCGCTCTGACAGACTTTTGCCATCTAGTAAAGTTATATAAGCTACTTTCAGCTCATGACACACTTAAATAAGCAAAGGTTATGCAAGCCCTTTAACTGCACTTTGCCATTGAATAGGCCTGAGCAAATGAAGTAGGTGTACAGGAATTTACAAGAGCGGCAGAAAAAAAAAAGAAGAAAAAACAGCACAGCAGATTCCTGCTTTTGTTCGGAGGGCCGCGCATTAAGACATGTTTTCGCATCTGAAATAAGGTACAGCTGGCTGGCATTTCCTCCCTCACGGTTGAGTCACAGGAAGTAAGAGGAGGGAAAAAAGTGAGAAAAATAAAGTCTCAAACACACACGGTGTGCGGCGCATAACAGAACAAAAAAATGGAAAACATGTTGATACGCACACCCTTCAGCCTTCTTATGCATGTCCTTTTTCATACAGAGGGAGAGAGAGAGAGAGAGAGAGAGAGAGAGAGAGAGTGAAAGAGAGAGAGAGAGAGAGAGAGAGTGAAAGAGAGAGTGAAAGAGAGAGAGAGAGAGAGAGAGAAAGAGAGAGGGAGAGAGAGAGAGAGAGCGAGAGAGAGAGAGAGAGAGAGAGGAAGTGTTGTTTTTCACCATTATGTGGTGGAGGGCCGCTGCTTATGGATTCAGAGAGGATGGTGTTCAGAAAGTGTTAGAGGCTTTCATTGACACATTAATATTTTAAAAGTAACATGGCTTTTTTATCAGAAGTACATTTTTCCCATTTCTTTCGCTGCTCTTGATGTAAGCTGTGTGTCAGCGCATGTTACAGGATTTTCCTTTTATCTCGCATGATTATATTACCACATTGGCTCTCTTGTACTTTTTATTCTCTCTCTCTCTCTCTCTCTCTCTTTCTCTCTCTGTCCTCAAATGCGCTCTTTCTTTATCTCCTTCTCTCTCTCCCTCACTCACTCCTTCTCATCCCCTCTTTTGCCCTTCTTTTCATTCTTTTTTAAAGACATAGGCTTTTTTAAAGACATAGGCTTTTTTAAAGACATAGGCATTACTATGACAGCTCACTTATAGTTAGGAAAAAACACACACTCTTTAAAACAGACAAGGTGCCACAGAAGGTCCTTAGCACACTTTATATAATGTAAAGGTTCTATACCAGTTTAACCTTCAGTTTTCTTTAGAAGCTCTACAGTATGTACAACAGGGGTGCTCACTCTTTGTCCTGGATTTCTTGCACCCAAGAGATTTCAGATCCATCACACCCGCCTCTAATATTCAGATGCACCTGAAACCTTCATTACTTTTTTCAGGTGTGTTAGATTAGGGCCAGAACTGAACTCTGTAGAGTGGTAGATCTCCAGGACCAAGATTGGGCATCACTCATGCAGATGTTCACACTCATATCTCATTTAAAACAAGACTAGACTAGCCTAGTTTTACTGGCTGCCTTTGACTGTATGCTATTTGTATCACACAAAGTGAAAGGATATATTTAAAACAAACCCTTTCATTATGTGTAAGGCAGTAAACAATTTCACACTTTTCATATTTTAGTCCATCTGCCCACAGAGTCTGGTGGATAGCCACTTTTTTACTGCCAACATTTGTCAGTAAATGAAAGTTCTGTCACTTACTCAAACTACTACTACTACTAACAAGACTAACACTACTACTACTATTACTACTAATACTAACAATACTAACACTACTACTGCCAAAACTACAAACACTAACACCACTACTACAGCTAACATGACCAATACTAACACTACTGCTACTATACTGTCACTACTACACTTTAACTAACACTATCAACACTAACACTTCTACTGCTAATAAGACTACCATTATTACCACTAGCACTACCAACACTATTACTATTACTAATAATACTAACACTACTACTACTAACTAATAACACTATTACTTCTAACACCACCAACACCAACACTAACACTACTACTACTACTAATAATAATAATAATACTACCATTAGGACAACTAACACTATCAACACTAACACTACTACTGCTATTACTAACAATACTAACACTACTACTACTGTTACTAATAGTACTAACACTATTACTACTAACACTACAACACTAACACTACCACAATTCACACTAGCCATACTAGCACTACTACTACTGCTACTAACAGTACTAACACCAATACTACTAACAGTACTACTATTAACAGTACTAACACTACTTCTGCTGACATTAAAACACTAACAGTACTAATACTAACAGTACTAATGCTACTACTACCAACATTAAAACACTAACATTACTTCTACCAACAGTACTAACAATACTACTATTAACATTAAAAAAATAACACTACTACTTCTACTGCTAACGATGCTACCACCACTACAGTACAACACCACCAACACTAACACTACTACTACTAACACTACAACACTAACAGTACTACTACAACTAACACTACCGGCACTAACACTGCTACAACTAACACTACCAACACTAGTACTTCTACTGCTACTAACAATACTACCACTACTACTACTAACACTACAACAATAAAACTACTACTACAACTAACACTACCAACATTAACACTGCTACAACTAACACTACCAACACTAACACTGCTACTGCTACTAACATTACTACCACTACTACTACTACTACTGACACTACAACAATAACACCACTACTACTATCTCTAACAATACTAACACTACTACTACTACTACTACTGCTACATTATTACTACAAACAATACCAACACTAACACTTCTACTCATATTAAAGCTACTAACACTTTCACTAACACTACTTCCACCATTAACAGTACTAACACTACTACTACTAACACTAAAACACTAACACTACTACTACTACTACTGACACTACCAGTACTACTACTACCACTAATACCGCAGTAAAACTATTACATACACTCTTACATCTATTAGTAACGCTACTAACACTACTACCACAATTAATACTAACACTACCACTGATTCTACCACTATTCTTACTAATTCTACCACTACTACTACTACTAACACTATTAACACTACTACTACTAACACTGCTACCGCAATCAACATGTCCACTACTACTTTATTGCTAATATTACTAACACGTCTACTACTAACACTAATACCAATACTACTACTGCTATTGACACTTCTACTACCACCACTACTATTTCTACTACCACTACTGCTACTACCACTACTACTACCACCACTGCTACTGCTACTATTGCTGCTACCATCACTGCTGCTACTACTACTCCTACGACTACTACTACTACTACTACTTCTACTATTTCTATTACTTTCACCATTTATTATGCTACTGCTACTATTACTGTCACCACCACAACCACTACAACTTACTACTACTTGTACTACTACTACTTGTACTACTGCTTCTGTCACCAATAATAATACAGTTACTGCTATCACTACCACTACTAGTACTACTACTACTGTTACTTCCAGTACTACTACTGCTACTACTACTATTGCTGCTACTACTAATAGCTAAATCTACTACCATTTATAATGAAAAACAAAGTGGTAATAATAAAATCTGATAACATGTGAAACAAAATTTATTGAATAAGCATCAGTATGGCTTAAGAGCAAACAGGTCAACCTCAGTGGTAGATATCTATTGCAATGTACAACCATCAATATACTTTATGGGTGCTTGTAGACTTAAAAGGGTTTATTTAATTTGATTCTATCTGTCATGGCTTATTAATGACATGGTATTAGATGGATGGCACACTTCACAAAGAAGCTACCTAGATATCAATACGTACAAATAAATAATTTTAAATCTGATTTGTTAAAGGTTACTTGTGGGGTTGCACAAAGGTCACTGCTGGACTTTATATTAAACTGTTATACTGTACATACATGATATTTGTAAAGTGTCCAAATTGTTAATCATTGTATTTGCAGATATGAGAAACATTTGGAACAGTTACTGAAAACAGTGGAAAGGGAATTTACAATCTTGTTAAGAAGTTTATTTAAGAAGTCTTATTAAAAAGTTATAATTTAGTGTAATTTACTCTGCAAATTAAAAATTATGTTTAAGAATATAGTGGTAAACAAATATAAACCTGAAGTGTTATCATTATTGTATAGACTTGGAACTTTTGGTTTTGCTTCTGTTTTGTTTTCATTTTGTTTTTTGGGGTTTTTTTAATTGCTTAAACCTAGTTGAGAGAGATTGGAATTGGAATATCATATATAAAAAAAACAGCAGAAATGAGCTTAAGCTCCAGCCTACAACTTTTCTGTCTTTGTGTGTGTGTGTGTGTGTGTGTGTCTGTGTATGTGTTTCTTTTAATGCTTAATAACTGTTTGTTCATTTCTATGTGACATTCCTTTTGGACGATTGTTAATAAGGACTGAAATAAAACGACTACTTTTACTACTGACAAAAGAATGACATGAAGGATAAAATCTGTGTTCTCTGTGGATTCCTTTCATTATGTCATGTAAAAAAATCCATGAAGACTGACATAGCTAGCTCTCTATGTCTAAATTAGCTGACTCTAGGGATGCTATTAGTATAATAAGAAATGTAAGAAAATTTCTACTCATATATACACTCTTACAAATATCTATGGCTTGCTGCACATATGCAGAATAACGTATATGTCAAGCATATTTACCATTTTCTCTGGAGAGTTTAAAAGTGTGTCAAAACCCACTCAATTTCTACCTGCTAGCATGTAAACTAATAGTTTTAATAGCTATTTTAAGACTAATAGCTGTACAGTTAGCATTATAGTTTCTGAGCTAGCTAATGTTATACTGGAAAATTATTTACAAAGTGATCGTTTTAAATACATCACAATATTATCAAATTTACATTCAGGACCAATGCTAGCATTTCACCTAACTTTCTCCTGACTTTCTCCTGAACAGTACAAAATGACTCAGAGTGGTGAAAACAAAACACTTCTTATACTGCAAAGTGAGAATTTCTGAGCATTTCTAACTGAACTGAATTTCTAACTTAGACACAGCTCAAGCTCAGTTGAATTTACAGCACTCTCACCTTTCATTTGAGGTATGTTGCTGTATGTAGCAGCACCTACTATTTGTATTGTAGACCCTTGTATGTGCACATTTCAGCAATGATTATCAGTCAGGCAGGCTGTAAGACAGCCACTCATGAAAAAAAAATGACTTTGAGTGATTACTCTGTCTGATCACAAAGCTGTATACAAATGCACTGATATCTCAGAATCTGTGGGAATGAACAGGACACCAAAAAAACGAATAAAGAGATAAAGTGAGCATATGTCATTCACGAACATTGCTAAGAACTGAAGCAAAGGCCATGGGCTGAATCTCTGACATTCTATCAGTAATTAATTTAAAATACACTCATTTGAGCAGTTAATGATTGAAAAGGGTAAGCAAACCTCTCTCTCTGCTCATGCATGCACCGATCTGTGCTAAGCCTGAGTCTTCTGAAAGAGCTACTATTAAATATTTATCACAAATAGCTATATTTATTATAAATATTCATAAGGGCTGTTATTTTTCAGAGCACAGAACATAACATTCTGTAATTATGCTACAGTCAAGATGAAGACGGGTATTAAATCTTTAGCATGATTTTTCTTTTTCTTTTAGTGCTGATGAAACATGCACATGCAAAATTCTGGAGAGACGCTGTGCTCTTGGTGTGAGATAGGCACAGTAACGGGCCGTACCTGGCAGTATGAAGGGCTTCTGTGAAAGGAAAACTCTACAGGAGGTGAAGAATCTGTGCATTAACTGCCCTTTGAAATTACAGCTTCTTGCAGGGTTGTTAAAAGGGTTATGGTGTTCTCAGGGCAACCATTTAAACATGAAAATCTGTTTTATCCTAAATGACAATGAATTTTCTTTACAAGCTAAAGAGCCAGATCAGCAGAACAGTCATGATTCTTTTTAAGTAGCAAGATCTTTTTACTGTTTGGGGTAAAAAGTGCCCCATAACACTATTCACAATATTGCAATGTTTAAAGGCTTGATATTCAATTGTAAATCATTGTTAGTAGAAATATATATTACTTATTTGACAACAGCTATGAAACAGTTATGGAAGTTACACAGTTCTATAGTTTTATATAATGTAGAATGTATGAGAAATTCTAGACTCTGTTTGAAACTTAAAATGTTTTTTACTGCTGTTGAGCAATTTACTTAATGTCATCTTCAAAGAAGAAAAGCCTTAATTATAGGCATTATATTGCTAACTTCTATAGATCAAATCAGACTTAAGACAGTTTGCATTGTGCTCCATGTAGTTCCTGAAATGTAAACAGTAACAAATAAATAAGTAAGGTCAGATACTTTCTGACCCTCTCTCCTAATTAAAACTTTAACTGAGACTTTCTCATAAGACAATATGGCATTTTGTTAAACAATGCTTCACTTTATCTACTGCCAAGATAATTGCAATGTTTCCTCTTATAGCTGCATGGTGTGTTTAGTGCCATCATTAGTGTTTGTGTTCCATAGATGTACAACTGCACCTCGCTGTCTTCAGGCCTGAGGAAAGTAGACATTTTCTACATTTTAAACAGGAGAAAATGAAATAGGTTGTGAGGGGGGAAAGTAAGCAGCGGTGGGTTAAGCACACACACTATGCAGCTCACTGTGCCCCTTGTGGTAGAACCCATAACTCAAATGGCAATTAACTCTGGAACAGTCCTTGAAGAATGGAAGGTGATAACCTTAGTGATTAATTATCTGCAGTTTCTAAAACTGCTCTAATGTCCTTACTCACACTTATGCAAAGATCAGCCTGTGCAGACAGTGAACAGAAAGTATGTTATAATAATACCATAGGAGTACAATATACACATTACTAACTAACTGCTTGCCATGAAGACACGATGAAAAGAGGTTGGTAAAACCCTTTTTATGTCACCATAAATGAGCACAAATGTAATTAAATGGTTCTTCAGTTGTGTCATTTGTGGTCATTTTAGTGATTCTTTGGTGCGCTCTTCAAATAGGTGCCACAAAATGTCATTTGAACGATGCCATAAAAAACCCACTTTTGTTTCTCTAAAGGAAAATGTAAGATTTGAAGAACCATTTAGAGATACATTATGAAAATGTTCTATGACAGTTTAAAAGTTCTCCCTGGACCCTTTATGTCCTTTGCACTCACTCATGCCCTTTACAGAATAATTTTCTAATGCCCTTAAAGGTTTTTAGGGAAGTGGTTCTTCTATGGCTCCACATAAAGAACCTTTATTTAACCTCATTTGCACCTTATTGCATCCCAGGGAAATCAGCAGAACCTCCAGAGGACCTCCAGAAGTTTGTAAAAGAAAAGAAAAACAGGATGAGGAAGTTGAAGAACATTTACCTGATTTCTGCTTGTGCCAAGGTGAGTTGGAAGATTTCCAAGGTCCCTGACTGAACCAGCTCCCTTTCCACCTCCAGTTAATAAGGGATTACACTGTCATGTTGCTATAATATATTTGTAAAGGAAAGGCTATAATATCTTTGGTAAAATCAGACCAACCTACATAACAGTTTTTGTCTTGTTATGTTGTCCCCCTGCCCTTACATATTGGTATGCTGCTTGCTTTTGCTCCTTCTACATAAACAAAAGGCAAATTCTCTATCTTGTTTTCAGTTTCAGTCTTTTACTGTTCTGTAAGGTTCACTCATACTAACAAATGCCCAAGGACACATACCAATGATAATAATGCAAATATTACAAATAGTCCAGTCAATAACATACACTCTTAAAAATAAAGGTGCTAAAAAGGTTCTTTGCAGGATGTGTTTGAAGAGGCACTGTTAGTTCTTTAAGAACATTGGAATAGATGTTTCTTTTGAGCTTCACATGTGTGGTGAGAGTGAAGAACCTTTTAAAATGAGAAAGAAAATGTATTTAGTGGGAGAGCCTAGAAATAAGTAAACATTACATTATATACATATTTACATTATGTAAAAGTTCCTTAAGCCTTTGAAAAATCTCTTTTGATGGTTGTTTGGAGAACCAAATGTAGTTCTTCTACCACCTAAAAGGCCCACGTCATGGAAAACCAGTCCTCATTGTCTTTAGTAATCTAAATTGCCTGGGTTCAGTACAACATATAACATGATTATTCAAATATCTGTCTGATTCAGGTAGGGGTCAAGTATGTGACCGCTATTAAAAACCTTTATACAAAAAGTCAAATAATTCCTAAAGTCTGCACAGTAGTTGGTCTATAGAGCAGGCCGGGGCTAAAGATATAAGTAAAAAGGTAAAATCACAAGATTACAGAAGGATTTGATTTTGGTTACTGGACAGGATTTACATGTGTTCATGTCTTATTTGCGCCCCAGTATATTAAACTATCCAACCATAAAAGGTAATGACAATCAGTAGCCTGAGGGCACCTTTTTTTCACAAATGTATTGTTGATTTGATTCTCCTCCTCTTTCCTCTACACTTGACAACCACTCTCTTTCTCCCCAGTCAGCCCTTCCCCCCTGCCATCTCATTTTCTACCCCTCTACAGCCCCACCTTCTCTCTATCTCTCTCTCTCTCTCTCTCCCTCCCTCTTTCTTTTTCTCTATTTTTCTCTGCTTTCTTACATTAGAGATCCTCATGCCCATTACTACCAACATCCAGATTCAGCCCACTTCACATAATGTCATAAAAAGACATAACCTTGCCCTAATATGAGAGCAGCCAATCATTGTTTCCATTGCACACGGAACTGAAAAGGCAAATATTGTTTTTGTCAGTATGTTATATAAGGAGTCTTTGTTGTCATAGGTATACAATGGATGAATGTTCATATCCGCCAACAAAATGTCTGACTTGGTGGAAAATAAACATGGAATTGAAACGAGTGCAGGCACAGCTGCCCGTTGCAGCCTGGCTATGTGCACTTACTCCTCTCTCTCTCTCTCTCTCTCTCTCTCTCTCTCTCTCTCTCTCTCTCTCTCTCTCTCTCTCTCTCTCTCTC
>JBBPCX010000114.1:23711491-23723418 GCA_037974365.1 Hydrocynus forskahlii | reverse complement strand
CAGTGGCCTCTTTCAGCAGTATAATATGTCCTGCCACAGTTCATATATTGTAGAAAGGTGGTCATAATGTTGGCTGCATGTTTATGTGTGTGTGTATATATATGTAATCATAACAGCATCACATTAAATAGGTGTTCATCATAAATGAAATGAAGATGATCTATACAATCTATACAGACTAGGTTTAAGTGCAGGAAACTGAAAGTGCAATGTTGTTTTCTGTGTGAGTCTGTCAAGCTGGAGGGCTCACTGTGACCAAGGTACATTTTCCAAGCAAAGGTAGTCAGGTGTTTTGGACAAAATGTCTTGATACTCAATATAGTTCATGATGCCATTGACCTTAAGACGGACCGTCTGACAAGATGCAGAAAAATTGCCCCCAAACATCAACAGTCCACAGTGTTGTTTTTTTTTTGTATTTGTTCTGATGCCAAAAGGTACTGCGAGACTGAACAGTGGAGTGAACAGTCAGCATTGGTCTCATTTCACTGTACCACTTACCTAGCCAAGTCCCAGTAGCCTTGGGCAAAACTCTAGATGCTTGAATTTGTTTGCTACTGTGGGGTATGCAGAATATAAACAAGACTGCTGTTTCCTATGCATGTACATTTGATTATCTTTCTGATTCTCTGGCTGTCTCATATCTCAAGATGCTCTCTGCAATTTATCCAGCTGTTTAAGTGGTAACTGCCTGCAAAGTGGAAAATTTAACAGGTTAAATGTAACTAACCTATGCGTATGCCAAAGCTTATTTTTGCAAAGTAACTCATGCTGTCATTTTCCCAACAAAACCATGCATCTTCAAAGTGGTCACTATACAAAATAAAATTTTCTTAACTTTATATTTAAATGTGATTTTGCACATTTGATTGACCCATTTATCATGAAATGTACAGTGCTTAAGGTTTGGTGGGATATCTGAAGCCTGGTTCGAGTACCAATGAGTGTGATTCTAAAAGTGATTAGCCCAAGTTATACAGAGTCAGTTCTTTAAACGTATCCACTCAAGCCCGAGCTGTTCTCAGTTATTGGCACCTTTAATAAATACACAGTAATTAAAAGCATTTCCACTGCATTTATATGTCATGTTAAAAGACAGTATGCCCTTGTAGTAGTAGTACCCTAGTGGGTAAAACACTTGTCTGTGAACCTGATGACCACAAAGTTGCAGGTTTGAACCCCCACTTCATTCTATTGTTGTCCAAGACACTTAACCCTCAGATGCTCCAGGGAAACTGTCCCTGTAACTAATGTTTGTAAGTTGCTCTGGATAAGGTCATCAGTCCCTTTACCGTTGTAACTTCCAAAATGTTTAGAAGAGAAGTGAAACTTTCAATGTAAATTAATAACAAGAGTGTTCGTTTTTTATGTTTATTTTATGCACTCTTTGGGTATTTTTATATGAAATTCACGGACATAGAAATGTATACTTACACAGGCAGAGTTGGATGGAATGCTGAAAAACAGTAGCGGTAGCTGAATACTGAATACACTGTTCTGAAAGTACTCAGTAACAAATTATACTTCACTTAAAAATGGTGCCATTCACAAGTCTACATTACAGCGACATAAAACTTTAATGAGAACTGACATAAACCTACATTAAGATTTATAGAGTCGTATTCCAGTGAGAATCTGCTGTCATGAAGGCTGCATTATTAATCTCTGATGCTATTTCAACCCAGAAAGTGTTATGACAGTACGTAGTTAGTTTATGTAGGTATATTTCAGTTGTCATTAAAGACTCATGTAGGTGCCATGCAGCCTTATGTATGCTGCCCTATAGTAAACTGTTACCCAAAGTGGTATATTTATAAAATGATACACCTTAACCAGGCTCATTGGAGGTTTTTCACTCTTACTGGTTGACAGTTTTCTTCATGTGATACTTCTGCTGCTAAATCTCATGACAAATCTACTATGACTTGAATAAATTTCGTATAGCTTGTTTCTACTCATCGCCTGCTTCAGGCCTCTAGTGCTCCCGCAATCGCCTGATGTACTCCAGCATCTTATCACGAAATGTGATACAACACTAAACGTACTCACTAAACCTTTTATTAATGAACATGTCTATTGTTAAGATGACTGTTAAGTTCAAGAAAGAAAAACATTGGGTTTAAAAACTTGCCTAAGTTTGTTAAAATGCTGTCCTCTGAAGGGAGTCTAACAAGTGAGTTTGCTACAAATTAAATGATTTTATAACAGATTTTAATGTCAGTAAAGTGCTTGGTTTTTTGTGCGTAAGTGATCGAAAATCCTAAAAGATTAACTATGTTTTGAATTCTGCATTCTCCAAGTTTACTTCTGAATACGTATCTCAATTCTTGTGAACCCATCTGAACTGTAGGACTGTGGAACTGTAGACCTCAAACACACAACAAACAGACACACTCATAATGTAGTATATCTGTCCTTTGGGTGAAAGAGACTGAAAACGCTTTACAGGAGCAACTCATTCACGTGAATACTTTGACCTTTCTGAAACCGTTCTGAGTAATCATCAGCAGTTGTCATTGTAGAGTTCTTTCCACTTCCAGTATTTCATCAATTTCCTCAGATGCATGAAAAGAATGCAAGCTTGTCCAACTTAATGCAGTGCACGGAGCTGCTGCATTGTGCAGGTGCTTAAAATAACGCAGAGTTAACCAGAACACTTTGAAGTGTGTTGACGGTTGCTCCTTTTCTAAGTGACATTTCAGCCCCTCAGCACCTGTACACAGTTGGGGGGAGGGTACAAACACTTCCTCTGACCTCGCTGTCCATGTGCCAGAGATGGTGTTGTGGTTGTATCACTTCCTCATTGAGAGAGCCATGCCTTCTTCTGCAGTTCCAACAAAGCCCCAGACACAATATACATGATCTAATAGTGAAAAGACGGTTAAACCTTAAATTAATTTCCTCAGTTTGCTAACAGTGCATGACCTCATTCCCTCCCTTCTACCCTGTCTGATTATTTCTAAACAAAATACCCAAAAATGACAAAATATATTTGATATTTCTTATTGTTTTGGTGCAGGTAGAAGTAAAGAACTTTTTAGGTGCTATTCTTCTCTTTTGGCAGTCTGTAATAAAATGATAAACCTTGCAAATAAGAGATGTGAGCAATAGCAAAGCAGTTTATAACAGGAGCTGCATTAACGGAACAGAATGAAATCAAAACCAAATAGTAAACCAGGAGTTTAGTGTAGGTGACAACAGTGTAGCTGAGTCAAAAATCAATTCCTTCCCTTCTAAATATACAGACACATGCAAATGTTTTTGTACCCCTAGTCAAGCACTTCAGCACATTTTTATGCACAATTACTGTTTATTTGTTGGAAAAAAAGGAAAGCTTAAAAAGGCCTGTAAAAAGTAATGATAATTTAAATTACTGTTAAACTGAGCAAAAAAAATGAATTAGTACCTTAAAATTAGCAGAAAATGTCACATTTAAGGTTCCTGTAGAGGACATGTACTTATATTCCCTTAGAAAATCCACCGAAAATGTTATTTGGCCTTTGGCATACAACTGAAAAGACGTAAAAGTGTTTTCATTTGAAAAAACTTTCAGAAGTGCAAAACCATTAACATTTTACTTACAAGAGAATTCCCCTGATCAATTTAACAAAGTCATGCAGAGTTATTTGATGTGAAGTGGCACGTTGTAGAAAAATTTTACGGTCACACTTTATTTGGATGATCCCCTATAGATCATCTACAGACACTTAGATTGTTAACAAACTGATGAAACTGGATTATCATCAGTATTAAGTTTAGGATTATCTTTAAAATTTGGGTTTAGATTAGGATTAGGGTTGGGTTTACATTTAAGGTTTAATTTAATTCAGCCTAAAGTTCAGTTGCACTTAATAGATATTCAGTTGAACAGTGAATATTAGTACATTCAAGACAAGCTGAGCACCTGCAAAACATCCACAGTGACCATTTTTTATAGTGTTATCAAACTTACCAACTCATATTGTTTCTTCAAGATGGTGACAGAAATCAGGAGTCACAATGTTTACAAAACTTTGGACACTATTTTACCTGATTACACCCTGCATGTACCTCTCCACAATGACCAAATGACCACTTTCCTAACAATTTAATTTTGAAGAAATTGTAAAAAAAAAAAAATCATTGGAATTTAAGTATACCATAATACCACAAATGTAACTAAGTCTTAATTTGAATTGGATTAATTTTTGATTTGTGAGAAAGTTAGCACTGTAGGTGTCTGTCTAGAAGATTTGAGAAAGCTCTCTCATACGTTTTGTGTATTAAGTGTGAGGTATGAAACTCCACTGCACTAGTTGATCATTTTGTGTAACATAATAGCGGGCTCCAAAACAGTTAGAAACTGCAAAAGTGTAATTACTCTGGTAAATACTTTGAATAAAAAGAGAGGTAAGTAAAAAGATGGTCAAGGTTATACTGCAATTCAAAGCATGTTTTCGGCATTAAGCAGAAAAAAGGAATGATCTATTCATTTGAAGTAACAAGGTGGTAACTACAATAATATTAGCACTAAATTGTACTGTAATGTCAGTATTTGAGAAGAATCAGAATAGTAAGTGTAACTGCTTTCTTTTATACCTCAGATTCACTTAGAAAGACACAGAAAATACATTTTTTAGTGCTTGGAAGTGTTTCTAGTTTACTTTCTCGCTTAAATATTTGACATTACAGTGAAATGTGTTTGAACTTTTGCACCAAACAATTATCCAAAAATGAGATGTTTTATTATGTCATTTTTCTGCTTAATACCTAGAATCTGCTTGGCATTTCAGTGTAATTTTATTCGTCTGTCTTGCAATTACTTTTATGTTATCCAAAATAATTACTCCATTTTTGCTTTTTTACTCCAGTATGAATCTGTTATAGTAACAGTAATGATTCGAAGTGGGTGGCCTTCAGTAGTAGGTCGAACCCAGAGTTCTCTGAGTAATAGTAATCCTGTTCCAGTCCACCTCTCAGTAATTTAATAACAAGACCTTGCCTGTGTGCAGCGCTTTTTTTACTGTTATTCAGCATCATTCACATATATATCCACACTATGACATTTTAATCTAGGCTATCTGTGGTGATTTGGGGAAATTACACAAAAATTACACAGCTATTTAATCCTGTATGGCAGCCCTGAACCCCCGCCCCCCCACCCCAAAAAGAAAATCGTCGACCTTGTCTCCAGTCCTGTCCCACTATCCCTCACTCTTGCTCTCTGTTCTCATTCCTTCATGTAGATTCCTCACTGAGTCTCCATCTCAGCCGGGCTGATGTGCCAGCAGTGTGGATGAATATGGCTGTCATTCCCACGCATTTCGCCACAAAGAAGCACAGTCATTAGTATTATACCACCCGCTACCACCACCCTTGACTAATTTTTTATTTGTATCGAGAAACAGGGGAAAAGAAAAGGCAAATCCCCCGAGCACTGACGAGCCTTCACATCTCATTTGACTATGCTAATTACCTTTCACATGATTAATTGGACCAATTTGAATTAGTGGTGGAGGAAAACGATTCTTGGCAAGGTGCAAGCCATTAGTTAGTCATGAAAACATTATTAATGTGAGGATTTAATCTGAGTAAATACGACAGAATTAAAGAAATAAGGACAATTATGATGTGGCATGCTCAGTCAATCCCCAGTGTAGTGAGAGTAATATGCGTGACTGTTTCTATTAGAAATGCATAAACTGCCTCTTATGCTCTCTCTCTCTCTCTCTCTCTCTCTCTCTCATTCTTATCTCTATTACAAATCTACACGATTAGCGAATAAACAGTAAGTTGTTGATTAATGATGTAAACATACAGTGATTCACGATTTAGATAGATTAAACCCATTAGATATGCGGTGCAACAGTGAGAGGCCTACTAAGTACATAACGGAATATGAGACATTATTTAGAAAAGACATCAGAACCACAGCCTGGATTTCCTACCCTTCAGCTTTTGTTTTAAGAGGGACTGTCGAACACCATTAAAACCGAAGTGCAACGATGCTGTCAAAACAGTATCCGTTTTGGGCAATTTTGCCAAAGTGGTAGTAATTGGACAGCTTGTCTGGACACTCTGGTCACTCTGGTCTGAGAAAATATGCAGGATGATGGTGGTGGTCTTATTTTGTGTACATGACTTCAGAACAGAACTGTAGAGGTTCCTAGAAAAGGGTTAAAGGGTTATGTTAAGTTTCTCTAACAAAGGTGTAGTCACACATTAACAATGCATGCAACAACAAAAGCTACTAGTTCTCACTGTTATAGATGGATTCTAGTAGTGCAGCTTATGTAGTTGAACATATATAATAAAGTCTTACTCATGTAGTTACACAAGTGGATCCTAGCATAATTACAGTAAAAAAAGTTAAGATGAAAAACACATTATGTGTAATTATATAATAAGTATGTGTAATTATACAAGCTGCACTGCTGTGATCCATCTGGAACAGCGAAATGGTGACACACAGAAAAGCAAAAACACTCTCTTTCTGTTCATGTGAGGTATTTGCACTTTGTGGAAATATGCTAAAAGAATGCTAAGAAATGCAAAGCAGCAACAATGCTATGGAGGTGACTTTCAAAATGCTACACAGCATTGTTCATACACTATCTGGCCAAAAGTATCCAGAACCCCCTTCTAATTAGTGAATTCTTCTCTTTTAAGGTGCATGTGTTGGTGACACAAACAACACATGGCTTAGAAAAGCCTTGATGAAGAACAGGACACTGTGGAGGTTCACAAGTCCCCTAAAGGTGTAAGGCAGCAGATTTGCATTATCTGGAGTGATGGAACTCCATCTGATACCTTTGGGGTGAGTTGGAGTGGGATTTGTGATCAAGAACTAATCACCCAACATCAGCACCTGACCTCTGTAATGCTCTCATGCAATCAGATCCTCATGGCAATGTTCAAATATGTAGTATAATGCCTTCTAAGAAAAGTAGAGGCTGTTACTGCAGAAAAGAGTATAAAAAAGAGTAAAAACACTATATTAATATCCTTGAGTTCAAAAGAAACATTCCATGAGCAGGTGTCCAAAGACATGGACCTATTGTGTGGAGGCTACAAGATGGATAGTTAACATCCAGAAGAGAAGGTGAATTTCTTTTTCCATACAGTACTTTGAAATCAGTCATGTGGACTAATATATAAATGATGCCACCAATTTGAGCAAAGAAATTTGAAAAAGAAATTGAGCATGGTGCCAGCTAGAACAGTGCCTTTTTCACTGACCACATTTTAAAACCTTGAAAAAAAGCCAGTATCCCACCATCATGCTTTCTGTGTTTACAAGTAAAGTGAGTAAATGGTTGCAAAACCACGAGCACATCCTGGTTTAATGAGCAAATATGACTTTTTTAAAGTGAGTCAGATTTGAAGTCAAGCCACAGCACAACCTATTTTTGCAAAATAGATGATAAATCTCCACCTGGACTTTTGTTTTAACAGTGTAGCCGAGATCACAATGATGACAAGTGTAATTATGTAATTATGAAACACACAGTTATGTTCTGTTAGTCACACCACCTGCATATGACCATAAACACCTCCATACTCTGCTCTGGATTAGAATACTGTGCTTTCCCTTCAAGGCCTTTTGCAGAACATTATCAGGGAGATATTGTAAAACAATCTTTTCTGTTAATCTATTTGTTCTACAGGAAGCACTGGTTTTGTAGGGAGTGTTTACTGGTGGGGGAATCCCAGGGGGCGGAAGGAGGGATTTCCTATTGTTGTTCTTGCAAGTTTGCCATGAAAACATGACAAGTAAAGAAAAGCCGTGATATTATGATCATTTATGGTAAAACTAACACGCTGATAGATATAAGTGTGTAAGAAAATCATATGTAAAACTTTGAATCATTTTTCTGGGCAGCAAATGTGTTGTCAGTGCTGGACAAAAACCTTATATCTTTCATCTCTCACGTCTCTTTACAGGAGATGGAAAAAGATTCTGGAAGTTAAAGCAATGATTAAAATCCAAGTAACTTATTCACTGTAAAATGTTTACCCGTGTAAAGAGCAGCAGATATTTTAATGTGTTTGCTTGACTTTAGTATTAGGATAAATATATGTACAAACATATACATTAAGAGTTTTGGCATACACTGACACTTTCTACATGTGCACGTTACTCATTTAATATTTACTAAAACTACACTTAATACATGTACAATGTGTTCACCATTTGAGTACCTAAATTAGCCAGAAAATGTCATTTTTTTATAAAAAGCCACCTAACATAATCGTAATCATAGTGTGCATCACCAGACAACTGTTAGATATTTAACAGACTATTAAGGAAACTTGTTCAATTTGACATATTTTGTTTACTTTTGATCGCTCAACAACTTTCCAGAGCTTAACAAGAATAAAAATCTGCAGTTTATGAAAGTGGAAAAAACCTGTGGTGTGCAAAAACTTTTGACTTGTAGTGTATATTTGTGTGTGTGTGTGTGTGTGTACTTTTCTGTAGTGATTTCTTCAGCAGGTGTTGTCACAAAGCAGCTCTACAGAAATCCAGGTCCAAACTCCAAGTAAGCAAGCCAAGGGTGACAGCGGTGAAAACAAGGAAAAACTCTCTGAGTAACAGGAAGAGACTTTGAGAGGAACCAAGATTCAAAAGGAAAATCTATCCATCCTTCCCCCTTTTCAAAACTCGACAGCAAGGCAATAACACAACAAGAGCAATAGGAGCAATAACTAACATAGAACTGACCCAATAATGAATAATGAACTGAGAAAATAAGTCAGAATTAGAATCAGATTAGAAAAGTATTGATCCCGGAAGAAATTGCTAATGTTATGACTGCACAGATACATAGAGACACAGAGACAAGAACAACACAAAATACAAAGTCTAACTTTATATAACACATTTTTATTAGAAAGTAGTATCCTAATTAACAATGAAAAGTAATGACTAGAGTCAGGGGTCTCTAAATGTGGAGAATGAGAATTAATGCCACAACTGCCATGATCACATGGTAGTGTGAATATACATATATATAAAGAACACAGTGTTGTGTGAGGCAGATGGGGTCTGTGCAGGCAGGAAGGTGAGTGGGACACGCAGGACTAGTCTAGAGGGCAGTTAGGCAGTAACAAAATAAATGTTATGAAAAGTCTTCAGCAATGTTACTAGGTCACTATTAAAATCTAAGCAAATTTGTGTCACTTGCGTTAAAATCATTGAACAAAAAGGTTGGATTTTTATCATTTTCACTGAGGCATGAGTTTATACGACTTTTAGGTGGGTGAGATCTACTCATTGCAGGCTGCATGAACATCTGGAGGGCTTGAGGACACACTTTCATTAAAACAAAGGGAGGAAATTCTAAATACTGAGAAATTCATATTAATGTTTCAAAGATTCTACTTTTGACTCAAATTGTTATGCTAATCATATTATTTGTAAAGAAAAGACCACAAAAAAAAAGAATCTAGTGTATATTGTCACACTCAGAACAATTTCTCCATTTTTTTATTTTAATCCATATTTTCATTCATTTTAGCTCATTAAAATGACACAAAAAATAACACATTATATCAAAAAAATGTAAAAACATAGAGCTACAAGGTTATATATGACTATATATAACTTGTGAGCAGCTATTGGTCTATCAGTCTTATCTCATTCATAATTTGACATGATACACAGATTATAATTGGTATTGTGAGGTAATACAATATAAAAAGTGGCAAGCATATATAGCAGTGGCAGAGCAGTTACCAGGTGTGTTCCGTTCTTTGTCACAAACTGTTATGACATCTTGTCAAGAAGTCATTTTTAACGGTGGGTCTCTGGCTTACAGACAGGCTATTCAGGTGTCATCAACACAGATGGTTTGAATTTAACTTTGAGCTCTATTGGTTTGTAATCTAAGCTTGATAAATGAGGCATCATTCTGAATGCTTCCATATGTGAGCAGGGATTTGAAATGAGAAAGTGGCCTTTGCTGTACTGATTGAATCTCTCTAACTTAAAAGTTCAGACTGCAGCCTACTTTTTTTGTCTGATCAGTTCAATAAAGAAGAGTCTGGAACTGTTCCTCCAGGGAATTGTAAGGAAGACAAGACATGGCTCATCTAACTGAGAGAAGATTGCGATGTGTGTCTTTTATCTTGGTTAAAAATTAAGTGCTGGCTGCATTGTCCAAATAGCTTTATCATGCTCAGTGATTTAACAGAGGACAACACCAGTAACTGATTGTGTGTTGAGCCCTGAAATGTATGCTCTTGAAAAAAAATATGTAGCATGAAAGCGATGACAGTGAGCCGAATGCTCAAACACTGGAGAAGAAATATGAATTTTCGCCTCATCTGGCTCCCAATCTGTTTCTTTTAGCACCAAGTGACTTTTATGAAAAATCTCTCAAACAGAAATGATCTGGAAGAGCAATAATGTCCAGCACTAATTTAATACCTTATTACCATAAGCTTAGCGCAATGCATGCATAATAAATTTGTTGTATCGCGCCCGACTCAGGCATACGGTTGGAACAGGATTGTGGGTCCTGAAACGGCAGCCCTATTTGCATGATATGATGTGAGAGTTGAATGAATTGGGGGATTATGTGGAACACTGTCTTCCTTCCCAGGCCCATTGTACTGAGGAGAAGTATCACATACCCACAGATGGTTAGGAATTTGGAACCAACCAAAGAGAAAATCATGAAAAAAAGATTTAAAAGAGGAGAGGAATGAGAGGAAAAAAGACCAGAAAACATCAAAGAGTGTGCAGTTTCTAATTTTCAGTTTTAAAGGAAATATCTGCAGAATCATTTCTTTTCTAAGGGAAAACGAGCTGTAGTTGTAAAGTGAGGTACAGCTTTGAGGGTCAAGCTCATGTCTTTCGAAGTTTTTCATGGATTGTCATACGTGTGCAGTAAATTCCCCTCAAAGGGCCTAACTTCTGCCAGGTCTCAGAGAACAAACACTGAACCACACTGACAAATCCCTTACAAATACTAAACCAAAAGCATTCTGAAGATATAGTGATATCTGGGAAGGCTGCCAAACTATAAGCTCATTCTGAAAGCATACGTGAACCACACCTTATGCAATGTTTGTCACACCAAAGGAGCTGTGGTCTTTCTTACGTTATTCGGTTCACACCTTTGTGCTTCCAAACCCAAAAACACAGCCACACGTTTCAAAAACAAAATATTTTTTACAGCCTAGTCTCTTCCTCTGATTTTATGTATTGGTACTCAGAACCTATTGTTGCTGTAATGCCAGAAAACAACCATGTTACTATAAAAATATTTTTAAATGGGCAAAAGTACCCAATGTTCCTTCTTGTTTGTAGCAGAACAAGATTGTTCTAGATCGTCTGGTCCACTGGAAGTTGATGACTGAGCATCTTCTCTTCCAGTAACTGTGCTCACTTTTAAGTTAGTAGGTCATAATGTGTAGGAGTTTTCTGCAACGCTTAATATTTGTCAGAAAACCATACTAGTCAGAGGTTATATGCCTTTTATAAAACAATACATGCAGCTTGCGTGTATGTTTAGAAGAAAATTCATATGCATCACTAGCAACCACTGCACACTCCTGAAGCACAGTCAGGCAATCTAGGCTGAGGTTCAGCTAAAAATCTCTTTGTGGTTTAATTTGTCTCCTGAAATATTCCTATTCTACACGCCAGTTATTTTAACCTTCATGTCCGAAAAGCAGTGGAAGACCAGGGTTTTTCCACTAGGATGTGGGATTAGTGCGAGGTAATGTTGATTGATTGTGAAGCACAGGACAGGGCAGAAGCTGCGTGAATACGAGCCTGTTACTGAACCTGACACGTTTAAGCGCACTTCATTCCTCTTTTAAAGGTCACCCTGACTTTTGAGTAACCACCAGTCAAGTTTCAGTCTTAACAACTAGAACAGCTTACTCCAGAAGATGCTCTCTGAGACCTAGACCATAAAATGAAAACAGTTTTAACC
>JBBPCX010000114.1:23688885-23710628 GCA_037974365.1 Hydrocynus forskahlii | reverse complement strand
AGAGAGAGAGAGAGAGATAGATAGATAGATAGATAGTACATGTAAGTATATATTATATATAAAGCAAAGCTGTAAATGTAGATGATTCTGTCAAAGCTGTATATTTAACAAAGCTTACAGTATATAACTTATCATTTAATACCTTCTTGGTATTCCCCAAAAACTACTGAAAATAGCATTTAAAATACGTTCTGCTGTCTAGCTTATAATATTTAACTCTACTGTGTAAACCGTCAAAAAAGATCCTGACCATTTTAGTTCCTCAAGGTGGAAACAGCATAAATGTATCCTCAAAAGGATAACAGGGTCCATAAGGTCCAAGAGTGTACCTTAAAAGAGTTTTAAAGATCCACTACATTCACTTTCACAGCAGGCAGGGGCATATTTATACTTTTTCATACCTTTAATTATTTAAATAGAAAAGTAAAAGTAAAAGCTTGGCGTCCAGACAGGGGGCGTGTGGAGTCAAGCTTAAAAAATACAACTGTAATGGAATACGGTACAGTTATAGTCCCTGAATAAAGGTAAAGCATTTTTACCTTGAAATGTACATTTTTTTCTGACTGAGTCTAAATTATTATTGAATAAATAAACAATGATTAGAAAGACAGATTATTCCAAACCCTTGAATGCTAGTGTATGAATATTTATTTTTCACAGCAGGCATCCAAATAGCAAATTCTGGCATTCACTCATTATGCAACATACATAAACAACACATTAGGCCTATTTAGCAGTTTTCACATTCAAACCCTTTAAAAAGTGTGTCTCCTTCTACATCACTACTACTCCCTAAATGAAGACCGACTTGTTTTGAGATAACATAATAAAATGAGAAACTGTCTCACATTTGTTCTGAGCTGAATGCATTGTCAGACTGAATAGGATAAAGCCTGGAGTCAAAACCTATAGCTTCTCCATCTAGCCTTCTGTCGTCTTGTGTCATATTTTATTTAATTGTCTACTTCAAGGCCAATCGAGTGTGGAGCAGGCCGCTAAAATTAGGCAAGGATGAGTCACTCTTGAAATCATCCTCTAAAGGTTACCTGATTCCAAAGAGCAGTAATTGCATTGGAAAGCCTATTAGCTCTGATGGCGTCTGCGATTGTAGCAAATGAAAAAAAAGGGGAAAAAAGGGGAGCAGTCTTCTGTTGTTTTATGTGCTTTTAGGCTCAGGGACAATGTATATGAGTGTTATGAGTAAACCTTGTTGCTATTTCCGTTGGGGGCAGAAATATTCGGCTGCCTGATCGTGATGTGATCTTTCTTAACAATGCTAGTTTCATACCCCAGCTAGCATGATGGTTGTTAATGTTATGGAGTTTGTCATATTTAATCCTGCCAAGTCCCGTAACTGAGGAGCAACTAAATCTCAAATTAAATGACACATTTGCCCCTTTGAACTGCTTTGATAAGTAACTGCTAATGGACTATCCGGTTTCACTGAAAAATAATAAATGAATAATAAGCTCATCATTATGTATATGAGGCATAGGCATTGCAAAGCTTAAACCATGTCATATATATTTCTGATTATCAATAAAGTAACTGCCAAAAGAACCCCCCCCCCCAAAAAAAACCAAAGAAATAAACAAAAAAAGATGGTTCAACTGTTCATTACTACTTATCTGAAAACAGTGATTCTGATTCGCCTTCCTATGTCAATTCAATGCAAGGGCACCAGAACTGCATTTGTATTTTGAATGATTTCTCTAAAAGCAGCATCCCTTACACCAAACTGCTGGGGTTTTTTTGCATGCCATGTGGAAAAACCTCTTCGCCCAAAATACTACAATCGCTCCTTATCATGGAGGGGGGAGCTGAGAAGGGAGTGGGGGAGCTGCAAAGATATCAACAGTGATGTTATTTTTCATCAGTCTTGGCCACGGCTCACTTTCATTGTCACAGAAAATGAGAAGCTTGCCGCAACGCTGCGGAGAAGGGGGGAAGGCCTGAGTGTGGAATAAAGGTACGTAGATTCCCCATGCATTATTCAGCAGCTCTGTTTATGTGTGCTGTTGATTTGTGCTGGCTGAAATGAAGGAAGAGACAGTGTGTGTGTGTGTGTGTGTGTGTGTGTGTGTGTGTGTGTGTGTGAGAGAGAGAGAGAGAGAGAGAGAGAGAGAGATAGACAGAGAGAGACAGAGAGAAACAGAGGGAGGGAGAAGTGATGCATATTCTCAGAATCTTTGTCACCTCTCTAATGCTACATATTTTTAGAGATCCTGACTGGGTCTGTTTATTTGCATTCATTTGTCTACACCAAACAACAGTGCACATATGAGATTAAATTTGATGTGAAGTCTGTCATGAAAGAAAAGTTCAAGTGATGTAATATTTATGATGACATTAGCAATGCACCTTATTTAAATAACTAACTGTTAACTGCAGTGATAGCAGGTCATTATATAGAATGAAAGGGCTAAAAAAATAACACATATCTTTACACACTGTAGCAACACATATGAGAGCTTGTTTCCTGCTACAGTAACGAAACATTAAAATGAGATGTAGATGTAGCATGCTAACAGAACTATGACATCTTTCAAGGCAGCATTGCACTTTTTATCGACTGCAGCCACAGCCGAACATGACAAGATTGAAGATAAAATCATGAGTGAATAATGATATGCAAGGTATATCTTAGCAAAAAACATCTTACCTGAAAATCTGTTATGAGACATTATTAGCTTTAAATGTCTGTGTTACAAGCCCCAAATATTCTGTGCAGTTGCTAGAGTATGACTGTTAGTTTGATGACATTACAGCAAATTCCTTAAAGACCAGTCGATTTTAGAGCAAGACCTACCTACTCTTACCGAAAGTGACTATAGTGAAACTTGGGCTAGAGGTATATCAGTCCCATTACAGGCACATTTCTTTAACCTGTTGGTGCTGTTGTTGTGCTTGAGACAACAAAAGTGCAAAATATTCTATTTCTTCAGCAAGTAAAATGGTGTGGATATCAAAAAGTCATTCTCATCCAAGGCCTTTTTTCTTTGAAAGAGAAGGAGAGCTAAGCCTTACCTGACTATTTATAACTATCACTATTTATAACCATCACTGTATAATTGAATAATCCCCTGTAACAGTTACCACAAACCGATCAGAAGGCATCTCTTTATCAGTTTCACTTAGGATATAATAAGTTTCATTTATGAAGAACAGAAAAAGATATGAGCAGGTGGACAGTCCACGGTGACACTATGTTTCCATCAATGCTATGACATTTAGAATTAGCCGCATGTGTGAAAAAGGGCTTGCTCTAGAAAAAAAGAGACAAAAAGATGCCAAAGATATTAAGAAAATGTTGGTGTTTGGTGAGAAGTGGGGGTTTCCCTCTCAGTGACAGGTCAGAGAGAGAGAGCGAGAGATAGAGAGAGAGAACATGCGGTGGTGTGGGAGAAATGAAGCAGTTTCATAATGTTTCAGGTTGAAAACCCAAGACCTTCACGTGTGTAACTATCTGCTTAGTAAAATGCAAACACACTGCATGTGTCTCAGTTCCCACCAGCACTTTCAGAACCAAAAGATTTGTCATGAGACTCATCACTGAGTCTACACGAAACACTCACAGCCATTCCATTAACTGTTCTCCTCCTTCATTAACAATTCACTGTTACACCAAAATACCAAGCAGTATCTTGTTAAGTAATTATATCACCTGGTGAAAGCAAGTAGATGTGTATCATCACTAACATATTAAAAGCGATTCTTAGTTTTTACACTATTAGAAGACATTAGAATTGTTTTCTTTTAAAAATGGGTTTTTCAAGGGTACTTCAGTGAAGATAATGGTTAAATATAGAACCATGATAACTCAAAGAGAAGTGGTTTTATACGGAAAATGTTGGTTTATATGTGTTTTAAGACTATGTCAAACCCTGTTTGGTCAGAGTACATAGCAAGTTCTGTCCATTTAATGCAAAAAGGTTTTAGAAGTTATTAAGAATTGAATATTGTGACTCTCAAATCATTCTACAAAGGGTCCCTAGGAAGGCTTAATTATATTTGATCACAAGTCACTTCATTGCTATTGCAGTGGTGAATCAGTGTTTGGTAAAGGACAGCATTCAGCAGTGGAAGAAGTCCATGTTCAGCTCTGTCTCTACAATGACCTTTTAAGTAATGATAACCATGCAAAACAAAGTGTAAGTGAAATCACTGATGAATTATGGATGATCAGAAAGGCTTTCAGAAAAGCTTTATGGCTGAATTAAATTTGCTATATAAACATAATTGTGTGTACCCGTCATTCTGCTAACATTTAAAGTAGAAGTTTAAATATAGCCGTATGGAATGAATGGTTGCATTTAGAGATCTGATAAATATTGAATGCACAATGTACAGATTAGGGACCTCTGTGTGTCTTTGAGCTGCACTTCTGCAAGGAACGGTTGCATAATTCAAGGTCATGCGTGCATCTCACAAATTGCATTTTATTCTGTATATTCCATCTATGCTCTTTATTAAACGTGGGCTGAGATATTTTATTCATCTCTCCATATCTGCACATACCAAAAATATAGGTTGCGAGTCTGTGTGTGCATGTGTTTTTGGGTTTGTTTGTTTTTTTATCAATGGAGTGCATCTGGTTTAAAATGACAACAGTTCTAAGTCTATATGGTTATGATGGGGCTTATTCTGGGCCTGATCGACTCCATTTTGACTCTGCTTTTGATCCAATGGGGAGAAAAAAGCTCAGTGCTACAATCCCCCATCCTCCTTTTCCCTCTCTTCTCTCTCTAGTTCACTGTAAATGTGTTTGTTTTCATTTCATGCTGTCTCTGAGCAAGTGTAGCATTGTATTATTTATGCCCCCCGGAGCTTTAACTGTCTTACTTCTCAGTAAAAGTCGCGCTCGACCCTCTTAGCACTTCCAAAACAACAACAGCAGCTTTGAGACAACACAAGTAATTAGCGAACGACAAGCACCACTCTACAGGGTGGTTATTAGAAATAAAAATACGCATACTGTCATTTGAGAGTGGTAAGAGTCCTCATGGAAGGGTCTGAGTCTTTTTTAACGGTGTCGCCCCCTGTCTGTGTGTCAAGGCATTGTGAACCTCCCAGTGGGTGTTGCTGCACCCAGAGGTCCCCTGAGACCCCCCTAAGGATCTGTCACATTTGACCAATATCCAGTTTCATGTAGGGCCAGAGTCTGTGTTGATGTTGCACATCCTGACTGTTGCATGACTATAATTCTTCTCTGTATCAGTTTAAGTGCATGGGATTGCCTCGAGCATATATCAAGATATACTGATATGTCTTTCAAATTAAACCAACAAACATGTCCATAGAATACACAACATAACTGAATAAGAGACAATACTAAATGCCATTCCTTTCAGATTACATAGTGTTCCTGTTCTCTGGGATGAACGACAAACAATGTCATTGTGTTATAAAGAAATCAGCAACAAAGTAATACAGAGCACAACTGTACAAGAGGGGCTATTGTCACTGAGGTAATTCCTCTTTTGCACAATGAACTGCTATTTCTCCCTTTTCTTAACTTACACTAGGCTTATGAAAAGCCATTTTGTGTGTGTGTGTGTGTGTGTGTGTGTGTGTGTGTGTGTGCGCGTGTTTTTGTGTCAGGCTACAGAGCACTCTATACAAAACTACAAACTGATATATCAAATAATCAAATGACCATTCAGTTCTTAAGGATAAAGGACACAAGTACGCATGGTATGGAAGAATGTAGATATGAATGGTGTTAAGAAGACAATATGACAGTGTGCAAAAGAACAAGCTCATCATCAGATTGTAATCAAGCCGTTCTGTTCAGCACTTAAGGTTTGAAGGAAGCATAATTGTTCTGCTGACAAGTGCATTTATATCTGCAGACCTGAGGCCCACTCAATGCCAGCAGACACTGAGAGATTTACTAAATTAGAGTACTTCCCAAGGACGACTCGCTCATTTGGATAAAGAAATCGGCGAAATATGCTGCCCAGAACAATCATAGTTAGTAAGGAATCGGAGCAACAGTACACTTTTCTTTAGTCCCTTCTTTCTGCTTTCATATCCTTTTCATTTACTGTACCGAGCACGCGAATTTGTTCTGGGTTGGTTGACATTGTATTTGCAGACTTATTTTTTCTCTGAATTCGATGTGAATGTGGCTCCATCTAGCGGGCTGAAGAATCATAACAGGAGACTGCTGTTGAAATTAACTTCTTTTAGGATTTTGCACTTTACATTGCATTGAACACAGTCTCTGAATAGATGACCAACTGTAAAAGCCAAGCCTCAATCTTGTTTTGAAAATTTAAAACATTTAGGAATGTCCTCACTCTACATAACATGTGAGTGCAAACACAAAAGTACAATTGCAGATTAGTATCAGCCGAGATGTTTCAGACAACGCATGCAATGGAAACATGCTAATATGCTTGCATGCTGTGGAAAGCTTCATCAGTCAAAAGTTACTTATTTTTTCTGACTTAAGGGATTAGTAAAGCATATACAGGCAGACTTGTTGCCTGTTGTAAGTAAGCAATGCGCATTGCATGACTTTGTACGCAGAATAGTTCTTATATGTTTCACTGGTGCATAATAATCCTCATCAAGTTAAAGTAATTAAAAAATCAGGTCAAAAGATATCAATACATTCACGACAAACTTACAACCTTTAACCAGTTTATTTGTTTTGCTGAAACAGGCTACTCAATAAAACCCCACTATCATTACTACTATGAACTGGGTTATTAACACCTTAAAACATTAATAAGCCATCATAACACACAAATGAAAATGCCAACAGTGACTGTTGTAAAGGGGGCATTTGGCTGACCCTCTTGTCCAAAGCGACTTACAATCAGTAGTTACAGGGACAGTTTCCCTCGAGGGTTAAGTGTAGAAATGGTAGAAAGTGAGAGTTTGAGCCTGTGACTCTGTGGTCCTCGGGTTCACCCAGCAAGTGTATTACCCACTAGGCTACTACTAGCCTATTTTCTTGTTGTAAGCTCTCTGATGAGTGTGAATATATAATGAAACTGACTGGCATTATAGTGAATGAAGGGGACGACAAATTAAGGTGAACAACAAGCAAAATGAAAGATATAACAACAGTAAAACAGCAAAAGGACCCTTTACCCTTTTGATTTATGGACTAGTGATTTGTGGTGTTTCTAACCTAAAACATAACTACAAATAAACAATGAATAAACCTTTGTTAATGGTAATCTTGCTTTAAATTGGTAACACAGGAACAGTCCAGGGGCATATGCTCTTTAACATTTAAACAAATTGTTCTCCTTATTTGTCCATTTTGAGCATTTTTTTTAATCTAAAGAAATTGTTGAGGCCTTGACCAGAAGGGAATGGTGGGAGGGAATGTTCTTGTAGCGTAAGAAAGCGTAGCCTTGCATTCTGTCTCCCGAGCGATTAGAGACCTTCTGATAGTTTTAAACACATCGGTTTTTTAGAATTCAAAATTTGCATGGGTAGTGTGAGATGGTGTGGGACATAACCAAATGAGTGATTCAGGCAAAAGCCAATGAGAGATCTAGCAGAGAGAGAGTGCAGATACAGGTAAAGCAAAGGGAGGAACTGCTTTCTGAGCCTGGGCAAAGGTGTGAGTGTCTCTATTTAGTGCATTTATAGTTACCAGAACTTCCAACAACTGTTGACAATTCAACATCAGCTTGCCAGTTCACAGAAAAGTCCCTCCCACCTCTCGATGAAGCATACATAGAATAATATCCATGTTTCCCCATCTCATATTCAGCCAGTTTTGGGAATTCTGCTTGTGTGCAAAACCCATTATGTGAGTGCTACTTCTTATTCTGCCTAATCACGTGAACCCTCATAAAAATGTCATTCATATAATTCTGTGAGGAACTGATGGGACTCCCTGTTTTTGTAGTCTGTTAGGATTAACAGACCGGTGTCAGAGGGAAATTTATTGAGGCAACGTCCCAGAAACCCTCATGCTCCACTCAACAAGTAATCACTCTTCAGTATAATTTGTGCATAATTATTAATATCGGATAAATATTATTATGTATGCCCAATATTGTATCAGCAGCAAGGGGTTCTTTAAGATCCCAAGTGCAGAGGCTGGGAGAGCATTGAGAATGTGCCACAGCCACAAGCTGCAGAGGGAACACGCATCCATCATTAATGGAGTACAAACTCACAAAAGGGAAATGGTCCTTCCTGAAAGAGTTGAAGATGGTTCAGGCATATCAGTACTGGCTAAGTTTCTTATAAAGGGCAGACCACAGGTGCTGCTGATCAGAATGATCACGAGGGTGGAGGTGCCCTAGGCCTCCCTAAGGCGAAAGGAGAGGAGGCAACAGCCCTGGGGCTCCCTCCTGAGGCAAGGCAAGGGAACAGACATCAGTGGAGCCCTGGGCTACCCCGTTACAAATATATATATTACCTATAATTGAGTAATAGTATAATAATTATAGATGTCTTCTTCAGGCCCATTGCACAACAGCAACACATTACATAGGACAACACAAAGAGCACATACAGGACAATGTGACACAAGTGCAAAAACTTGTTCAAATGTCACGGAATAGAATATCTACAGCTCTGGAAAAAAAATAAGAGACCACTGCAATTTATTTTTAAATCAGCATCTTTATGAGTATGATAACCATTTCATGCCAGTGTCTGTAAAATTCCTATACAAGCACCTCATTCTGCTTTATGAGGTACTGATTGGTGATCACCTGAATCACATCTTATTTAATGAGGAAAAGTATAAAAAACACTGCTGTAATCAACACTCTCCTCTCGCAATGTGACCAGTTAGATGGTAAACACTGCCAGAAGTGCGTCAAAGGTAGTTATTGCCCTTTTGTTTGAGAGTGAACAAGAGATTTGTTTTCTTTGAATTATTAAAGTTCTGTAAATACTGCATATTTTCTCTTATTTTGATGTTTTTGTATTTCCCGTAGAATCATGCTGCGAAGGAGAAATAATGTCAGCAGTTCTTAAAAACTAAGGCAAAGCTGTTCAGTTCAATGCTTGCACCTATAAAAGATAAAACCTGAGAAAACATTTTTGCAGTGGTCTCTTTTTTTTTTCTGGAGCTGTATGTGCTGTAAAGTGCAGTGTGCTAGTTTGCTGGAACAGACTTTAGAGACACTGGAACACTTAAGTCCAATATATGTGCATTCAGTAACCTGATCACTGGTGGCAGTAGCCTAGTGGGTAAAACACATACCTATGAACCGGATGCCTACAAAGTTGCAGGTTTGAACTCCCACATTCTACCATTGTGTCCTTGAGCAAGACACTTAACCCTTAGTTGTTCCAGGGGACTGTCCCTATAACTAATGTTCGTAAGTCGCTCTGGATAAGAACATCAGCCAAATGCCCCCTTTATCATATCAAGGAAGAAGCTGTTGCAATGTCTGGTGGTGGAATGGATGCTCTGGTGCCTTTTCAGGATGGCAGGAGGGTGAGGGATCCATGGGAGGGGTGGGAAGAGAGGTGGTCTTGCAGTTGCACTGCTTGTGGTAGGAACTGTATTTACAAAGGGTCGCAAAAAGTTAGCCTGAGACAGTGAAGTTCCCATATTAGACAGCGAAATAGGACACTTTCTGATCTAACCATTTAAGAAAGACATAAGGACAGAAGTATTGCTTTGTGAAAAGCAGAGTGAAAAGCAGGGGACTGAGCACACAACCCAGGGCAGAGTCGGAATGTAGTGTGATGGTGCTGGTGGGGTTGTGGCCACCAAGGTTTCTGGGTCAGGAAGTCCAGGATCCAGTTACAGTGGGAGGTGTTTAGACCCTGTAAGCTCAGCTTTCCAACAAGTTGTGGGATGACTGTGTTGAATCCTGAGTTTAAAAGCATTATCAGGAATTTGTCATTCTAGTCAAGGTGGCTCAGCAAGACGCAAAAGGCAGAGGAAAGTCTTCTTTAGACTAGTTGGGGCGATAGGGAAACTGAAATGGATCCAATGTGGCGATAGCATGCTCTTAGTGCATTTCATGACCAGCCACTAACAGCACCTCCTGATGCTTGGATGACAGGCTCAGTGACATATTGAAGATGTCTGTCAGGACATTTGCAGGCTGGTCAGCACATCCCCTGAGCAGCTCACCAGGTATGTTGTCAGGGCCAGCAGCTTTCTGCGGGTCAGCTCTGGAAAGAGTTGTCATAATTCTGTTGTGGATAGACTAAGGCTCTTGCTGCTTGGAGAGGGGCGATTCTGTGCTTTGAACCATGTTTTAAAATCTTTCAGTCAGACTGGAAGTGATGCATCAGCATCACATAGTGATGCCACTTTGTGAGGTATCAAAATAATCTTTGGCATCCGCATTGTTTTACTTGAGGCCGACAAGTGACTACAAGCTGATTATTTTGGGCCTCTGCTGACCTGAAGCAACAGCACCACCAACAGGTCATAAAAGGAGGCTGATTACAACTAACCCAAGCTGTAGATTCACATAGCATCTCTGGGATACTGTTTCAAATGCACTGTGACATATTAAATGTAGTGAAACATCTTTTTTTAGCCAGTAATGTCCAGCTCAACCATCCTGTAGACTGTTGTCAGTACAAGCGGTTGTGGATCTGACTGGCAGCTGAAGTCGTAGAATACTACATGTTAGCCTGTATTTCTGCCAGCTGTGTTAGTTAGCACAGAGGCTCAGGTGTAATGGTGGTGATATACCAGCTGTACATTAACATTTGGAGTTTATAACTGTTTTTAACAGCTCTTCAAATGAGATATTTTTACTATGTGCATTGCTGTTTTACACAGCCCTTCAGTAATAATGTATGATTGTTCTGTGCTAAAAGGAGGTGCTGATGTGGAATTTCATCATTTGCTAGACCGTTCTGCTATTTTGTTTTTTATTGCTATAGTTGAAACAGGGTTCCTGTTACCCAAGGAATCAATTATCTATTGGTTATTAATAGGTTAGCTCCACCACCCAAGATGCAAGATTCTTTCACACATACACAATTATACAAGTTTAAAATGTAGTGAAATGTGCCCCTGAATTGGCCATGAGACTGTGTAATAACGTGTATAAATAAATTAAAAGAAATAAAAAAAACTAACACTAAGGTAATACAAGTAATTAGAAAAAATAAATTCCAAGTAAACATTACAATTATAAACATGATGTGAACAGTGTGTGAAAAGTGCAGTGTTGCAGCTTTCTTGTTGATGTGAATAGGCTTAGGTGACAGATGGCAGGTGAGATACTGTGAGGCAGAGAGGCAGGGGAGATACTGTGAGGCAGAGAGGCACATGAGATACAGTGAGGTAGCGAGACAGGTGAGATACAGTGAAGCAGGGAGGTAGGTGAGGTACAGTGACGCGGAGAGCTCCTCCTGAGTCTTTCTGGTTTGGACATGATACTCCTGCGGCATCTGCCTGTTTTCAGCAGGTCAGACACACAGTTACTGGGTGAGACAGAGATGTAATGTCAGGCAGAGATGGAAGACCTGAACTGGTGCAGTATTACAAAGGCCTGGATAACTCTCAGATGTCCCTTAAAGTCCTGTACAGAGCCATTCCAAAACCAGGAGCTGATGTTCTGTGTCAGGACACTTTCTACAGCACCAGAGTAAAAAGTCCTTATGCTCACTGGAGAGACCTGAAACTGCCTCAGCTGTCCAATACTTAGACTGGCAGGTTCTACATTGTGTGCAGAATGGATAGCTCCTCTCTTTTTTGCTGTGTGAATGTGCTGCACCCCCTATCTCTCTTGCTTAAGAAAGAATGATGGGTGTGGGATTAGAACAATTTCATTAATACATTTGATTCTTGAGAAATACACATTGTTACAGAATGGACAGTTTAGTTGAGGAAAACAGTTGAGGCAAAATGGGGCAGATGGTGGCCTTTTGGGTAGGGTTGTGATTGCCCCTGCATTCGGAAGGCCATGGGTTAGAATCCCAGGACCGCCAGTGGTTCCACTGAGGCACCCTTGAACAAGGTATCATCCCCACACACTGTTCACTGGTGGCTGCCCACTGCTTCACTTGGTGAATGGGTTTAACACAGGATGAATTTCACATTGTTCACACTAGGGGCAACACTAGACCCCTTTCACTATGGCACATACCCCATTATTTATGTGCTGTTTCCCATTAAAATCTCACATTCAGCTTTCAACAACAAAATAATTAATTTGGCAGTGCATTAATTCTCCCACTTGCTCATTTTCGGTAACTACTTAATCCACACTAGGGTTGCAAGCCAATGGCGCGAGGAAGTAACTCACCCTGGGCGGGGCACCAGCCCACCACATACACACCATTCACTCACAAACTCACCTATTTTCAATTTAGAAACCCCACTTCACCTGATGCGCATGTCTTTGGTCCATATCTGCTTCAGTAAGAGGATGTCAGTGTCAGAATAGTCAAGTCAAATCAATAAGATTTTATTGTAATTTATACCATATACACAGTACACTACAAGACCACAGGTGCAGACAGGATGAAAGAGAGAACAAGAAATAAAGCACAAGAGCAGCAATACAACTGGACAAGACAACATTTAGTGCAATCGACAATTACTGCAGTCTGATGAATACTGTATTTTTGTGCTAAGCAAGAGATGCTGGTATGTCACATACTACAGATCCTTTCATATACAGCAGGCTTTCAAAAAAATTGTATGGATAGTGGAGGCCCTGTAGAGCATTATGTCTAGCAGCTCTCCTGGTTCACACTGTGTGCTGTGCTGTGTTCAGGCGTGAAGACAAGGTCGAGTTAAAGGTAAAGAGGGATTTCGCAAACGCCCTTGTCCAGAGCAATTTACACTCATTGGTTACAGGGACAGTTCCCCTGGAGCAACTGGGGGTTAAACGTCTTGCTCAAGGTAGAAAGTAGGGGTTTGAACCTACAACTTTGTGGTCATCGGGTTCACAGACAAGTGTTTTACCCACTAGGCTACTCCCACCCCTATAAGGAGCCACTTTACATTTTCAGTCATATCTGGATGTTCCAATTTTCTATGTAGGCATAACACCAAAACCTCTTTGTGCACAAAAACATTTTAACAGTGTGGGTACTGAAAATGAGAGGTATCACCCAACCCTGCACCTGCTCTGTTGGTCCCTCTACCCCCTGCTTCACCTGTCTCCATGTGGCGCCCCCTTCAGATGGCGTTCTTTCACTGCTGCAGCCAAACCCTCCTGCTGGATGACGCTGGGAAGGAGGATCTGATCTGATCCAGCTAGCTGGTGACAAAGATGCTGCAAAGTTTCTCCCGTTTCTGCAGCTAGAACTCTTGAGAAGCGACAGGGCTTTGCTATGACACCCCAAGCAGGTAATTTCGGTCTGTCTGCTGTCCTCGGTTGGTGCTGGGCTGCAGGGTTCTGCTGTTCTCCTGCCAGATTGTCCCGCAGTGCGGCCTACAACAACACAGGAGAACCTGGAGCTTTTGGTGTGGAACCGTGAAGAAGAGTTCACCTTGCTTCTGTTCTGTTATTTCGGAGCCTAATACAATATACACGGCCTTTACAAGTCCTCGTACAGCCTTCGGTTCAGACAGTGAAGGGTGTTTTAATAGCCTGGAGCGAGCTGTCAGTCCAGATGAAGGATCAAACACGGTTAAGACCTGCTAGCTGTGAGGCTAACTCTGGTAGCTCCTCTCCTCCTTTGAGGTTGCGTCCTCTGCTAAAGCTGACTTTAAAAGGGATTTAGGACGAGCTGATGGGCCGGTTTACTTTAAAGATATGCACACTTTAATTTCTCACAACTGCTGGTTTAACCACAAAACATTATCTAATTCAAAAGAAGATAAATAGATGAATTTAATTAGAAAATCCGTGTTTGGCTCGTTAGCCCTCAGCTGCCTGACACGGGGCTGCAAGATGCCCTATCATTGTGTTTTTCCAAGGAATTGTGGACTTTAAATGTGACGGAGGCCGTTAATAATGTCAGCAAGTAGTAAATGAATGTATTTCCATCTGTTCTCGCTTTCTGCCTCCCGCCGAGTTGTGTTGTAGCCGATAGGCTAAGTTAGCTCAGTAGCTCTGGCTACGGAAGTCCTGCCTGCCTGTGGTGGTGGTGTTAGCTGGATTAGCTAACTGAGGTCTTGTTTCGTTTGTTAACTTATTTTTAGAGGTCAGTACGTGCTGTCATTTATACTACAGTTTAAACAGCAAACGTAGATGGTGCTTTTTGTCCTGAATATCACAGAATGTAAATGTTATCCCAAGATTCAGTAACGTCAACCTATCCTCGTAGCTAACTAACCTGTTCTATTTTGGACATACCCTCACTTAGCCTGTCACTGTATGAGAGACAGGTTATAGTCCCTATTTCTGATCGTCCTTATGTATTGATGTTTATAAAACAATGACCGCTGTACCGGTCACTGTGTTTGTGTGAGAGACAGGTGTATTTATAATTGTGTCTAGGAACTATAAGAAATAGGGACCATATCAGCTATACCTGCCACTGTGTTGGTGTGAGAGACGTATAGCTGTTATCGTTCCTATTTATTGTTGACTATAGGAACTATAACAAATAGGGACAATAACCGCTCTACCTTTCACTGTGTTTGTATAGCTGTTATTGTCCCAATTTATTATGGTGTATAGGAACTACAATAAATAGGGTCTGTAACAACTGAACCTGTCACTGTGTTTGTGTGAGAGACGGGTATAGCTGTTATTGTCATTAGTTATACTTTTTCCTATGAACATGTTAATTCAGTCTAAAATTAGATTTAAATTGCTCTGTTATTACTGTTTCACAGATTGAGAACTTGATAAACAGTGTTGTCATTGGTGTGTGGCAGTCTGTTTTGCAGTGTCACAGTGGTTTAACATTTTGTTCTATTACTAACTTGCATTTCTGACTGCCTGGAGACCAGTGAAAGATAGGGATCTCAAAACAATCCCGAGGACGCCAGTAGTGTCAGGCCAGCTTTTGTTTTGACATGCTGCTGAGTGACTGTTGTGATCCTTAGCTTTGATTAGCAGAAAATCTCCTGTTGTGGTCAGGATGAAGAGTTGTGGATTGTCAAAACACCTAACTTTCAAAGGGAACATTGAAGACTAAATAGTACAGATACAGCACACATGTTTAAAACTTCAACTAGGAATTAAGAACAGTAGCATAATTGTTATAATAGAATTTTACATCTGTATTTTTTAAAGAAGTAGTTCATACAAGGGCTCTATGACATGCACAAAAAATAGCTGTTGTCGCTCCAGTAAGCCTTGTAATGTATTGCTAAAGCAGTGTTGAACTCTTTCACATTAAAGATAGACTTGCATTTGGCAAGACATAGTTCATTTGACTAATATTAATGTCCTGATTAGTCAGAACCTGAGATGTGAGGTTGGTCTGGATTCTACCACACCACACAGTTTAAAATCTTTTTGGCTAGGGGGCTAATCTGTATCACAATGGGCGTTTTATTGTCCGTACTGATGTACTATGATATTTTCACGTTTTGTGATGTTATAATGTGGAGGAATATCATGATGATGATATGTGCATGATTCTGAACATAATGTTTTATTTTGTTCACCTTTTGTCCATGCTTGTCATTTGCAGGGTGCTTCAGATAGTTTTGAAAGCCCAGTTAAAATGTGCATTTATTTATATATATATATATATATATACACGCACATACAAATTTTAACATATGTATACTTTAACTGTGCTTTCAAAACTATATGGGTGTGTATGTGTGTGTTCTGGGAAATGTTATTTTGTATAGTGAATGATAACATATCTGTGTAAGGTTCCTTTTGATGTAATTTGAAGAGAAAAAAGCAGACCAAAAATAATATCATGTGATAATTTGCACATGGCGACTTTCTGCAGCATCAAAATTGCAAAAGGGTTGCAAAAACAATATGCTTTGTGACCCTCATTTATGATTAGATGCCATGAACCAGCATGCACACCTGGTACTAATTATTTCCAACCAAACTGTATGGGCAGTAAAAGCAGCCAGTCACAGCCCAAGGATATAATGTTTATTTTTCACTTGAATGCGCTATTTAAGTAGTTATTTCTGTCTTATTGTTAATGAGCTGCATTACCTGTGGCAGATCATTTCAGAGAGCCATTACTATGTACAGGAATAGATGGTTATTTCTATAACCCATGTTTAATGACAGTGAGTCCTTGCTGGAATACGTACTTGACTAGTTCAGATGATTGGCCTATTAATGTTAGATGAACCAAGGCCAGGTTTAATCGCATAACATCACTCATTGGAAATACAGACCATTTGTCTTTTGCTATGTTTTGTTAACATTTTACAAGAAGTGTTACTATTTTGCACAAATCTTTAATTGTAATGGTCTGCTTAGTTTATTGTGACCTGCAAATGAGCAGTGGGAGCTGATTTTGCCTGCAGCAGTTTATAGGTGCACTGTGAATAAAAAATGAATAAATCTGATTATTTGGGGTAATGCTATAGCCATTGGTGCCAGCTCACAAATACACACTGATCCTTTTACAGTATGTTAAATGCAAATAGCAGCTGTCTTCAGGCCAGAAATGTGTTTTTAACCTACATCTTTTATTTTTATAAAAGTAGGAATGCAGTGATATAGGAAATATCAGGTTTTAACAATATTTTTCATTTTTCATGTACATATTTGTACATTCAATAAATAGTATGGTAATATGAGGTTTGTTTTTGTTATAAATGCAATAGCCTAACCTAAACAGACAATGTAGTGCAGAAGCCTAACCTAAACATTCCACTCTTACAGAGTGCATTCAGTGTTTTATAAAATATTGTTTGAAGTATCTGTTAACTCTAAATATCTGTTTTATGCAGATGTCTGCTGGTATGATTCTACATCATTTAGAATAGGCTCCGTTGTAGCTTTTCTCAATTTAATAAACACAGTGGCCAAATTTCTGATGTCTACAAATGCATTCAATTGATTCTTAATCCCTGCATGTAATATTGTCTAATGAAGTTTTCTAACTGCTGGGTTACTCTCTGATTTGTTCATTGTTGTGTCCGATGTTTCTTGCATTTTCAGAACGTAGCTGGATCCAGTAGAAGCCTCAGCCATGTACTCTGAGTGGAGATCTTTGCATCTGGTTGTCCAGAGTGATCAGGGCCACCTGAGCGTGCTACATTCCTACCCACCTAGTGTTGGCCGTGATGTTGCCAATGCAGTGGTACGGCCTTTAGGGGCCAGCCTTGGAGCTCCTGCCTCTGAGTGCCTCCTCAAAACTGATAAAGAGGTAAGATGGTTATGTCTAAAAGAGAAAAATAGATTGCATCCTGAAATTGGTCACAAACTGATTGGCTGGTTTAGTGCCCCACAGTATTAAATTGGGAAAGTTAAAGCATACCAGAGAGTCTCACTGCTTCTGGTTCACCTTGTAAAAATAAGCTCCACATAGAAAGCATTCATTTTTAGAATGTAAAACATTAATCAACACTTTTTAGGACAAGCATACTGTATTACACTGAGCAAGTATATATTTCCATCAGCTCATATAATGAGTAAGGACTGGTTTTGTTAGTAAGAGACTGTAGTCTAGCTTGTTTACATTAATAACGATCTGACCTATAATTACTCATTTCTATCAGTCAGGCAGAAGGAATGCAGTGTCTTGTCAAGTCAGCCCAAAATCTTGGAGGTTTTTAGATGGAGTATTTGCAGATGTAGGATGTATTTTATCTTATACGTCTGTGTTTTGATTTTTATAAATAATTGAAGTCATATAAATAATACAAGAGCAATGTTATTTTTGGAACAGAATGTCTCTTTGAAGCATTCCGTTGTGAGGTCACTATCACTAGCAGGGCAGGACCGTGTGGTGTCTATTTTAGTAAAGGCATTTTCTTTCCTGGCAGAGCAAAACTGCTGTTTGATCAGTGTATTTATATGATTTGACTTGTTCATAGGAATGGCACAGGAAATTTTTCTTTCTAGCTCTTTTGGCATGTTAACCAGAGCCTCTGCAGACAAGTATTTGTTTATGCAGAAGCGTGGATCGCTTTCTTTAGTTCTGTGTGTTTGTTTGTGTGGGTGTGTGGCAGTACAAGTGCAGACCCTTCCTAAAACGTGTGTGTGTGTGTGTGTGTGTGTGTGTGTGTGTGTGTGTGTGTGTGTGTGTGTGTGTGTGTGTGTGTGTGTGTGTGTCAGTCAGTGTGTGTGTATATATCCCTTCTCATTTTGTGTAGAAATTACTTCCCCCTCTGCTGCATTGTAGCAGTGGTTCCTGCGGGCTTCTGTGCAGCCTGATAACAGTAGAAGGATATCCTGTGAATTCCCTTCTGCCTCCCTTTCTGGGCCTGATTTTTATTGATTGTTCCCACCCCATTCTTTCATACACAGTATTCATGCACACAGCAGTTGCTGTTTAAATCAGTGCACAGAAATGCAAAGCTTAGTTATTTGGAGGTTTAGGTGAAAAACTGATCTAGGTGAAAAACTAATTTAGTTTAAAGTAGCTGATTAGTCACAGGTGGTTGTGTATAGTTTGGGAATTCAGTCTTCTGTGGACATTTTTCGTAGTAAAAGCAAAAATAGTGAAGGCAGAGATTGAATGTAATTATTTCCCTCCCCCTCTGTAGTATTGTCTTGTGGGAGAACATGAGCAATAAAAAGTTCCATGCAGTTTGTGTAATAGGGTGTAATGTTAAATTTATTGAAGGGGCCATTTCAGGGAAGGTCTTTGTAAAATCAGCTTGTATTGAATTATTTTTCACAATGTTACAAGAGCTCAGACATTTTTGGCACAATATTGTTTAATAAAGATGAATTATGATTGTTTTCAGGACATAAAACAACATAAATAGACCTCAGGAAAATAATGTAGGATACGGGCCTTTTTCACAACACGCTGTTAATAAGAACATGAAAACAACACAGCCTTGTTTAAAGCAATATCCGTCATGAGAATTACATTACACATTCTCTCAAAGTCTTTTTCTGTGTCCTCCTAGCATGGTTGTTCAGAGCAGGTAATCTTAGCCAGGACTGCAGGGTGGACTGGAATCAAAAGTTTTTAAAGATTTTAATTTACTCTCAGTATTTTCAGTCTTGTTTGTCATGTTAGGGATGGTTGCTGCATTCTAGACCAGTGTTTGCAATTTAAAGTGACTGAACAAACCAAAATAAATGAACAGCAAATAAGCATTCGTCGTTTGTCAAGTTACATATGTGTTTATTTATTTCCAGACACGATTATGGTTCTTTATGAACAATATATTTTGTCACTTTTTGTGTGCAGTTTGGCTGATCTGGCAAAAGCATATAACTTTCACCATACACAATAGTTTTCTGACATCAGGGATTAAGCATTGCTACATTCAGAAGAAAGTGGACATTTTTTATTCAGTGTCGTTTCACATACTGTGCTGCACTAAAGCCAATAAAGCAGGGCTACTTATGGTTTCTTTACAATGAAACATTGTGTTCATCATGCTCTAAGTACTGATATGCTAAGAAATGCATATTGTGGTGTAATTTTTTACGATGGTTAATATCATATAGCCTATACCTAAGACATAGGCATTGCCAGTTCTTTCCAAAGTTATTGACTAGATCTTCATCACTCCATAGAATACAATTCGACTGCTCCTCAGCTCACTGGTGGGGGCTTTTAGATCCCTCGTGCCGACTTTTGATTTGGACTTGATGACCTTAGGCTCATGTATGGCTGCCCCAGAGGTCCAGTACAGTTCTATGTCAATGATATAGGCATAGTAGAAGACCCATATCAGCAGTAGCTGTACCTTTAAAACAGTGAATTCAGTAAAGATTCTCTAATTGTTCTTTTATTGTGAACCTTAGGTGAAATGGACTATGGAGGTACTGTGTTATGGTCTGGCTCTTCCTCTGGATGGGGAAACAGTTAAGTTGTGTGTGGATGTCTATACTGACTGGATCATGGCACTGGTGTCACCGCGAGACTCCATACCCCAACCCATCATCAAAGAGCCCAACCTTTATGTCCAAACTATCCTCAGACATCTTCACAACCTCTTCCTACCAAGGTAATTGTATATGTCAGTGTGTTGGTGTGTGATTAATTAACAGAGATGTAGTTTAGTTTGTAATGAGGATAAGACTGGGGACAACATTTTGTAGTTATGAACAAGGGTACACCTCTAAAATCCAGCCCAATTTCCTCTAGTCTGTGCTTCCCTTAGGACTGAACGTGTTGTTGCAGACATGTTCACAACACATTGTTTTTAAACTTAAACAGGTTTAGAAATAAACTGCAAATTCCACATGAACTCTTTAGAACCTATTTTCATTACACTGACATTAAACTGTCAAGCAATTTATATTTTCATATTTATAAGTCATTCTCTGCTTTTTAGAACTAGAAATTACCACAAATGTTAATAATGCAAACACAAAAGGAAATGAAACAATTGGAATTTTTCTTGGCACTTTTTTTTTTTTTCCCCATGCTCATACTGGTTACGTAGTGCTATGTAGCTGTATAGAGACACATCACATTCCTGACATTTCTCAAGCGTCTTTGGCCCGGTCTTGTTTTTAACGAAGCCCAGTGTCTTGGAGTTTTTGTAAGTTATGCTTCTGTCTGCTGCAGCTGTAGCTACAGTCTTAAAACAAAACCACAGCAGTGTGGGGGGATATCTAAATAATAAAATATAACACTTAAGAAAATATAACATGGAGAAGATTTAATCCTCAGCTTAAAACTTGGAAAAAACCTGTGCTGATTGAACGGTAACAGTGATGAAATAGGCAGAATAAACATTTGACATAGAATATGTAGAATGTAGAGTGGAAAATTTGACATTTTTTGAAAGCTTAATTTCTTAATGTTTATCAAGCATTAAGCCGACAGCTAATGGGATTACAGGCAAGTCTAGTAATAACTAGAGATAAACAAATCATCAAAAATATTGAATATTTGAATCTTTACTGTAAAACTGTAGCAGTCGAAGTACAAGAATACGTGAACATCTGTTACAAGCTTTGTCAAAAGCTTGCAGGCTTGAGTTGTGTATTGAACCCAGTGTGGGGGAAGAAATTCCATTGACATTAGCTGGGTGCTAACATATGCTGTGTCCGAAAAGTGCACTTGTTCACTCGTTCAATACATAGTGTTTGCTATGTAGGGGGCTAACTAGTGAACAAGGGGAGGTAACGTTTAGTTAATTTCGGACACTCGGGATGTTACGCATAAACACACGTCATGTCTCTAGATCAGACACAGCCCGCATGTGAGGCAGGTCCTCGTGGACACTGTGACAGATAGATCCGTCCGGGGGATACTACCAGAGCTGGACTGGCCATCGGGTATACCGGGCAAATGCCCGGTGGGCAGATGTCAATTTTGGGCGGGCCAGGTAATTTTGGCCCGCACGGAATCCCGTCTGCCAGCCTGGATCGCGCACCATACCCACCCCCGGACCGCGGCTCAAAATGCCCGGGCCGATTTTTTGTCCCATTTCAGCCCTGGGTACTGCTGTCCTCTGCGGAGAGAAAGAGAAAGAAAGTGCAAGTGTGACTGAATCTCCTCCGTTTGAAGCCCCACTTTCCCCCCTGTCTCTCCTCCCTCCGCCTTGCTCCTCTTCTTGACTTTCAGGGGATAACAGTAGTGTGCAGTGTGTCTGAAAAGTGCACTCGTTCAATATGTAGGGCATGGTAAAAGAAACCCACAGTGCATGATGGTATATGTGTATTCATGTAGTGTACAGTGTCTGGACACGAGATTTTGGCGTCGCACAGCGATTTTGTAGTGCCTTAACTAGTGGGTGAAATTGATGGTTGGAATTTCGGACAACACTACAAAATGGCTGATTCACTACATAGTGCCCTACA
>JBBPCX010000114.1:23674669-23688785 GCA_037974365.1 Hydrocynus forskahlii | reverse complement strand
ATTTCGGACAACACTACAAAATGGCTGATTCACTACATAGTGCCCTACATAGTGAACGAGTGCACTTTTCAGACACAGCTATAAAGTGGCATTTGGCCGACGCCCTTATACAATCATTAGTAACAGGGACAGTCCCCTTGGAGCAACTGAGGGTGTGTCTTGCTCAAGGAAAGTGGGGGTTTGAACCTGCAACTTCATAGGCAAGTGTTTACCCACTAGGCTACTGCCACCCTACATAGGGTGTTATTTTGCCGGCATGAGGATACTAAACCATATTAGGCAGGTGATTTTAATGTTAAGGCTGACAGCTCTTGACTGCTATTTAAAAAATGAATACATTTAATGACTTCATATGTTTTAAAAACGTACCTTTAAAAAAATACAATTTCATGGTATTGTAAACCATGATGAAAGGTTTGGTAATCATCAGGATAAATACCGTCTTTCTGTCTGTCTCTTAGGCCTGAACACTTCAGCCCCATGCACTTCAGGTTATGTCAGCAGGTGCTGTCTGCAGTGCAGAAACTGGCCCGCGATTCCTCCTGCATGGCTAGAGAAACCTGGGAGGTGCTGCTGCTTTTCCTGCTCCGCATCAACGACACATTACTTGCCCCACCTACTGTAGGAGGTCGGTAACTCCCCTATATCATGTTGCAGTAGTGAGGTTACATACCTGCTGTTTTCTTGCCACTCAAAACATCCAGACACACACAGTGCTAATTTTGACCCAATAAAAATTTTATTTGTTATGCTTATAGTAGTGAATATTAAAAAACAGTTTCAGATGTGCTTAAACGTCTGCTGTTTTGGTCCCCTCTAGGTGGGATAGCTGAGAAGCTAGCAGAGAAGCTAATCAGTGTGCTGTTTGAGGTCTGGTTTTTGGCCTGTACGCGTTGTTTCCCCACCCCGCCGTACTGGAAGACTGCCAGGGAGATGCTGGCTAACTGGAGACACCACCCTCCAGTGGTCGAGCAGTGGAGCAAAGTTATCGCTGCTCTCACGTCCAGGTGGATTTATATGTGACCTGATATCACACTGTAATATATAACAATTGCAGTTTCAAAAAATGTTTTTGTTGAATACACTCAGTAAAAAAAAATTGCACTTTAATCTGTTTAGTTTAAATGTTTATTTTAACATTTCAATATGTTTAATCTATGTAAAAATAAAACAGGCTATTTTATAATACAAAAATATGAAACAATTTAATAAGACTGTGATAGGGGATTGCCAGCCATCATTGTCTGAATAAACATTCTATAAACATTCGAATAATGTAACGTGTTCATTGTGTGTCTGTGTCTATTATTCAGGCTGCTGAGGTTCACATATGGACCATCTTTCCCTCCTTTCAAAGTGCCAGAGGAGGATGCTAGTCTCATTCCCGCAGAGATGGACAATGACTGTGTGGCGCAGACTTGGTATCGCTTCCTACACATGCTTAGGTATTACCTTCATTATCATCCATCTTCAAGGTTCCAGTAACAAGAAGGTGTCAGTCAGGATCTGGGTGGATTCTAGGTCCAAAATACATATATTTTAAGTGCTTGTTATAACATTTCCAGAGTCTTTGCGGACCCTGAATCTTTACGCTTGTTTCAGAATTGCACTAATAAAGGCTCAACTGTTTTCCACCCTCAGTAACCCAGTTGACTTGAGCAACCCTGTGATCGTAAGCTCCACTCCCAAGTTTCAAGAGCAGTTGTTGGGGGTGAGCAGTGTGCCTCAGGAGGTGATTCAGCACCCCTGCCTCAAACAACTGCCTCAGATCTTCTTTAGGGCCATGAGGGGCATCAGCTGTCTTGTGGATGCTTTTCTAGGTAAGACTTGCTGAAATCGTGTGAATCTATAAAAAACGAGTCAATATTCCTGCTTAGAAATATATAACATGCAACAGAGGAATGCTGACAAGGACAGGTCACATTAATGTACAAATCAAAATGGGAGCAAACCGTTCAAGTACTACTTTTGGCTGATTGAACATAAGCAAAAAATGAGATGCCTTGCATCCTTCACACATCAGTATTTTCATAGAAATGGTTTGGCTCTTTTTTGCAGTACTTGCAGTTATTCTAGATGCTAATTGAGCTGATATGTGTCCTTATAGGCCTGCATTTTGTGAGCACATAGCAGGGATGTTTTTCTTGTTTGTAATTTTGTGTGTATGAGTTAAATTTCTACTTTTATGATGTGTGAAAGCGATGATCTGTTCCACAGTTTGATTCTCTTTCCTTCTCTAGGTGTGGCAGTGTTTAAGAAAAACAAGTGTCATGAAACTCTGCCCTCTAATGGTACTCAGAAAAAGTGCACCTTCTATTTTCTCTCCCATGATGTAAATCTGGGCAATATGGGTTCTCTAATATGACTGTTAGATGCACAGTTTTTTCCATGAACAGTAATGTTTAAACAGCACCTCCATTACTTGATTTAAATTAATTAAAATTAAAGAACTGCATGGTTTTCTTGACGTAAACATTGCTTACTTTTCATTTGCACTAGCTTGTCTAACTCACAAATATCTCTATTTAGTGTTACTGAAGCTTGTTATTGGGGATGCACAATGATAGTATTATATCTAATGGCTAATTGCTGATACCGATATGCCTAAAATAGGCATCAGACAGAGGTTTAGATTTTATTTATATATTTGATGACTAGTTTGTTGTATTTCATAAGAGCAGAGCATTTAGGTGACACTGGGCTTATGTCCTAAAATATCAGCATTTTATTTTATATTTATAATACAGAAATAACTATTACACTTACCCCTAGTTGTAAAAAAAATGTGCATATTGGCCCAACGTACTCAAATCGAAGTATCCCTACTTACTACCATATGTTCACATTAACACGCAACTAGTTGTTAACATTGTCTCACGTTTGTTTCTTGACTTGTGGGTGTGTTTGAGGTTGACTTTGTCATTTTATATACACACACACACAAACCCACACACTACCAGTCAAAGGTTTTGCACACCACAGGTTTTAATTATTTCATAAACTACAGATTTTAATTCTTGTTAAGCATTGGAAAGGTAAGTGAACTACTATAAATGAAAATATGACAAATAACATCCTTTATAAAGAATCTATAACAGTGCATGTCTGACAAGCAGTTAACTGGTTTTGTGGTGACACAGAGTCAAATTCTAGACTGTCCTTTATCTTTAAACGCACTTGTAAAATGTAAATAAATGTAAAAAAAGTACCAAAACTTTGTACAGATAGTGTGTGTGTGTGTATGTGTATTTCAGTCTCACTAGTTTGAATAAAATTGTGCTTATAAATTGGGCTGATACATTTACAACTTACAAATTAATTTTTCCTCATCATTAGTTTAAATAGGACCAAAAAAGCCAGCAGAAACAAAAAGTTCAGAGAGTGCTGGGGATCTTGGTCCCCCCAGTCTTCGGTCTTTATCTGAGCCAGTCTTTTAGATTATTGCTTCACTGTGCCATACTTTATTTGCATAAAGTTGAGAAAATCTTAACGTAATTTGTAACTTGATGCTGTGATGCTGCTGGGTACTCCCATCAGAAATGACTGGTTGTCTGTCTCTCTGTTGCCTGCTAGTGTGAACGTATGGGTCCACTCTTAGTGCTTGTTAGGCCTGAAGCCTACTCACACAATCAGAAGGGAACACACATGCATAACATAGCAGATGTTCTGAAATTTTTCTGCTTCTTCATGTGCTTCCTTTTTCACTTTACCTTTCAGATGAATTAGCTTTGTGTGTGCTCTGTAGCTGTAATTACAATTACTCAACTTTGTGTTTTCTCTTGGTGACCTCATGTGTGGGTTGAAATGTGTTAAACCCTGCATCAGTGGAACTATTATGTTTCTTCTTTCTCAGGAGCTACAGTGTCTAGGAGCTATATTCGAGAGAGACTTCCCTCTCTAGGTATACTAAACTTGACCAACCTAATCAAATAATGACTAACCTAGTACGTGGTTAGCCTCACATTTTACCTGATTTGTTTTGGGTGGAGTAGTATGTAGTTCTGGCCTTGCGTTGAAGAGGCAACAATGAACATTTGCTTGCTTTCTTGTGGTCTTGCAGGTGTTATTGACCCCACATACAGGGATTAGAAATAGTCCAGAGAAAATAACTGAAGTAAATCGGTGACTGAGTGAAGTAAATATGTAACTAACCTAAAACAAAAATGGAAATTTGATCTTGTTTCTAATCCCTGCTACATTGTCATGAAATGAAATTCTTCTGCTTTGCTTAAGATGCTTAAGATCTTTGACGGTGATCTTTGTGTGTTTATGAATGTTCATTGCTGTTTTGATATATCTTCATTTTTAATAAAATTTTTTCACAGGTGTTGCTGTATCTAGGAACAATTTTCGTGACAGGCTACCAGCCTATGGTATTTTTTTTTATTGTGCTCCTGACAGATCAAATGGGGTCTTTACCTGGATCAAGATGTTGCTTGGGTTGGAGTTTTGATTGGGTTGTTAAAATTGTGCATGTGCAAGTGATGTGAAACCTGAGCACAAAATCATAAATGTTTCAACACTTTACATAAAACATATACCATTGATGTCTATCCTTGATGGCATCAAAGTATAAGGAAAAGCAGCATAACAAGTCAAACATTCACTGGGTAATTGAAGTGTTAGTTTGGGGGCCCAGGCTCTGCACCCCTAGAACAGAACTCCTGTACTGGATGGCCGGTGGCTGAGATAGTTAGGTGATGTCCCTGCTCAAACACATTTGATACAGTTTTATATAGTATGAAATTGCCAAACAATGCTGGATACTAGACCTTACTTAGAAGAACCTTTTTTGCAGCGTTATGATGGAACTTCTGCAGAGCATAGGAAACCATAATTAATCCACAGGCTTAGAAATGTTTTTGAAAGGACAATGTCTGTAATATAATGCCAGTGTGTTCTTGCTGATATGCTGCAATGATAATTTGCACTTTTTCTGACTATCCATATAGAAGGATTTCTTTGAAATAATCATTATCAAATTGCTGTACTCACCCAATCAATACTTACTATTTAGCATTGTGAATGTTCATAGTTGTTTTTTCAATATGTATGTTCATTTTTTTTGGTCTACATGTAGTTTTAAGTATTCATGTAAGGAGTTTGTAACCAGTTAAAAATTAATCAGCCTGCAACCTAAATGATCAAATTTTGGATGTGTCTGATCCATATGGTGTAAATATTCTAGTTTTCATGATAACAGCAGCAAGTCTTAAGTGGCTCTGGCATATTTTATACTTTTCTGTCATAGATGGCCCATTTGACATGCTCAATTATGGTGTGTACATTTGGTAGTTAAAGATGTTGGGTGCTTAATGGCTGAATGTGTCCCGGTCTGTTATGAAAAGGCTGGTGTGGTAATATTTGGAGAGAGGTTTGAAACTATGAAGCTTTCAGATGTTTGTATTGGTCATTGTCACAACTTCTAAACTCTTTTGTCTGCGTGTGTTTTTTCTAACTCTTCAATTTGCCAGGTATATCCAGACCACGGTCAGACAGTGCCCCGCCTACTCCTGTTAATAGACTTAGCATGCCACCGCCCCCAACAACCACCAACACCACACCCCCTCACAGCCGCAGACATAGACCTACAGCAGTTACCAAGACGACCAGCAAAGCCTCAACGGTATGAAATAACAGAAAAGAAAATGACCTATTGTAACTATATAGAATTGTTAGTTACATTGTTTCTTGGCTCATCTTTTTAGAACCCTTGTCTGTTACTGTTGTTTGGCTGTACTGTGTAAATTCCTAGTTTAGTAAAAAATTACCTTTGCTTTTTATTTAAATTGCACTTCTAGATTTATTTCACATTATTTCAATTTCAAATAGAAATGGCACAATATCACTTTTGATAACAATATTGAAAGTGTAAATATTGGTTTGTAACATATGATATTTTAGTCTTTAAAATGACTAAACTGTAAATGAAATATTTTTAATTACTATCATACTGAAGGAAATGCATAGCCAACAAAATATTTTTTTATTCAGTTCATTGTACTCCATCATTGTAATACATTTTCTGCTGATGTTGGTCCAGTATATTAAATTGGTACCATCTGTAAGGTATTGCGAAAGTGTAACTACACATACATCCCTTTATCAAGCCATAATAATGTTTTTAAATAATATCAAAATTAATTATGCTTTCTGCAGTGGTGTAGACTGCACCATTTAAGGATGAATTATATTAGAGCTGTTTTGCGTGATGTTGCATCTTTAAACCTTTAATTATTTTGTTGCTTGACTTTCCAGACTGGCCAGTCAAAAGTGTCACATCAGCCCTCCTCCACCTCCCCCCTTTCCAGTCCAAATCAGACGAGCTCAGAACCGCGACCCCTGCCTGCTCCCACCAGGCCCAAAGTCAACAGTGTGTTGAACCTGTTTGGCCAGTGGCTGTTTGATGCTGCACTGGTCCATTGTAAACTCCATTCTGGCCTCAGCAGAGAAAGTAGCATGACTGGTAAGATGTTAACTGGGCTTAAAGTAGTACATTTATTGCAATAACTTGGTTTTATTTTCCTTTTCTTGTGTATCTCTCCTCCTTTTCCTATTAGTGTTTTCTTTCCATTCTTCTTTTTCTCATACAAATTATGCTATTCCTACCTGCAAGATTGTACCACATTTGGAGCCTGAAGTCATTGGTGATCTGAAGATAGCTCTAGCGTTCTGAAGCAGTGCTAACACTGATCAGCTCAGAATACCCTGTGGTAACACTGTTGTGATTACGCTAAAATATCTTCAAATTGCTTGTAAGGACAAATGGAAATATACCCAGTATGTTTTTGAGGAAATGAGAAGAGTTTCTAACAGAACTTTAAGGTTTATGTGTATGCAATTAGTGTGTATATGTTTCACTTTTTTAAGATTTAAAACTTTTTAATTTAAATATGTTGTGTGTGAGAGCAGTTTACCACATTCTAGTGTTCAGGGCCATGCAAGGATTTGGCTGTTAGTAGTAGTAATAGTAGTATTTGTATTATTAGTATTATTATTATTGATAGTGACTAAAAGGCAGTTGCTGAAAGATTTTTGATTAAACTGGGCATTGCTTAGGTTCAAAATGATATAAAATGTGTTTATGTGAGTAGTTGCAATTGAGTAGTTACTATTACAATTACCTTTATAGTAAGGAAATCAGGGTGATTTTATAACAGTGTTTAGATTATCATACGCAGTTTTGAAACCTAAGCAAACCAGCGCCGTGAAGTGCCATTGGAGTCTGCATTCAGCTAATCATGTAAAAAGTTGTATTATGGTTGTTTTATATTATAGAACCAAATATTATGTTTTCAAAAAGTCATTGAAACGGTATTCTGAGCTGAATGTCGAATCTTTGAACTATTTTGAATTGCGAATAGGTTTTGTAGGCTGATTGTCCATTTTCTGTTTGCTTATTTTCTTTTGTTGCGTTTCTGCTCATGCATGGTAAATAATTGAAACTCAGTATCTTGTTTTAGTCACTAGATTTGCCTCCTAGCTTTCATTTTAGAACTATCAAAGTTTATATAAAATCATAAAACAAAACAAAGAACCATTTTGACATTCTTCATAGTTTCTGGGTCTCTATTACTGCTGTTCTTTGATTTGTTTCCATTTTATCTCTGTTATCTTGCAGCAACATTTTTCCAAATTCTTCTTTCTTATAAATCTTGTAAGTAGGAACACAAGCTTTACCAGTTGCAATTATTTGGTTAATTTTCTTTTGAGTTATTTATCTTTTGCTTTGACACTGTCACTTTTTTGTTGTCGCAGTATTGTTTTCTTGGGGCAAGACTTTTGACCATACACTGCTTGGTTCTGGTATTAGGGGTCCGAGGAGTATTTTGACTGCTGCCCAAAGGTCATTGGCTCAAATGCAACAAATATTCTGAATTCCCCCATTAACTGATAATCAGATGATCGAACCATCAACATTGGGCTGAGAATGTTTGTTGTAGTTGATCCTATTTGGATGCAACTTAACCCACCATCATACAACCAGTTCCTGTCCATATCATCCACCTAAAGGACCTCTACTAACTGATCTTCTCCAAAGAAACACAACAACCAACGTTGTCTTCAGTTTCGGCTGGTGTTTTTACTTTTCTTTGGTTGTCATTTGATTAATTTTTCGTTATGTTTGTTTTAAGTTTTGTATGGATATGTTGTGCATGTTGTGGATGTGTGTGCAATTTGTTTCTGCCACATTGTGTCTTTTATTGTGTTGTTTAGAGATGCTGTCCAACAGTGATTTTGTCTTTTCCCACATTTTGCTTAAAAACTGATGTGTTTGCCAACAGGGAGGCTGACCAGGAGAGCTTGTTGTTTTGTTGTTTTTTGGTTTTTTTTTTTTTTACTTCTTTTCTCAGTCATTGTTCTCCAAGATGCAGAATCACTATAGATTAAGTTTTAGTCAATTTTGTGGGATTTTAAACAAGCTGTTGTTCTCCGTATATAAGGGCAGGAGTTTTATTAAGTTTTATATTTCATTGCTACTGATGTAGCTCTTTATTAAAAGAAGTTGCTAATTCTCTTAACAACTGAATGAACAGTAATCCTAATGAAGTGCGGGATGGTCTGTAAGATAGTCGTCTTCATTACCTAAACAGTTATTTAAATGATCACACTTAGTAAAATGGAGATTATTAAAATAGTGTTTCAGTTTGGGTCCAATCATAATCATTTAATCAGAATCACCTTTTTTATCTGTGGATCTCTTTGTCTGTAATCCCTGTTCAGACCTTTATAGTGGGCAAATAAAGATATCACTTAGACTTTGCTTCTCTCCTTGTCCTTCTCTATCTCTCTCTCATTTTTTCAGCCCTCGCAACTCAGGCTGGAGTTGAATTGAGAAGGAAAGGCTCTCAGATGTCAACCGACACCATGGTCTCAAACCCCATGTTTGATGCCAATGAGTTTCCTGACAATTACGAGTCTGGACGAGCGGAGGCCTGTGGAACACTATGCAGAATCTTCTGCAGCAAAAAAACAGGAGAGGAAATTCTACCTGTCTACTTGTCCAGGTAGAACAAATACTCCTATTCTAAATAATTAGATATTTAACACATTTAGAAGGTTCCATTACTCGCAGCATATATTATGTATGCATAAAGCCCAAACCTAACAATGAAAACATTCTTGTTTATTTATGGTACTCTTGCGAAATTAAAAAAACATGAGGAGTAATGCAAACAAATTATGTAACTGAATAGCCTGCTGTACCTGCGACAATAAAGTGGAGAGCAGGAAAGATTTGTCATCAAGTTTTCCATCAACAGTTTTGCATTATGCTCTGATGAAAATCACTTTGGTAGCATCAGTTGATCATCAGTTTATTGTTCTCTACCCTTTAGCTTGCAACGCTCTGTTGAATATATATGTGGTTCTTTATGTGTTGAACAGGAAACCAGAAGTTTGTGCAGCTTACACAGCCGACCACAAAAGCTTCTGTGGCCCACAAGCTTTAACCAACCATATTGTTTAAAAAGCGTTATAACCAGTTCAGCCTGAAAATCATGTAACATACTTGTTTGTATTTGTATCCATATATCAATGATGATTTTCCATGTGATCCAAAGTGAAACATTTTACACTGACAGTAGAGTAAACTAGCTGGCTAGTGGCAATTTTGTCAGGCCAGTCAATAATTAATAATAACATCTTTCATATGTAATGTTATAGTAGTTCAAGTTGTTCTATTTTGTTTATAGTTTAGAGTTTCACAACTGTGAACAAAACTAAAGGCAAGTGGCCCCCACAAAAGTACCATCATTGCCCACTGGGGGGCCACAGCCCACAGGTTGAAAACCAGTGGCCTAGACCCTTCTACAAACATGCCAGTGAACTGAAGTAGTTCAGGTAATGATGGTTGTTTTCTTCTTTATTCATGTGATTTCTATTCTTCGTTTCTTTCAGGTTCTACATGGTCCTTATCCAGGGCCTTCAGATTTCCGACTTCATCTGCAGGCCGGTTCTAGCCAGTATTATCCTGAATTCCTCAGCTCTGTTTTGCTCTGATCTAAAAGGGATCAATGTAGTGGTTCCATATTTTATATCTGCACTGGAAATTATTCTACCTGATCGGTGAGGAAAGAAGTCATGCACTTTATATAAAAATGTTCGTTTGTTAGCTTGTTTTGAGGGGTTGTGCACAACTCATAGAACTGCATCATAATAGCTGCACATATTACACAAATCAGGATTTGATTATATTTCACAAATGTTGCTCTGAGTGACGCTGGGTCTTAGATGTTCACAGAAAGAATTGAGTGTGTAGGTTGATCTAAATTGTTTTGGGAGTCTTAATGATTTCTTCTTCGTTGTCTCCTATGCCTACTTCTACTACTGCTGCTGCAGTGAACTCACCAAATTTAAGTCATATGTGAATCCCACTGAACTGAGAAGAGCCTCCATCAATATTCTGCTGTCCATGCTGCCTCTACCACACCATTTTGGCAATGTCAAATCAGAGGTAAAACTTTGTTATGGATATATCTTCATGGCTGATGGAGGTTTAACAAGTGTGGTTAAAAAGAAAGAGATTTAATCACTTTGGTTAGACTTCTAAGTCATTCAAAGGAGATGGGAAATTACGGCTTCAGTAATATTCCACAATGTAAAGTGATCATAAAATTCTGAGTATGTTTAGAATTAAAGTCTTTTTAAATGGTTGCTGTAAGAAGTATGTAGCCTATAGTCTTCCTGAAAGGCATTTCATTTTGGTGTTCTGAATAAATTCAGTAAATGTTTAATAAAAAAAGAATCCCAATATAGTACTGGTGCTAAACTAATTTTGGTGTGTGGTGATTCTTAAATCCGCATATTTCCAGTGTGTTTTCAGTATATTTTGACAATGGTTTGGATTTGGTCATTTTGATGATTAATTTCAGGTACTTTTGGAGGGTAAATTCAGCAATGATGACAACTCACTTCACGACAAAGCAGTTACCTTCCTCTCTCTGAAGCTGCGATTGGTCAATATCTTGATTGGTGCTTTACAAACAGAGACAGACCCAGTCAACACACAGATGATTCTAGGTTTGTTAGCAGTTTATTCATTTAATTCGTGCAAAGATGTTTTGTATACGTTTGTCTTTTGAAGGCATTGAGATGTTTGAATGTATGGTCTTCTGTCAACAGCTGCAATGCTGAATATTGTTCAGGATTCAGCACTTCTGGAGTCTATAGGAGCCCAAGCCGAAGTAGTAAGCTTACTATTTAAAATATTTGTTTTCCTAAAAAAATCATAATTATATGGTCTGTTCTGTTGTGGGAAAACGTTATCCTGTCTTTTTTTGCTACGTGTAGGGAAGCGTGGATGGAAGTCATTCCTTGGCTAAGAGCCATAGTCGCAATAACAGTGGAATCAGCAATGCCAGTGCAGGCAGCTCAGAGGCCACCACTCCAGACAGCGACAGACCCGCCCAGGCACTGCTTCGAGATTATGGTAAGCCTTAAGAGACCCAGTACTGACACATCTTAGGAAGCTGCTCACAGATGATTTGTTAAAGAACAATTTAGCTATTCTCGTCACCAGAACATACTTATTTCTACTGAATGGAGTTTTTTCTTGAAATGCATGAACTGTTGAGAAAGGATTGACATGTTCCTTCATTTTCAAACATTTTCTAAGTTTGTCTGAATATTGCAAACGTATAGTATGCTCTACAGTGCTTGTTGTGTACAAGGCATGGTATCTTTTTAGACATTGCATGGTCTATAAAGCATTTCTAGCTCATTGTTTGAATGTCTCTTGTTACGCTTCAGGTGATCTAGCTTGAGAAAAGTATCGCAGACTGCCTGAAACAATGTGCTTTTTTAATTTAAATGTAAAAATACTACGCTAATTTGAGCATTGTTGTCGAAGTGAATGATTGTGACTTAGTTCAGTGTGCGCAGCTAGCAAATGTTAGTGTATATATGTTCATAAACTTGCATGTGTGCATATGTGCGCTTGTGCGTATGATATTACAATTACTGGCTGCTGGCTGTGTGTCTGTGCTTGGCTTGGCGTGGCGTGTGTGTGTGCGACTAACCCGCTCTCTGGCGTGCTGTGTGTTATATCCCAGCTCTCCACACAGACACAGCGGCTGGCCTGCTGATCCGCAGCATCCATCTGGTCACCCAAAGACTAAACTCCCAGTGGAGGCCTGACATGAGCATCTCACTCGCCGCTCTTGAACTTCTTGCTGGACTTGCCAAGGTACGTGGAATTATTTTGTTATATACATACAAGTTTGGGGACACCTAGTTTTTCTAAATAAAAGTGTTTGTTTTCTTTGTTAGCTTGCAAGAGCCCTCTATACTAAAGTTTAATCTAGATTACTTGGTCCCAGTATTTGCTGCAGTTCCACATACACGATGATGTACCCCATGCATTTTATCATCTTGTTGTGATATCAGCACATTTTCGTATTTGTTCAACCTTTGTTGAAAGGACAGTTCTAACTATTTAACATATATCAGTTTTTAAAACCTGTTACCGTAATTAAACCCTGTACCCCTAAATATGATTGATATGATTCTTAGCAATCTGTAAAATGATGCTGGTCGCAATTCAGTGTGTTCTGAGCAATAACATAAGAAATTAAATTTTGTGATGCGCTGTCTGTTGTTAGGTGAAGGCAAGCGTGGAATCGTCAGATCGTAAGCGTGCCGTCAGTTCGGTTTGTGGTTATATCGTGTACCAGTGCAGTCGACCTGCTCCCCTCCACTCCAGAGACCTGCACTCCATGATTGTAGCTGCTTTCCAGTGCCTCTGTGTGTGGCTCACAGAGCATCCTGACATGCTCAATGAGAAGGTATGCACATCCAGTTAATCAAATAAGATCAGAGAAGCAGTGACAGTTATGGTATTATGATGAAACTCATTTAATGTTATAATAACAGTTATTAAATGTAGAAACTGCAGTTGTGGTTTGGGTAGGTATTACGTTTCTGTCTTTTTTGTTTGTTTTTAAGACATTTCTGCTGATTGCTATGATTTTTGAAGGTGTGTAGTATATTGTCCAGTGTTGTAAATGTCCTACAGTATGGTTGATTGTATGCCTCTTGTCTGTGTGCTTTGCAGGATTGCCTGATAGAAGTGTTGGAGATTGTGGAACTTGGCATCTCAGGCAGCAAATCAAAAACAGGTGAACAGGAAGTGAGGTATAAAGGTGACAAAGAGCATAACCCCGCCTCCATGAGAGTCAAAGATGCAGCTGAAGCCACTCTGTCATGGTAAGTGACACACAGTGACCTGAGATTTGAGCATAGTCCATTTAAAAATCCTTTTTCTAGAGCGTTTCCTTTTTCTAGAGCGTTTCCTTTTTCTAGAGCATTTCTAGAGCATTAAACAATATGTACACCCATAGCTGCAAAGAGGCATGTGGTATTTTTTTATTTGCATGAACTGAAACTCTAGTCCTGCTTTTATTTCATTCACACATGGAGTCGCCACTGTGAGGGATTAAAACTGACAGGATTTTTATAATTTAGTGTCTACTGGTCTAGAGGACTTCTCACACTGTGTGTTTTTTTTTTTTTTTTTTTTTAATTTAACATACTGAAACCTACTCATTAAAGACTCTTTGAATTCCTATGTTGGAAGAAGATGCAGAGGAGGAATAAATGGACCTTTGGAAACTATGTATCTAAAATATTTGTGGTTTGAAAGAATAAAAACAACCCATGTTTATCAGTAATTTGTTTACAATTTATCAATTTTATGAAGTTGCTTATCGTCGATGTGCGTCAATGTAAATTGCTGTAAGATGTTCCTTACTGAACCCATTTTCAGTTGGCTTGTTACTTACTCGTCTGGCTGTTCTTTTCCAGTATAATGCAGGTACTGGGAGCGTTCCCATCCCCAAGCGGCCCTGCCTCTCCCTGCAGCCTGCTGAATGAGGACACTTTGATTAAGTACTCCAGACTGACATCCACATCGCATAGTAACTTCAGATACTTTGTCCTCGACAATTCAGTTATCCTGGCCATGCTTGAGCAGCCCCTTGGCAATGAACAGAGTAAGTCAGACTTAAGTGTGCTTGTGTGATGATCAAGTAATAGTTCTATTATATGTCCGTGGATATGTGTGTACATATAAATATATATATATATATATACATATATATATATATGTGTATGTGTA